>JAOPUL010005855.1:55118017-55133942 GCA_027564515.1 Octopus rubescens | reverse complement strand
ATATACACACATGTGAACAAGAAACACAAGTTAAGGCTATTAAGAATTTAACATTGATCATATTTTGTTTTAAGTTTCCTCGTTCTATATGAAATGTCATTTCTTCATTGGAGAATTGTTTTACAAAAACAGAAAATATATAAATAAAATAAATTTAAAACAATCATTGTTCTTAACTTTAATTAGTTTGTAATTGAAATGTTATTTAAACTGTTTGTCTCATCGTGAAAATATAAGGGATGGGGGTTACATTTTCTTTTTCTTGCACTGAAATATATTTGAAGGGAGATTATATGATCCACTCTGCTGCCTAAAACTAGTTTCTTTAACTTGTGATCTATGGATTGGTAACTGTAAAAATTCTTTGCTTGAGCTTGCAACATTTATTTTCTCTCCAAGTGGCTGCACCTGAGACGTGTTTCACCATGATATGCCACGCCATATCAAGAATCTGTGTGTGTGTGTGTCCCATTAGCTTTGCTAGGTTCTTAATTTCATGTGTCTCTGCCAAATATATCAATGTAGTTGAGTGGCCTTTGTCTGCTCATAGGTTGTGAAAATTTCTAAAATATAAATCTGATATTGTCTGATGAGCCTACTCCACATTAAGCAGCAACAATAGAGATGGATAGTATATGTTCATAAATTTCCCCCTGTTGGGAAAGCCAGCAACTATTCTTACATTTATTTTACTCAATTTCAATTGACCTCTGCTGCAAATAGCATATTCATCCTTTCATCATTTGTTGTTGTATCTCGTATATCTTGAGTTTTTTATGGGAATTCAACTCTCCAACCATTTTTCTTAGTAAATTCTCTACTCTTTGGACATAAACTAGTTAGAATGTCAGATTTCTGGCTAACACTCCAAAGTCATTTGATGCTGCAAACAGTTAACAGCACCTGATCACAATTGAATATTTTCTTATTTTGCATCCATTTGTTCATTGCTTATAGTGTGATGGACTCTGTTACACTACAATGTGGAGATAATGTGTTCAACAATATAAATTCTGAAAGAAACTGTTCTTGCATAAAAATAAAAAGGTGTTCAGGTTTTATGGAGATTTCCTAGATTTTGCATAGGTTCTACTCATGCTTGTATCTGTTATGTCAAATGAGTCCAAAGATCTGTTCTCTGGAGAAACAATTGCCATAGTATTGATAATTTCTATCACTGGTACGTGGCTAGAAATTTTGGACATGATATTTATTTTAGTAGTTCTAAAATAATGAGAAAGATGAACTCGACTCATAAAGGAAAAGAAAATGCCACAATTTTTTCCAATTTTACAGTTTTTGTTACTTCATTGTCCTGCCATAAGCATAAATAAGACTACATATTTGGGAAACGGGGATATGTTGAACTTTTAATTTCGTTGGTACTTTGTTTACTGTTGATCTCTTCCTTTGGTGCAGACCACACATCATTGTTGTGTAAAGATACCATAGTTGATTGAACCAATCCTGGAACGCAAAGATGAAAAGCAGAATAAATTGGATATTTTAAAAATGAAATTTAAATTTAATTTTGCTCCGTGTCGCATTAAATAATGTAATAATTTTGGGGGAAAACTTATTTGAAGTGTTTAAAGTAAAATGGTAGAAAAACAGTTTCAAGGCATCTTTTCTAAACTCTTGTCTTTTACTTCCTTCAGTCATTGGACTAGGGCACCGCATTGAAGGGTTTAGTCGAAAAAAATCGACCCCAGTATTTATTTTTGAGTCTGGTACTTATTCGGTTGGACATTTTTGACGAACCGCTAAATTACGGGGACATAAATAAACCAACACCGGTTGTCGGTTAACGAAGACGCGCGTACACATCTTCATCAGATCCCTTAACTGAGGCAGCCAGTCATTGGGGTGCCTCTTGACGCTCCCGAAGTCAGCCGTCGCTACTGTTCTGTCATGCGCAGTGTTGTGACCTGTCCAGTCCTTGATGTTGTCAAACCAGGATTTTCTCTGTCTGCCTCTCTTTCGTCCTCCCTCTACTGTGTTCTGAATAATGATTTTGGATAGGGAGTTGTGGTGGGATACATGACCGTACCAGGCAAGTTTTCGTCATTTTACCTGCGCACAGAGTGGTTCCTGTCTGCCAGCGTATTTGTTGACTTGCTGCCTGGCAGCTGTTCGTTTTGTACCCAGTGTACGGAATGTGTAGCAGCCTTCTGAAGCACTTGTGCCGAAATGCCTGGATTCTTCGCTCCGTGTCAGCTGTAAGAGTCCAGTTCTCACACCCATACAGAAAGATCGAAGTCATCAGGGTCTTCTGCATTCTGAGTCTTGTTGGAAAACTAATGGAATTGCTTTTCCACATGGTGTCCAGCTTCGTCATGGCACCTGAGGTTAACTGCGTCTTGTTATTTCTTTTTGAGATCTGCCGTCCTTGGTCAAAGTGGATCCTAGGTACAAGAAGATGTTCACTTCTCCATTCAGCATAATGTTGGTTGCTTTGTTTTGGTTGTTACTATTAATCAGGATCTTGTTTTTTTTTTTCTGGGATGATCTCCATCCCACATGCACCTGATAATTTTTCCAGTCTGGTGGTGAGCTCCTGTAGTTCTGCTTCACTGCTTTCTAACAGGTCAACATCATCCACAAAGAGCAGGTTGGAAATGGACCGCCATTCAATGGAAACAGAGGTGTGGAGGTATTGAAGTGTCTCCTGCATGATGTTCTTCAGGAAGATGTTGAATAGCACTGGAGAGAGGAGACATCCTTGTCGAACTCCCACAGTTTTCTTGAAGATGTTCAAGAGAACTGCACTGCTTGAGTTTTCATACAGTGCTTGGATTACTTCTATGAAGTTGTTGTCGAAGTTGTAATTCTTCATCACCTGACACAACTCATCGTGTCAAATACGGTCAAAGGCCTTTTTGAAGTTGTGATAGAAATCAGATTGGTGTTGCAGATATTTCTCAGTGAGCAGTCTAATGTTAAATATCTGCTCCACAGTACTCCTGGGCCTAAATCCTGCTTGTTCTTCTGTAACGATTTCTTAAGTCTGTTTAACAGAACTCTTGGAAATACTTTGCTGGGGCGGCTAATTTAGGCTAAAATCTTGGCAGTCTTAGGTTTCCTTTCTTGCGAATGGGTATCATCACTGTGATTGGATCCACTCATTTGGCCATCGTTTCGTCTCCCATATCTTTTGACAGATAACTGTTAGTGTCTTGATAAGCTTTAGCCCTCCATGTTTTAGAAGCTCTGATGGGATGTTATCCACTCTTGGGTATTTCCCATCTTTGAGCATGCGCACTACTCTTCGACTTCCTCCTGGAGAATTGGCGTATTCTCAAATTCTCTGTTGTTGTTGGAATTGTCTAGGATGTTGCTGTCATGTTTGAGTTTGTGATTGTAAAGGTCTTTGCAATACTCACCATCTTTTGATGACACCATTCTCATCCCTGAGGAGCAGGCCTGTTTTGTCCTCAATGATAGTGGTGGTGTGTTTCTTTGTTTTCGTTAGGATTTTGAGGGTTTCATAAGCAACCTTGCTGTTGCCCTTCTTTATTCCAGCTTCGATGACTTTGCACCGGTCTGCTATCCATTCCTCTTTGGATGCCCTAATTATTTTCCTAACCTTCCTATCGTATTGCGGACTCGTCAGCTTGGTCCTAGATGTCCTCTGTGACTCATGGTTTCTTTTTCTTTCTTCTTCTCCCTAGCACTTCTAGAGTCATTTTCTGAAGTGCTTTCTTGATGTCATCTTCCAGAAGGTTAAGGGCTGCAAACCTGCTACACATTTCCGCCTCAAACACCGCTGCAATCCTGAGATCTTTCAGTTTGTCTACATTAGACCTAATACGTGTGGCTCTTTTCTTAGGGTTCTTTTTTATGGGTTCTTTTCAGTTTGAGCCCCATTGACATCATGACAAAATCATGATCACTGTTGATATCCGCATCAGGGAAAGTCTTAGTCCAAGACTTGTTGATGCTGGACTTGAACTTTTGAGGTGCAAGAATGAAGTCAATTTGGCTGTGAGTCCTGCCGCTCGGTGCATGCCATGTTCTGTGCGAAGTTTTGTGTGGGAACAGTGTGTTGGCTAGGGTCAACTTGTGAGTGCTAGCAAATTCGAGGAGTCACAGTCCGCGATCATTGGTATCTTCAATCCCGAATCATTCCACTGTCCCAGCCCATATATCATATGCATCCGGGCCTATTTTGGCGTTCCGGTCTTCTAGGATGACGAGGACATCATTTTAAAGAGCTGCCCTGGTGATTTTCATCATAGTCAAGCGTTGGTCCCTCACTAAGTTTAGCCTACTGGGAGAAGCAGTTACCAAGATGTGGCTGAGAATGGTCTCGGAGTCAAAAGTGAGAGTCAGGTGAGAACTAGTGTACCCGTCCATCCTAAAGAATGCTGCTGCCAGAAACTAAGACATTATCTCTACCCGAACACCCCGCCACCGTATGTATGTATGTATGTATGTATGTATGTATGTATGTATGTATGTATGTAATGATAATGAACTTATTGTATACAGTGCTCAGGTGCACTACAACTCATCAGAAAAAGTAACCAAAAACTGTATGAACAGTACATAGAATATGCACAGGGAGTGAACAGTGAATAAGTCTTCAAAACAAAAACAAAAAATGGGGGTTGGGGGCATCAGGTGTACTGTTAACGAATTTCAGGAAGCCTGGAAGTTTTGAAGGATGTAGTGTCTCGACAACTGATGCAGGTAGTTTATTCCATGTTTCATCAATTCTGAGCATGAAAAAATGTTTCCGAAAGTCATGGGTACTGTTTTTTTGTTTTTTTTAAATTTTTTATGCATGTCCATGAGTGTTAGATATGGAATTAAAAATGGTGCCCAAAGTTGTTGTTGGAGAAACGATAGATAATCTTGTGGGTGTCTACCAAGTCAGTTGTCAAACGTCGGAGCTTTAATGTGTCCATGTCCAGAGAAACAAGACGTTCAGAATGTGGTAGATGCCTGACGGCCGGTATTCGTCTGGTTGCACATTTCTGAACAGTTTCCAAGAGATTGATATGCCGAGCAAGATACGGGTTCTAGACTGGTGAAGCAAACTGTAAGAGTGGACGTACCATAGTCATATACAGCTTTAAATAGATAACTGGAGAGTGGTCGACAAAGGTCTTACTGAGTGATGGTAAGACGCCCTCAGCCTTCTTAGAGATGTGGTTTGTCCAACGCAGATCGTTGTTGACAATAATACTCAGGTCACATCTTAAGATTGGTGTTATTGAGGGAGTATGTGAAAGCTGGGTTTTTCCTCCCCAAATGTACGGTGATGCACTTGTTCACAGCCAGCTTGAGTTGCCAGTCGGTAATCCATTGCTGAATTGTGTCCAGGAAAGATCTATAGCGTATAGGATCTGTTCTTTTTATCTCAAGGTACTACTTGATGTCATCTTCATATTTCAACACAGTAACATTCTTCAAGTTGGCATTTATGTCATTAATATCAGTGATTCGGGTGATGTCCTCAAGAAACTCGATGAGTTGGCTACAGCAGCTGGAGTTAGGGATAAATCCAAATTGTGAAGGTCGAATAAGGCTGTGAGAGTTCCAGAGTGTTTCTCTGACACAGGACTCCATCAGTTTGGTGATGCAGCTAGTAAGCCTGACTGGACGGCAGTTGACAGGTGATGTGCGATCACCCTTTTTGAACAGGGGAATGATGCTGGCAATTCTCCACTGCTCTGGTGTGACACAGTTATTAAGGCAGAATTGGAAGAAGAATGAAAGCTGGTGCAAAAGAAAGAACCCACTGTTTAATAAGCAGATAAGCAACACCATCAAGGCCAGGTGAGGTGTAGTTGTGCTTATTCTTGAGGTGGCGTCACGGCATAGCAGGTGCAAATTTCACAGATGTTATAGAATTTGATGTCAGGTGATGAAAATGGTACATCTGGATTTTCAACAGTAAAAATGTTAGCATAGCTTTCAGCAATAAGTTCTGCGCATTCTTTGGGATCATCAGTAATCCAACCTGTGTGGGGATTGCAAAGAGGGCCAACTGGAGAGTGAGGTCTCTGCTTCGAACGTACATATTTCCAGAACACTTTGCCGTCATGGCTGGCTGGTATACATTGTCCAACTTCAAGCACTGCCTTTTTTGTCACTTGCTTGAGATGGTTGGATGATCTATTGTGCCTTCTATTCTCCTCTGTTCTATGTAGTCTATATTCCTACCTAATATTCCAAATGGTTTTATAAACTTATCACAATCTGAAAACATAATGAAAATCTAATGCATTTCTTGAATTTTTTTCTACCAATTTAGGAATGACATTAAAGGTAATAATTTATTTTGTTGGTTTTTATTTATAGTATTCTATTTGACTTAGTTTTACTTGGATTTTGAATTTTTAGCATCGTACTTAATAAAACACTAAATAATTTTGATTTATCTGATGTTGAGTGGAGATTCCCCCCTTCCTTTTTTTCTCTCATATCTAAATTTCTGTTCTATTTACTCAGTTTAATCTTTATTAAATCAAATTTGCATGTAACTGTATATTTTCCTTAATTCTAACTTCATATACTCTGTTTCAGTGACTCTATGTAATAACTACTGCCTAATGGATTCATATATAATTAACATACTCTTTACTTTTCAATCTGTTAGTTGATTTGTAGCTTGGTTAAATTCCTACGATGAGGTACTCAACATGTATTTTTCTGGAATTCATGGAATGATACCAGCTGCATCTTTGTTTGGGACAAATAGTAAAAATAATAGAAAAACATATTTTGAGCAAGTATATGGCACCGTAATCTAGCTAGTTTTATAACTCCAGTAATAGTAGGAGTTTAATTTTAGGAGGAATTGTATATAAGTAATGTATTTTAGTAATTGCCTATATGGAGAAATCTGTGAAATTTGTAGAGCCTCTAAATGTCAGTACTGTTTAGATGACTTGTCAGAAGCAGTAATGTATCAGGATAAATGCAGTGCAGTGTTTATTTATATATCTACATATTCTGGATTCAAATACTGTCCATCTATGTTTTTTATGTCTTTCATTCTTCCAAGTTGATAGATTCAGTCTACAATGGCTTACTCCCATCAAAAATTGAATTTGTCTAAGGAATAAATAAATATTGACATTAGTGTGTGAGGTGTAGTAAGATAACATCCCAGGAGGACAAGTCTGTGAATTGATTTTGATTTCTGGTCATTAATATCCATGAAAACCATCCAGTCCTATTACCATGATATATAATCATTCTGTTGCTTTCTGTTTAATTAATAAATCCATATTTATTCAAGCCAACAAAAAAAATCTCTGAGTTCACTCTGCTTGCTAGAAACAGTAAGTTACACCTTACTGTTTATAATAATAATAATAATAATAAAATTATAAATTAAATCGTGTAGTACAATGTACACTATGCCTTGAATAATAAAAGATGGGTATGTCATGGCCAGAATGCCTTGGATCATCATGTTTTATGAACGAAGTCCCTTGTTGAGGTATTTGCTTTAAATCAAGTTAGAGACACTCCCTTGTCATTCTCATAAATGCAGTGACCCAGTGGAAATTGGTGACCAAGTTGTTGTTTATGATAATTACAATAAAAATAGTTTTCTTAATGTACAATACCCTCACTTTAAATGAAAAAGAAAACCTGCTTGTTATTTAGATTAAATGTATTTGAGTTGAGGGTGCACAAGATTCGTCGGCTCTGAGGTGCAGAGGCTACAGTAGTAGTGGTAGAAATGACACAGAGAGGAGAAAGTTTATCTGAGCCAGAGTGTGTTGGTGAGTAACTTTGACAATTAGTTGGGTGGCCATTTTTTGAATGCCTTCTAGGATGTCTGTGTGTAGCAGCATCACTGTTCCAATGTAGGTCATATTTTAACATAATATAGAAATAGTTGTTGTTAGGGGTTGAAGTATTTTCCAACCCAAAAGATGAAGGCTTGTCTTTGTGATGTAGTCTTTGTTACGGTGTGAATGTGAGATGTTAGAAATAGCAGCAAATGTCCCTCAAAACATATTTCACTATAAAAAAATGGAAGGAAACTATTGTTTCTCATCTATCTCTAGTCTCTTTGTCTGTGTCCTTTAATCTTCTATTTCTCCTGTCTCTTGCCTACACTCTGCCCAGCTCTCTAACTTTGTTTTGTTCTCTTCCCTAGTGTGATTAGTTCTCCTTCATTCATGGCAACACAATTGCATCCACTTCCTTTCACTCACATGAAAACTGCCAAATATTCTATAAAGGTTATCTAGTTATCTCCTCACTTTATTGAATATTGTTGCTATGTTGTTATTTAGCCCAGGTTAGTAATGATCAAAGAAACCTATGGTAAAATGTGCTCCAGCCATGACCATCATTTTTATTCAATATATTTAAAACTACATTATCCAACATCTGCATTTTATTAAAGAAAGAAATAATACAAGAAAGGTTTAACTGCTATTTCTAGCACGTCTAATGCCTATTGAGAGGCTTCCTTGTTGGCTCATGTTAATTATGGTTGTTGTTTTTATTTAGCCCCAGGTGGGCTCTGAATTCATTCAAACGTATGATCAAAGGCTTTCCAACTGTGACCATCTTGTCTTTATTTTGGGCAATGTATCTAGGATTATGCAGTTTGTCTCAATACTCCCAACACTTTTTTAAGATATTAGAGTGTGATTTAAGGGAGGTTTGGTTGCCATTTCTAGCAGATTGATTATCCATAGAGAGGCTTCTTGATTTTTGTTGGTGAATTATGTCAACTGCAAAGTACACCTGGCATGATAGGAGCAGCAGTTTTTATTCTTAAACCACCACTACTGTAATTCATTATCCTGGGCAGCTGTTCTTTTATAATCCTTTGCATGTTTTTTGGCAAGTAACAGAAGAGAGATAAGAAAGAAGAAAAGAAAAAAAATTTCAAACAAAATGGAAGAGTAGAATATGGAATGGGAGATTATACATTTCATACCATTCTATAACAGGAGGGCATAACTGATCAGACAATAAAATGAAATAACTAAAGGTGTGTGGCTTTGTGCCAAACCAAGAAATCGTTATTTTATTTAGAATTTTTGTCAGAAGTTTGTATAGTATTTTTGGTATCTTTTATTTCTACTTTTCTTGCCTACACCTGCCTTATAATTTTCTATTCTTTTATTGGTTTCAGTTGGTTTCTAGATGATGAGTGCACCCGCATCGGGGTGGGCCAACGTCTCGATCTCTGTGTGTGCGAGCTGCACAAATGTCGCTGTAGAGTGGTAGTGGATGGATTCGGCCTGCATCCTTTGTCCTGCAACCTTAGCGCAGGCCGATTTCCCCAACACGCTGCCCTGAATGACATTGTCAGAAGGGGCCTTGACACGGCCGGCTTCCCATCCCAACTTGAGCCTGCAGGTCTCGACCGCAGGGATGGTAAGCACCCCGATGGGATAACCCTCTTCCCAGATCCCTAATCTGGGATGCGACGTGCTGTGACACGTTCTCCGGCATCTGCCATATACCCCGGTATCGCAGCCTGCAACATGGAGGAGAGGAAGGTCCATGAGTACAGGAGCTTGGCTGGCCGCTATCAGTTTGTGCTGGCAGCCGTCGAGATGTCTGGTGTTTTTGGTCCTCATACCACAGACTCCCTCTGCAAAATAGGGATTGCTGCGGCCCACCGGAGAAATGAGCCACGCAAGATGGAGTGGTTACTGCAGTGAGTGTCGCTGGCCATTCTTCATGGCAACACCCCCGTGGTCATTACCATGGGGCATGGTTGAATACCTGTCTGTCCTGGGACATGTGCCGCTCTGCCTCATTCCTCCCCTTTTTTTTTTTTTTTTTTTTTTTGTTTTTGTTCTATTCTACTGATTCCAAGGAATCAATTGTATTCAATTAATAGATTGTAACGAATTTCTCTTGGATGTGTCATCCAGATAATTATAATTTCAGATTTTTTCATATATACTATTAAGATTGATTTTATTTCAATGAGAAAGGACCTATCAAGAGTTTGTAATAAAACCGAAATGGGACCATACACGCATATTCTGGTAATACTAATTGTTAGACTCTAGCCAGGCTAGAGCATGGCTCCCAAGGGCTTTGAGTAGATTTTATTGGATTCCTCTATTTTGTCTGATACTCTGATACTTGTTTTATCAACTTTTGTTAGGACGAATGCAAAATCGAGATTAGAATAAATGGATATAACTAACCATGGGGTATTGTTTTATTTTCAAGTTGTATTAAGTCTGCTATCCCCACCAATAAATACACACACACACACGTACACACACCACCCCCTAATGAGCTTCCACACAGTTACTGTCTATGAAATTTTGCTCACATGGCTTTGGTCAAGCTGAGGCTATTATAGTCATAGACACTTACCCAAAGTGCTACCCAATAGGATTGAACATGGAACCAGGGTATTGTGAAATAAACCCCTTAACCACATTGCCATGCCTACACCACCTTATGTATATCATCATTACCTTTTGTTACATAATCTTGTTCGGATCAACTTTGCCTGTCATTCCTCTTGGGAATAAAGTACAAGTCAAGCACAGAGGTCAATATAAGTGACTGGCACGCTCCTTCTAAAATTGCTGACCTTGTACCAAAATTAGAAATGATGATCTCCTCATCCTTATACTTCTTCTTATTATTATTGGTGATTTGACTCGGGTTCATTCTTATTCCTGGTAGAATTTGTGTGGGTAGTGGGTTATTACCTGTAACCTTAAGTATCCACAAGCTTTCAATAGTCTTTCAAGTGCTTAAAACCCTCCTGATAATCTTTTCTGTCCCTAAGAAGCAAACTTTCTGTAGAAGCTCTACAGGACATTCTATTCCAATCTCCTTCACCCATTTGTCTATATCTTCACTTAGTTCCCAATGCACCAATTATTACAGGCACAACCTTTAGAGTATTCATACTCCAAATTCTTAGGGATTGTATTTTTTTTTTGTTTTTCATCCTCTTTCTTTACAACCCTGGAATCAAACAGACATGATGGATTATTATTATGTTTTGTGTTCAAATCCTACTAATGTAAACTTTTCCATCCATCTTTTTGGGGTTGATGGTATTGATTAATCTCTTCCCTTTGAAATTGCTAACCTTGTGCCTAAATTAAAATCCATTTTATATTATATTTGGGGTGGCAAGTTGGCAGAATTGTTAGTGTTGGACAAAATGCCTTACTGTATTTGTTCTGACACTTTACATTCTGAGTTAGGTCTAGTCAGGGTTAACTTTGCCTTTCATCCATCCAGAGTTAAGATAAAGTACTAGTCAAGTGCAAGGGTCAGTGGTATCAGCTAATCCTCTCTCATTAAAATTACTGGCCTTCTGTTTAAATCAGAAACTTTTATATTTGAATTAATTTTATATTATCTCCTCCACTCTGTTGCTCCCTTTCACATATCAGCAGCTTATCTATGATAGAATTTAGCTTCTATTAATTACACATCATGAATTGTTTTCTGTCAGAATCACGTTTGACATCTAATTTACTAATGCAGTTCACGATCTTGGTATTAGAATTACAGTTAAATGATAGGGATCTTACTGAACTTCTTGTGCAACCAATGTTTACTTCACAACATACCAAAATCCTAACTGTTCCAGATTTATTTAAAATACATCAAAGATTTTTTTCTGAAACTATATTTGTTGTGTGTGTGTGCAGCATATGTACTTGTGCATGTATGTGTATTATCAAATATCTTGACTAAAAAAGTAATAATTTATCCTGATTTTTATTTTAGTTTTTAATTTTACTTTTGGAACCCAGTTGAATAATTTAAACTCCAAATATTGCCTATCTCTTTTGTAGTTAAACACACAATTGTTTGCATGAGTTAATTTATTAAAGACTTACTTCTCAACTCCAGTGTGGTTCATGGTACTTTGCTATTAATTTATTGAAAAGAATTGTGTTTACATGTATTTTAGTTAATATTGACGTTTACTAAAGGTAAAAATACAAAAATACGAATACCTCTTCACATTACTGTATAGTTTGTTTTATTTGATAATGCCATGGACAAATCTTCTGGGACAAGGACTATGTATCCCAGGAGCAGTGAACCATTTTATATTTGAAGGCCACATTGAATAAAGTGTAACCTAATAAGGCTGCATTAAAAAAAAATTAGAAATATAAACCATCCTTTTAATGACATGCTTGAGATATATTTCTTTTTTTTTTTGCTTAGCAGGATTATGATAATTGGTGTCAACATAGAAGCATTAACATGTTCTTCCTATGCATATTCATAATTAGGGATCTTAAACGTGCCTTTATTTTTTATGTAAAACATTGATGTCTTTCAGAAGTGTGTTTTGCATTAGGTTCTTAAAGGATGCATATAAATTTAAGACCTTGGGCTCCTCATTTTTGATCTATGCTAACTTGAAATGAATCTTGAGGGCAATACAAATGTTAAGATTAGAAAGCTAAGTAAATGTAGTCTCTATCTGTCATAGTTAAAGACGAGACCATATAAGAATGAACAAGATTCTGGGTCAAAAATATAAGTAACTGTAATGAATATTAGACTACATACACATACATACACACACTACATAGTGAATTGGTATATGGCTATTAGTTAATAGTGAATTAACTACTCTTTTACTATAGATCATCTATTGCCAAAACATAACTAACAAAACCTCAATCAGTTTAACTTTTAGTATTATTATGACTAATTTTAAGCATTTTTACAAACAGTTCATTACTAGCACCACAAACTTAATAACTGCTGTTGTCACATCTAGCATAACTTCAATTATCATAGTCACATGATTAGCTATCACAAAATTAATGTAAAACAATACTATCTTATATTCCAGAATTCAAGCAAGCCATTAATATCACCTGGTTATATCTGTGCCCAATTTAAGAAACTCTGAAAGAGGCTCTAATATATCTTTCTTGGACTAACTAATCAAAATAGTATAATTTTTAGTTTGATTACAAGACCTCTTGATTGTCATTATCTCAGAGTACTTGAGGTTTATAGCCTCTTATGAAATCATTATTTTACAATGTGTATTCAATTACATTTATGAGGTATTTTTACAACACATATTTAGATCACTAGTCAAGTGCCAAACATTGAATCTTTTAATCGATTTTTTTGCATTCATCATAATAGTTGCAGGTGTGGCTGTGTGGTTAGAAACTTGTTTCCCAACCATGATTCAGGGTTCAGTCCCATTGCATGGCACCTGCTTTTATTGGTAGACATTGCTGGAATACCTACCTATAATATGTAGCTGGTAGGTTTCCCCTGCCATGTATTATAGGTATTTTATCCATTTAGTAGTTGTTTCTCATCTACTACAGAACACTAGAAATTACTACTGGATCTATGGATCCTTATGACTCAAAATGGTTTAAATTGAAAATAAAATTGATTACATGGTTTCAGGTTGAGATGCACTGTACAGCATCTGTGCAAGTGTCTTATGCCATAGACTTGAATTAACCAAAATGTTAGTGAAATTAAGTGTACAAAAAATTGGGTGGTAAACTTAATTTGTTGACTGGTTAATCATCACCTGGCCCTTAGGTATCTTTAGTGGAGTCCACTCTGTTGCAAATGTTTACATCAGATTTCTGGTCTGAAGATAACTTCCTCTTTTCTTCCTACAGGTTTCAGAGGCCTTGAAAGGGGTCATGAGTGTTGTCCTTCTCCCCTCTGTATAAGCATGAAAAAAAAAATGTCCACAAATTGTCCAGTCAGAATAGATGAGGAACATTTAGTTGGTTATTGTCTTCACTGAACACAAGGAAAATAATTTAAGAGTTCAGACTGACCAAAACACCAATTGTGTTTACTGCTCCATAATTACAGTATATGTAATTACCACAGCATCAAATTTGTCTTTTAGTTTCATATTGACTCATGGCTTAATTTATCTGATGGGAGCCAGTATTGTAACTCTTAATATATTGCATGGCTATATCAAATATATAATTCCTTCATTGAATGTATTTTCTTAGGTGCTGGTGTGTCTGAAGCAATATTAGCTGTCACTCCAATGGAAACTGTTAAAGTAAAATTCATCAATGATCAGACCTCAGCCAATCCAAAATTCAAAGGCTTCTTCCATGGAGTAAGTCAAATTATCAAAGAGAAAGGTATGTGAAACACTCTCTTTGTTCATATGATACCATGAAAATTGATATACTATATTTACATTGCTATTTAATTTAATTTTGTGTCTTGTGTTTATCTAACAAAACCAGAAGTTTTTGTCATTACTTCATTGTGAAAAATATCTTAAATACGATGCTGTACAACTATATTGCTCCAACCAATATTTCACTTATAGGAATCCGTGGTGTATATCAAGGATTGACACCAACTATTCTGAAGCAGGGTTCAAACCAAGCAATGCGATTTTTTGTTATGGAAACGCTCAAAGATAAATACAGAGGTGGGGACCCAAATGTCAAGGTTCCTACTCTTCTGACTGGGCTTTTTGGAGCAATTGCTGGTGCTGTATCTGTATTTGGTAATACTCCTATCGATGTTGTAAAGACACGAATGCAGGTTAGTTTTGACATTATTATTTTTTATGAGTATTTAAACATCTGCTGTCTCAACATTATAACACCACATTTCTTATTCATGCTTTGTTCAATCTGACTTTTGAACAGCAATTACTTTTTGACAACAACGGTAACATCTCAGAATTTCTTCTTTTTTTAATCCAACTAATATGATTTCACTGCAATTATTTTTAGCACTAATTAAGTTACATAGTTAGCAAAAAATATCAACTCTATCTGGTAAACCATTTGAACAGTTCATGGCATTCATTTTACATGAGCTCCTACTGCTATTATTCCTCTAACTTTGAAAACCTGGTTTGTGGTCTGTATTTTAGAAATCTCCCTGCAGCTTTTGTGCACCCATTCACTTTCTAGTTAGCAGTAGGGTTTAGACTGTGCTTTCACATGTGGAACTTTTACTGCTTTAGCTCAGCAGACAATGAGATGCAGGTCATTAGTACATAAAATACCCTAAGATATTGCCTTGAACTCCTTGATTACTGCCTCAAGAACTGTAATGAATATAAGGCAGCTAAATTCAAGGTTTTGTTGATTGCCATATTTGAGTACTGCTCACATATCTCAGAGAGGAGTTACTATACAAACACAATCTTTTATTTACATCAACAGAAAAGTAATTCAGCTAGTTGGCAAATATTCACTCACTAACACCCTACAGCCACTGACTGAGTGATGTGTAGATGATGGGAAAATTGTCAACTAGTTCCTTAGTTTAATGGTAAAACAGTCTGTTGAATCCGTGAAAGATGCTGGTTCGATTCCAGTGGGGGCTGGTTGGCATTTTTTCCATCTTCCTAGAGTTTCACTCGCTTTCATTGCTGTTTTGGAGAACTTAATTCTTTGTATTATATAATATATATATAAATAATATATCATCATCATCCTTTAACGTCCGCTTTCCATGCTGGCATGGGTTGGACGGAGCTGGCATACTGGAGGGCTGTACCAGGTTACAGTCTGATTTGGTTTGGTTTCTACAGCTGGAGGCTCTTCCTAATGCCAATCACCTTACAGTGTCTGCTGGGTGCTTTAAAGTGCCACCGGCACTGGACTCTCTGCACACACACACACATATATATATAGATAGCTAAGTGTAGACAAATTTATGAGTGTAGGTAAGTGACCAGATAGCTGTTTGTCTATCTATTTCGTTACCTACTTATCTCATGTCTCAATATTCACACTGGTTTCATACTGTAATTTCAGCTGTGGTTAAATTTTATCTATTTTCTCTGTTACAAGTGTTTGTAATAACAATAAAAATTAAGCAGTTGTATGTATATAGTCTCAAAAATTCTGAAATTAGGTCATATATCTATATATATATATATATACACATATATATATATACACATATATATATATACACATATATATATATACACATATATATA
>JAOPUL010005855.1:55098108-55110440 GCA_027564515.1 Octopus rubescens | reverse complement strand
AAAAACACCCATGCTGGTGACACGTTAAAGGCACCCGGTACACTCTCTAGAGTGGTTGGTGTTAGGAAGGGCATCCATCTGTAGAAGCCATGTCAAAATGAACCGGAGTCTGGTGCAGCTCCCCAGCTTGCCAGTCTCCATTCAAACCGTCTAACCCATGCTAGCATGGGAAACGGACACTAAATGATGATAATGATGATGATGTGTGTATATATATGTGCATGTAAAACAGTATGTCAGATTGTATCCCTTTATATCAAAGGTAACTAAGCCAGTTGTTGATAAAATAAATTGCAGTCTGAAACATATACTGGAGTTGATATGATCTTCTAAGTCCCTTGAAGACAGTACCCCCACTGAAGCCAGTAAAAGAATAAAAGAACAGTTGTCTAAACATTCGATTGCATCTAGGTTATTAATATTTACAAAATATTTTTGTTTACTTTTCAGGGTCTAGATGCTCAAAAGTACAAGAACACTCTTGATTGTGTGATCAAAGTAATGAAGTATGAAGGTCCAAAAGCGTAAGTTTAATCTTTATATTTTAATTAGCAGAAACATATTTATAGTGTGCAAGGAACTGTCTCAGTAAAACTATCAGTGCCTTAGGCACTACAACTGATATAGTTTGTTTCATGACTAGATCAGATGGCAGGCTTTTCTACCTTGCTTGCTTTAGAGCAAAAAAACAAAAAAACAACAACAAACCTTCAAAGTTCTTACCGGACATGCACTTTGCTGATGGTCTTACTCTCTTAGAATAATTGTAGAAAAATATATCAGATAGACTTGTTCTCTTTTTTATATTTGATAGATCTGGAGGATGGGCTAATGTTTTATAAAGCCTAGAGCGTCAGATACAACTAGGTTGATGAGAAGAAGAGACACAAGTGTGTTGGGAATACTTAAGTGAAGTCAAATATATTTCATTATATTTCTACTCTTCGGAGCCCAAAGGCTGTTCCTTGAGGCTGGCACTACAGATGACCTATTGAATACTTCAGAGCAACCTATAGATCCAGTATTTAGTTTGCCAGATATAAGACATTTGTTCCAATTGAACTCCAATAGGTGTGATCTTTATTTTATCTATGCCCATTCATGCTTTACAGCAGTAATGTCTTAAAACTTAGTCTAATATATATTTGATGTAATACATAACCTATAGGGTTGTTGCAGTGTTTCACTCCTCTACAGTGTCTGGAAGATACTGTTGAAGTTAAACTCCTCTACAAACAACTGGTTAATTTTCCAGTGTTGTCACTGCTTACAGCAGCAACTAGTGGTTCCTCCTTGGCAATAGTAACCTCAGTCATTGAGTACTTTGTCCATGGACACAATGCAGTGCTGGTGACAATACTGTCAACCAGTTGTCAGGTACTCCAACCATCTGTGTGTTTCAGAAACATAATCTTTATTTTGAAGTCCCTAAATAGTTTAGAGGAGGTTTAGCTGCTATATAGAAACTGCTTGTTTTTAGATAATTCATAGAAATGGAAATTACCTTATTCGTGACATCATCAAACAGGTGGGAAACAGTTTTTTTTCTTTGTTTATTGCTAGTTTGTTATATACAGGTTGCTCAGTAAGATTTAAGTTCAAGACTGTGTGTTGCTTAGTTGTATTAATGCTACAAAGACATTCTTCAGGGTTCCCTAAATCCAGAGTTATAGGAGAGCATTGCCAATGAGAGATCTAATCCCCCCACAAAAAAAACTATGTATTTCGTGTGTGTGTGTATGTGTGTGTGTGTGTATCCTTTGGCAAAAGATTCAAACATCAATGAGAAAACTGATAAATCGATGTTTCCAAACAGTTTCTTGGGATATTTCTTCCATTTGATCTGCACAAACAATCCCTTGTCACTCACATCATCATAACTATAATGAATCTGTGAGTGACTCATTGAAAACCTTTGACCAATTGTTCACAAAATGTGATATATAATAAATAAATATTAATGGAGATGGATTTACTTCTCTGTCAGTAGGAATCAACATAGTCAAATGATTAACATCCAGTAATATAATTGTGGAAATAGGAAAAATAAATGGAATTTCAATAAGATGCATAAACTCAAGGTTGGGAAGCATAAGTTGGTTACCTTGTTTCAAGGGGAGAGAATTCAAATTTCTTGTATAAACTTAGGAAGTACGCATACAAACACACCTGCACATTCAGACATACATATACGTAAACATGCACCACGCGCTTGTGCGAAACCATGCGCACACAAGTGCAAAGCGTGCACACTCACACATGTACTCTCTGTCTCAAAACATGAATGTTATTTGTAGTAGAGGAGTTTTCTGGTGTTTATTATGAACTAGGGTCTCTGCAGCAATGGCTGAAGTCAATGAAATTTACTGTTCCATTTTAATCCCGCATCAGACGTAGCCATGGTTATGTATGGCGGTGCGGATACGTGGTTTCCTTAACCTCAGGCCAACCAATGCTTTGTGAAGGTAATTGGGTGTCAGGAACTGTATGGAAGCACATCATGTGCATATGTGTATAATATTATCATTAGCTTTTCAGTTTTAAAATAACTAATGATACTAAACTATTATTCATACAACGGAGACAATGCGACCTTGAACAGGACAAGCGGATTTGCCTAACGTATTGTGGCTATCAGAGACTAATATTATAGTTATAATAGTTAT
Source organism: Octopus rubescens (assembly GCA_027564515.1). Taxonomy (NCBI): domain Eukaryota; kingdom Metazoa; phylum Mollusca; class Cephalopoda; order Octopoda; family Octopodidae; genus Octopus; species Octopus rubescens. The sequence goes on along the minus strand of JAOPUL010005855.1, from coordinate 55,107,774 downwards.
ATGAATCTACAATATATATATATATATATATAAAATGAAATATATGTGTGTGAGGCGGGAGAATGACTAGCTTAACGTGTAATGCTAAGAAAGACAAGGGAGATAACTTTGAAATTAATTAAAATTAGAATACAGTGGTGAATGAAACTGATTTTTGGCAGTTACTTCAAATTGATATGTTATTAATATCTAAGTTTCAACTGTTTTAGATCAAATCTCCTTTGTATATTTCTGCAAAATTGCTTTCCAGTAACATCAATGCACGAAACCATCTTTTTTACCTTCCAACTATAGTTTAATCATTTTATGATGTTTAAAAACTAATAAAAATGACTTGTTGTAGAAGAATATTTTTATTTTTTCAAAGTAACTGTATCCCATTGTTTGCTTTCTGTTGTTGTAGATTCTACAAAGGAACCATTCCACGTCTCAGTCGTGTCTGTCTTGATGTAGCCATTACTTTCATGATTTATGATAGCTTCATGAATTTCTTCAACAAAGTCTGGGTAACGTAACCCAGCTTGCAATTTACTAAAGACAACGACCACTGCTCATATATCAACTACTGCTATATCCTCGGACTTGATCTCCCTTTTTGCATCCCATGTCTTCAACTTAAAAAAATTCTTGTGTTTTTTGAAGAGACAAACTGCTTGGTTGTATTATCTGCTGATTTTTGTTAAATAATCTGTACCTTTTTTTTGTTAAATTTATATATACATATATATATTTGTAAGAACTTACTTTGAAAAATACGCTTTAAAGCAGTTAAATCCTTCAGTTCAAAGGGTTTTGATATTATTTTATGTTTTTAAGAATCGTTGATTGGATTAAACTAAATTATCCACATTATTTGATCATTTAAAAATCTTATACACTTTTTTAACATACATCCATACACTCACAAATAGGAGGCAATCTTTATGAGGTTGTTAAAACTGCTAGAAATAGCAGCTAAATCTCCTTCAAATAATGACTGCTGTCTTGGAAATGAAGGGACCCATTAGACAATGTAGTCTCCAGACAGAATGGTCATGACTGGAATAGCTTTGATCATAGGCCTGTTTTGCTATTTCGAAACATGTTAATGCTTCAAACATAAGTAATTCTGTTTAAAGGTTACATGCATTTATTATTATTATAGATGTGACACAAATGTACATTAGCAGACACACAGATACAATGAAAAACAGAAGTAGAATCAGAAAGCCAACATGAAGGAATCAAGCATATATTGTATTCCTTTTGGTTTGGGGGCACATGTGAACATATAACCATACATTTATGTGAACATGTACATACAACTGCACCTACCTATTTAATTTTTTTTTTTAATTATAAGGAATGTCTGCATTTTGTATCTTCTACCATTAAAATATTGCCTAATTATACTTCCATGAGAAACCATTTAATATTTCAAATAATTCTTTTGATTCATTTAAAAAGAAAATCCTAGAAAAAATGCATTTCTCCAAATGATATTATTTATAGCTAGAGACTACACTTATGCTAACCTTTTTCTTATCTGATATACTTGCTGTTTATTTAAACTGCTGTTGTGATTCTGCTGGGTAATTAAAAAAAAAATCTAAATGTTTTATGAGAAATATTATTTTGACATTGTCCAACCCATGCCAGCATGGAAAATGGACATTGAATCATGATGATGATGATGATTATTATTATTAACTATTCTACTTTGGTTTCTGTTGAAATTGGTATTTTATTTTTGTTTTTCAAAATTTATCTTAAAAAGAAATCTTCATTACATTAAATAAGGCAATTTATAAATCACCTATGGAAGTGGTTTCATGAATAAGATGTTGGATTTGAGATAAGAAGTGGTTTTGATCTCATTCCATTTATTTTGTCATTTATTAAAAAAAAAAGAAAGTGAAATTTCTCACAGCTATTGTCCTAAGTTGCTCATTCATGTCTTTTTAATGACAAAACCCAGAATTAATACCCATCATGACATTATAAATTTGTTTTTGCTTTTTTAATGAACAAGACAAAAATGTGGCAAAAAAGAAACTGTGGTTGTCTCATTTTCTCTTTTTTTTCTTCTTTTTATTCTATCAATTTGAGCCTTTATTTCATTTATTGATAACTATTTGATGTACTTTTATTCAGTTTACTTTTGAGTAAAAGCCTGTAATTGATTTAATGGGGAGAAAAAACTATTAAATGTTTATTGAAAAATGTTTTTCAATCTTGAAAATAGTATTTTCAGGTTTATATTTTCCTATTCTATTCGGTAAAATTTATCCTTGTATTAACCTGTTGTTAATCAATCATTTCTATTTTGTTTATTAATCAAAATACCATTTCCCATTTTTTTTTTTCTTTGACTGGGACAAAAAGTTTTGTAAAATGTTATTTGAACTATTCTTCTTTGAGTGAAGATTTTGATTGGAGTTTAAAGGGAGAAAGGACATGAAAATAGAAATTAAAGCTATTTATATATTGAGGTTCGTATTGTGAAGTGATTTTTATAGTGGGTAGTATGAAGAAATATGAAGAAACTTTTTAAAATGTTTGTGTGATGTAAGCAGACAACTGTATTGTACCAAACATTATAGCTGACCAGTGATTTTTCTTCTAATACTTTCTCAGATATATAAAGACATTGAAGAAAATGAAAACTGGTACAAATGTAGCAGTTATTTCCACCAAACTGCTATTTCCATTATACATATTACCTATAACATTTAAACTTTAGGTAATGGTGGCCAATGTTTTAATATATGTGATATACGATACACATTCCATAAATGAAAGTTTTGTATTTTGAATGAGTTAAGACACTAAACTAACTTGAATAAATGTTATGTCTTTTAAATATTCAGTTGGTATTTATCAGTGAATTTTCAAATATAATAAATATCAAAATCATATTATTCATTTTAAATAGCTAAAATGATTAATCAGATATTGCCATTATATTTGGATATTTCATTTTTATTATTTTATTTTTCAAAATGTAAATCCCTTCCAATATCTTACATTTTTATTAATCATAATTTCGATGCTATCTCAGATTATGTTTGTATCTTTGATACCAAATACTGTTGTTAAGAATCAGAAATTTCACATTTTTCAATTAGGTTTGTTTTCACTATTTTCTGTTATTTATATATTTAGTTTTTGAAGGTTCTCTACTTATTTACCATAAGTTAGTAGTATATTCTTTTAATGCATTAGCTCTAATAAAGGTAGGATATAATTGTAACCATTATAGTAATTCTGAACATATCATTGATATAAATTATTTTATGGTTTATATATTTTATGACCTTAATTATCCACAATAATAGAAAATATCTTTTGAAGTAATTTTCAAAAGTGTTTCATGTAATTTCATTTGAAGTAGATAAACAATATCATTAATTAGGATAGATGCAGTGATTATATTTCATCAGCATATACATCTGTTTAGTCCAATGTGACACACTATATTGTGAGGACAGAGCCACAAAATATAGAGTAATGGTGATTATAGAATTCATGACAAACATTGAATCCTTGGGGTTCTTTCACCTCTGTAATGGAGCATAACATTATGATTTTATTCATTTGTTCCAAGAATTATGCTAATTACCACTTCTATTGAGAAGTTATATGATCAGCAATGGAAGTTAGCTACATATTTTACTATTGATTTTGTGCTGTAAAATAGAGACTAGGTTGTTGATGCTGCAATCTATATTTGAGTTCAAAGTTCATAATCGCCAGAAAAATAGAGCTGACATGCCTCCAGTGGACGAAATATTATTTGGTGGGTAGAGCTTGATTATTTTTTTTATTTAAGATAACGTTCAAGAAAAATAACTCAATGTAATCCAATTGCCAAAATCGAAGGAATAGCTATTTTTCCTGATATTGTTCAGAACCAACAGTCTCACTGATGTCATATAGTGCTTCCTGGGATTGGATGAGTAGCAGTGAAGGTGGGTAAAGTTTGAGCTTCCCTTTGTAGTCACAAAGAAAATATGATTTTCCATCTCTAAACTTTGTTTGCAAATATAGAATTATGAAAAGTATTGATTATATTCTGCTGAGGAAAGTTCAAATTTCTGAATCAAGTGTTAAGTTTGTTTATCTTAGCTTCATTATGATAAAATGAAAAAAAGGTGTTTATATTTTAAATTTCGTGGCCATATATTGCTATTGCAAAACTAAATTAAATGTTGTGATAGATATTTGAAAACAAGTTAACATTTGAACTTTCCTGTATTCAGCTATTACTGCTTAAATTTTTTTTTATCCATTTAATTTTAATATGCTAATTTTCCTTCCCAAGAATGTGAATGTAATTTTTAGTCAATTAGTATTACTCTTTTTTATCTTTTTGTATAAACAGTTATCTCATTGATGGAATTGTTCTTTAACATTGGATTTTAATTAAACATTCAAAAGCAATAACAGGAAATTTTCCACTCATTAAAACACTTTGTGGCTTATTGAAAATTGTCAGGAACTAGAATGCTATAGTGATCAGAATGTCTTTAGAATTGCTCTTCAATTTCTCATATACAAACGCAGTAGAATGTAGAGTTGGTGTCCAGATATTTACATATTCACTATAGAACTTTTTCCTCTTTAAACAACTGTACTAATTTCTTTCTTTACTTATTTTAGAAATAAAAGAAAAAAATTATATTTTGATGTAGTTTAAATTGAAAGGTAGTTAAAACTCAGATCAGATTGAAAGAAAATTTTTAAAATTTTTTGTTGAAGACAATCATTTAAAAAATTTTTTTTTATTTAAAATGTTATTACAAATCAATTATCAGGATGTGTTTTTTGCAACAAAATTAGATCTAAAGTCCTTTTAGAAGCAAATATGTGTGTGGATGTGAATGCCAACCATTCAACTTATAATATTGATAATGATAATTCAGATCTTCTAAGAAAATTAATCATTTTCTCATTCACCAAGATAGTTAAAAACCTTAATAAGTTACAGTCAGTATAAATGAAGAATAAAACTTTAATAGAAATGTAAATATAATGATTAACTTTCAACAGGATACACATTATAAAACTGTCCTCTAATCCATCCTGCTTCTACACTTAACAAATATCAGGTTCAACTGGTTGTGACTTAATAATAACATGGACTGAACAGTCCTGTTGATATTGACATCAACCAAATCTACTATTTAAAGCAATAATATTTCATTTTTTTGAAAGTCTGTGATTAATGATTGTCTGAATGTAAATATAGTTTGAGTATTTGAGATCATTCTTTAGTTCAAACATTTGAGTTTTCAATATCAGGTGTTACATCTTTAGAAATTGTTTATTTTATCTCCGAGACAAATTTAGTTTTTCCTTGTTTCCATTACAGTTGGATGTACAGGGAATTCTATGGTTTTGGGACCATATTTCTTTTGATTTGATAAAAGCTAGTGATTTTTATGTACTTTTGGAGACCATCTTGTAGATAATGTCATTACAGTTCATATAAGAGTATGACATTTGAATATATATATATATTGTTAGATAATGATCCAAAGAAGTACTTAATACAAACTTTGAGTGCAATAGTTTATTTAGGCCAGTCAAGTGATCTGTTACTCGGCAGTTTCCACACTGTAATCTTTGTTGCTGCTTGCTATGAAAATTTCAAAGTAACAGGCCGCTGGACTGGCCTAAATAAACATATTTATAAACTGCCATTATAACTATTTTGGAGCGCTCAGTCTATTTGAAGATGGAGATAATTTTTTTCTCTTCAGATTTTGTCTCACATAAGTTTTAGTTTTTTTTTTATTATGATAAAATAAGGCAATTTCTGAGAAGATGTAACAAAGACTGAATAAGCTTTCATTATTATATTTTGTTTAGTGTAAAAGGGTCACGCACCTGTTTTTATTATTTTATTGTTTTTTTAGTAAGAAATGTGCTATTGTTACATATTTGACAAGTGATGCATTGATATGTATGCATACTTCAATGTTAATAGAATTTAATGAAAATGAAAAATAAAGTATATTTATATGAAGATCTTTCTGTTCAGTGTTTTCATTAATTATATAATAAAATTTGTTTCATCTACAGGACTCATGCTATTCTATGTTGTAATTTATACTGTCCTTTATATAGGAATTTAGGCAAATTGTATTGTTCAAGATGTGCTTGCTGGAGTTTACCCTTTGATTGTCCAAAGCATTTTCATAAGTTTGTCCTTAATGACCATGCTTGTTTTCAGACTTTTAGGTAGCTCTTGTTTCATACATCATGAGTAATATAAAACTTTTTTTTTTTCATAAGACCCAAGTTACTTTAGTGGTTGAAAAGAAAATTGATAATGTGTAGCATTTGAATTGCTAGTTTGTTTCGAGCATATTTAGTATTACTTACTTTAAAATGATCTGCAATGATATTTATAATTACTTCATTTATATATACTATTTTGTTTATGATATCAGCATAAATTCTTTTAACATCAGGAGATAATTTTAAAAAATGCCTTGGGACAAACAAAAAAGCAATTAGTAAGAAATATATGAATTATAAACACGACATCCTCAAATTGTTAGAAATTAAGTAACCAAAATTAAAAAACAGCAAAAACCAATGAATAAGCTTTGTAAATTGTGGGAAGATAGTGTTTTAACAATTGTTAACATACAAATATTAACTAGTGTCTCTTGATTTGGAAACATTTTAAAGTCATTTCAGTAGATTTGCAGTTGTATAAATATGTACATCTTAATTTTACTTTTTACACTTTCACAATGAAGATGTTTAGTGCAGGCACCATTTGTATCAAGATTAAAGATATTCTTGGTAAGGAATACTGTAGTCTAAACTGAAACCTCCTACTTATCTTTCTCAATCCATCCTCTGGGCCACTTATATGTAACTTGAAGGTATGCCTTGATCATCCTCACCAGTTTCTCTCCTTTTCCAACTGGAGTAGCCATGTCTGTCTGTCATATTTTAACCTCTCATCAACTGGAATAAAGCCACCTCCCTCAATACTACTTCCACCGCAGACGAGGGCTCTCACCTTGTGAGTTACTTGGTGACTTCACTAGTGCAAGTGTCACGTAAAAAGCACCCAGTATTCTCTGTAAAGTAATTGGTGTTAGGAAGGGCATGCGGCCATAGAAATCATTACAACAAAACCATAGCTGTGGTGTGTCACCCAGGTTGATTGCGGTAATACAAAACATCACAGCTTAAAATGTGAGTTTTATATCCCATGTAGCCGAAATATTTAACAACCACACAATTAATCTGAAAGATAAAGTTGAAATACAGGTCTTCCACAATGTAGTTTATTAATGATTTCATACTTAATTCCTGTATACTATCACAATATTGTTTTTATATGCACAGAATCATACATTTTAAAAAAATCTTTCAATAAGTGTATAATGAAATGTACTAAATTGTTTACCCCACAAAATACAGGGTAGCCCAAAAGTTACCTTACCCAAACATATTCTAGACAAAAGTTATCTTACCCAAACATTATTAATTTATTTATTTATTGACACTTTTGAGACATGGTTCGGAAGGGGCACTATTGACTGGCCTCCAAGGTCCCCAAACTTAACACCATGCGATTTGCAGTTTGGGGGATGATGAATGAAAATGTTTATAAATCAAAAGTATTCGAGAGTTGGATAGAATTACTACAGAGTTCAATAAATTGAGAAATGACCATGAGTTAAGAAGAAAGATATGTCACTTGGTTTCAAAGAGATGCCAGCTTTGTTTAGCCAATGAAGACCAACAATTTTAACATTTACTTTAACTATTGTTGATCTGATTTGTAAATTTATTAATAAATATTTCAGTAATATTTTATTGTAATTTATTTAATGCTTAAGGTAATTTTTGAGCCACTCTGTATATTTGTAAAATAGAGGTGTGTCTTATGTAAGAGTGTGTTTTCACGCCGACAAATATGGTAATTTAAATTAGATAGTTAAAAGAAAAAATATCTCTAATGATAAATTCTATTTTAAAACATTACGAAATAAAAACAAAACAAAACAAGGGGGACAACTCTGAAATCCACTGTTGTCTTGGAAGGGTCATTACGCCAGTAATAATAGTCATGCAGTGAAGAGTAAGTCTGCTTTTTTTATAAGTACAGCAGCAAATGATAATCTTTTACACAAGGCCTGACATTTTGCGGAAGAGAGTTAGTTTACTTTACTCAACAGGTATTTATTCTGCCAACTCACTAACTTTAATAATGATTTCAAATTTTGGCACAAAGCCAGCAGGAAGGGTAAGTCAATCACATCAACTCCAGTACTCAACTGGCACTTATTCTATTAACCCTGAAAGAATAAAAGACCAAGTCAGCTTCAGTGGAATTTGAAGTCAGAATGTAAAGATGGACGAAATGCTACAAAGCATTTTGCTTGGCGTGCTAACAATTCTGCCAGCTCATTGCCATAATAATAATGGCTTCAGATTTTGGCACAAGGCCAGCCATTTCGGGGGAGCAGTTTAGTCGATTAAATCGACCCCAGTGTTAAACTGGTACTTATTTTATCGATCCCAAAGGATGAAAGGCAAGGTCGACCTCGACGGAACTTGAACATAGAGACAGACTATGCCCAGTGTGCTAACACCAGCTCATTGCCATAATGATCCTTTCTATATTGGGCACAAAGGCCTGAAATTTTGGTGGAGGGGAGTAGTCGATTTCGTCGACCCCAGTTCGTAACTGGTCCTCACTTTATCGAACTCAGAATGTAAAGTCAGAAGAAATGCCACTAAGCATTTTTACCGGAGTGCTAACGATTCTGCCAGCTCGCTGCCTTGAGCTCTTTCCCATAATAATACTTGTGGTTTAATATACACACTTACCAGTTTAGATGCAAGCATAATCATGTTAAGAATTTTGCTTCACACCCATAGGGTTCTAAGTTTAATCTCTCTGCATTGTATTTTGGGTAAGTGGCTTCTGTACAATGCTCTGTGAGTGGAACTTGTTAGACAGAAACTATGCTGAAGCCTGTTGTACACACACATGTGTGTCCATGTCTCTGTGTATGTTTATATTTACTGGTGTGTTCCTTGTTTGTCAAAATGTAACTTTTGAAAGATAGTAACTGAAAAAAAAAAAGTACCAAGCTGAAATAAGTACCAGCCTTATTATAATTGTCTAAACCCTTTGAAGGCAGTGCTCTAGGACAGTCATAAATCCGGTGATAGATCTGTGGATTCTCCACCGGTCTTGATAATAAACCAACTGAATTCTTACTTGTGAAATTTATGTGTAAGAGATTGAGTATTCCTCAGACTGAATTAGTGCTGTACAATATAAGACCTTTGAATTATAAGAAGAACTGAGAAAGCGAGTGAGAGAGAAAGAAAGAGGAAATTGTTGCCAGTCCTGGACTCTTACCTTATCAAACAACTCTCACCTACATGAGTTCAGATTTCACCAACATTAACGTTCGTTGGCCTTGGTAAGATTTTAACTCGTATCACTTAAAGTTGGAATGAATATCACAAGGCATTATACCCAATGCTCTAATTAATGATTTTGCCAATTCACCATTTTCAATGATATTTCAGTAAAAGAATAAAAGATTATATATACATACACACATCATCATCATTTAACGTCTGTTTTCCATACTGGCATGGGTTAGACGGTTTGACTGGAAACTGGCAAGCTGGGGA
>JAOPUL010005855.1:54552135-54562292 GCA_027564515.1 Octopus rubescens | reverse complement strand
AAATTTTGGGGGAGGGGAGTAGTCGATTTAATCGACCCCAGTCCGTAACTGGTACTCACTTTATCGACCCCGGAGGGTTGAAAGGCAAAGTCGACGCCAGCGGCATTTGAACTCAGAACGTTAAGTCGGGAAAATTGCCGCTAAGCATTTTTCCCGGCGCGGTACCGATTCTGCCAGCTCGCCGCCTTATCTCATTGAATAATATTAATATATAGATACACAAGGGCGGCGAGCTAGCAGAATCCTTAGCACACTGGGCAAAATGCTTAGCGGCATTTCGTCCGTCTTTACGATCTGAGTTCAAATTCCGCCAATGTCAACTTTTCCTTTCATCCTTTCGGGGTCGATAAAATATGCACCAGTTGAGCACTGGGGTCGATGTAATCGACTAGCCCCTCCCTTCGTAATTACTGGCCTTGTGCCAAAGATTTAAACCAATTTGAAACCAATAGACGCACAGTAAAATATAGAAAATTCATTTTGAATAACTAAAACTGTATCTGTGTATATATATACAAATGTGAGTATATGTGTGTGAGAGAGTGTGAGCGTATGTGTGTATGTATATCACACCTACACCCAGATATTCTTGGTCTTCGATATACTCAACTATGCTCGCTTCACCATCACCACCTCCATCAACCGAAAAATTCGAAGCCTTGTACCTAGGCAATAAATCAATATGTTCTAGATAATAGCTAGTCAGAATCGGTTGAGCAACGGAAAGGAACATATCTTGCGGTATTTACTTAGTTTCTTTTATATCGAAACCTCACCGAGGTCGATTTCGCTTTCATCTTATCGAGTGGAAAGCAATAAAATAAAGTACCAGTTTAATTTTGAGGTTGATTTAATCGACTATAAACTCTTCATACCAAATACTTTGCCCCATACCAATGTTAGAAATCAATGTTTTTCTAGGTTCATTGGCAGAAAAGAGAATGGTACGATGACATACTAAATGAATTAGTCATTTTAGATTCGATCATCGATGTTTTGAGTTCAATGCTCCGCCGGAGTCGATAAAATAAATATCAGTATTGTTTTATTATATACTAAAGGAGATTCGATCGAAATCTGATTCGCCTTAACAGAAATTGGCCAAGTGCCGAATAAAAAGTAATCGATATTAATATTTCCTATAAATTTCCTTCATTTGAAGAAGAAAAAAAAGAAGCGTCCTCCGCAAAGAATGTTCGTTCTATATTTAAAAATGTTTTGTGCACTAGCTTTTCCAAAGTCACGTAGAAGTAAGTGTAAGGAATTCGATTGTAGACTTTGGATCGAAAGGTTCGTGTCTTCGATTAACTATGCTTAATGGTATTATGTAACATAATAACTAGATTTCGTTTTGGAGCGTGTTCAAATATTTAAAAAAGGACAGTACAATCAGCTATATTGCACATATCAACTAGTTGGTTTACCTTGTGTATTTAAGTAGTATTAAACCTGGGAATTGTATTGTTCTCTGCGCATGAATGAATAAAAGAAACTATGCGTTTCACTAAAACAACTGCTTTAAGGGATGGTATTAACTAGAACGTCTTTTGCAAGTAAGTCAGTGACGCGAGGCAAATAAATATTTTTGCTTTAACTGTTTAGTCAGAGAAGAGGCAGCACTCATTCTCCTTTCCAGGGCTTTCGATACTAATGGAATGAAAGGATAGAGTTGTCCTCAAACTGAGTGCTTAGTTTCAATACTCGCAAAAGGCGCCTATGAGCCAGATATCTGTGTTAAAGCGAGTAAGCTCTTCCTTTCCCTATGAAAAGGGACGAACCCTCCGAACGGCTTTCTCTAACAATTTCACTTAACAAACCTTTGGTCCATCTGAGGTTATGACAGAAGACAATTTTCCAAAATATCACGTAGTGAGATCGAACCCCAAGTCATGTAATTGTGAAGTGAAATTCTTATTCACACAACCATGTCTGTACCCACTGGAAATCCAAAAATTGTAAAAGATTCGTGGATTGTCATTGAATTATAATAAATTTGAGATGATTTATGTATGAATAAATGTATGCATAAATCATCCCAAAATTTTTTCAGCAAACATTATACTTCATTTGGCATGTAACTGTAGAAATATAACCAATATAAAAATCAGTAGATGGCATGGATAAAAGATATATCAAATTAACTGAAAACGCCTTTAAAATCCGATATACTCATTATATCCATTCTTTCAGATACAGAAGCAAGAGCATTTCCACCTCATTACCGAAATACTTTTTGTACCTAAGTTCAGAGAAAAAAATAACCTCACAATGAAATAGGAAATGGCTGCAAATACAAATCCATATAATTGTCTTGGTAGTAACTGCAATTTATGTGCAAAGGAGAAACACAAAATATTAACTTTACTAGTCAACATTTTGAATATGAGAGATGAAACCTATTATAATTGTTTACACAAAAACAATAAACTGAAATCTTTCAAACTTATATATGTGCTGATTGTATTCGAGTATAAACAAGTTGAACATGATAATTGATATTCGAGGTTGGGATAATGAAATTTAAGATTCAAAAGTTTAAGTCTGTAGTTTATGATTTGGAAAGGAAATTCCAATAAAAAGGAAGAAGGTTATCTCCACTGAAATAATCTCTTATTTTAACAAACCGATTAAACTTGATATTCAAATCTGTGACTGTGAAGTTTAACATAATTTAAATCTGTGGTGTTTGACCGGAGTTATTTCCATTTAAGTTGCCTGATTTCAATGTTCCGACTGTCAATTAGGACTTTTTTAGTAGTGATTTATTGCTCTTGACTGCACCGGTTTCAATTGTTTATGATAAGAGCGAAATATATTGAATTAAATTATAATAATCTTTCATGATAGCAGTTTTGAAAGTCTACATGTTTTGTTACAGAAATCACATGGTAGTGGTTGTTGGTTTCTCTCAGATGGTTGCTTAGTCAAAATAGCTGTAGTAACAGTTTTATCTGTAGCAGTTGTCTATTGTTCTTTACTGGCAATGTTGATATTAAGGAGTGGCTCTTAATGGTGAGAGATGCCGCATGGCATGTATGGCTATAATGGCAGTAAGTAGCAGCAATGATAGTGGTCATAATAGTAGTGGCTGTATCAGCCTCATTAGTAGAAACAGTGTAGCTGTAGTGGTAACAGCAGTGGCAGCAGCAGCAGCAGTAGTAGTAGTAGTAGTAGTAGTAGTAGTAGTAGTAGTAGTAGTAGTAGTAGCAGCAGCAGCAGAAATAGCAGTAGTGGCAGCAGCGATCTTTTCTCTCCCACAGTGGTTGAGAAGTGGTTGTTATTTCGTTATAAATATTGTTCTTTTGTTAACGTGTTTTTTTGTGATCGGCAAATTGATATAAGGGGAAGATCGTATAATGTAATCGTTTCTTATTGGCATATGTGCCTATATGTGCATTGAGTCCTATGGTATCTGGATTTGTGACCGATGCTGAGGCATGCGCTGTCTGAAAGACATCCGGATTGCTCTGTGTAGTTTTCTCCACATCCTAAGCATGTTATTGAATAAATTAGATTTTCAGATGCATAGGTTAAGATATTTTTTTATTTCGTCTCCTCGGTCATTTGGAACTAGACAGGTACTTCTGCTCCTATATACAGAAAGCAGCAACGTTATCGGGGTGGTTTGTATTACTGGGGTTGCGAATTCACGGCGAAACATCGTGTATGATTGTCAGCTGAGGACGTTTGACGTATCATGTATTATTAAACACAAAAATCTACAGAAAGAAATTTGTTCTTCGAGATGAAATTCTGTAGTAAATGCCATTCCCGTTCTAGTGCGCGCGCGCTTATGTGTACCTGTGTGTGCCTGTGTGTGCCTGTGTGTGCCTGTGTGTGCTTGTATGTATGTATGTATGTATGTATGTATGTATGTATGTATGTATGTATGTATCAGTTGAGACATGGACACAATACAGAGAAAAGGAAACTATACATGAAATACTTCCCGTCAGCCATGGAGACTATAATCAGCGTGATTTCAGTGCGTTTAAAGCTGGAAGACATTAATTCTATGGGACTACTCCCCTGGCTGCATCAGGGATAGTAAATTGTCACTGATATGCATTTAACACAGTTCAATTAAACAACCATATGTTATATGTATTGTAGTTTATCGATTGGGCACGAAAACAACAAACTTACCGAGTGAGTGCAAGCGTAAAGTAAAAATTGAAAATTCTTTCGTCACATTACAAACAATAGGGAAGGAATGGAATTTGAAAATGTGTGACCTAAGTGACGTGACGTTCGCGATAAAAAGACAGAATAAACAAAAGGAATTTGGGGATTAGTTCAGCAGCAGCAGTAGAAGCAGCGGAATAGCGGAAAGTTAAATCAAGAGAGAGAGGGACAAAACGAATGATAAAGACAAGCGATATATTTGGAGAAGCGTGAGATTCTGAAAAAATGCTCTGTATTATTTATTCTGGCTATTTACATTTTGAGTTCAAATCGGGGTTGATAAAATAAAGTACCAGTCAAGTATTGGGGTCGATGTAATCGACTAGCCTCGTGCCCTCGAATTTCAGGACTATAGCAGAAAGGATTATTATTAAGAAAGCGGCGAGCTGGCAGGATCGTTAGCACGCCGGACAACATGTTTAGCGGCATTTCGTCCGCATTTACGTTCTGAGTTCAAATTCCAACGAGGTCAACTTCGTCTTTCATCCTTTCGGGGTCGATGAAATAAGTACCAGTCGAGCACTGAGGTGAATGTAATAGACTAGATTCCTACGCCCCTTCCCCACAAAAAAATTCAGGCCTTGTTCCTATAATAGAAAGGATTATCGTTGTTGTTGTTGTTGTTGTTGTTGTTGTTGTTGTTCGACATTTGATAGTTTCAGACAAATCTCTACTGCATCACCTGCTATACCTCCGTGTTGCTGAGGTGTGTGCAGCATTGTGTCTTCTTGTTTGATTATGTTTGTTTTGGGGTGGGGGAGTACAAACTCTTCCGAGTATTGTATCGTATCAGTTTTTGTTATGGGGTTTGGTTGTAATATTTTGTTGTGTTAGTGTTTGCATTGTGTGTGTATTGCGAATTGTGTTCTTCTGTTGGGTATCCGACCTGTAGAGTACATGTTGTAGTGTTTATTTTATTGCATATTTACTGTATAGAGTGTGTCTTGTGTTTGTGGATTGTTATATTTGGGTTGTACTATTAAATTGAATGTGCCTTGCGTAGGATGTGGGCTGTTCCTAGCTGGGCTATTTTTTTGGATAGTGTGCAGTGTTGAGGGTCCAGGTATAGCTTTTACGTTTTCATTACTAGCATTGTTTTCACCTTTATTATTATTATTGTCATTTACTTTTAATTTGCATGTTTGATGCAATCACTTGCCAGGGCACACTCAGCGCCCTAGGACAAGTGAAGGTTAAGAGATGTTGAAATATAACTGAGAGCTTGGGGAGAGGAAGTAGAGAAATACCTCCATGTAATACAATACAAATATTTAAATTGATAAGGTTTTTCTAAGGATGTGGCCAGTACTTGTTAGCACAATCTTTTGGATTTCCTTGAGATATGGTTCTCCTGGGATGTTATCTAGGTGTTTCTGACATCCCTTTTTTATCATACCTAGGGCGCCTACAATAACAGGAACAATTTTGCTTTAAGATTCCATATCTTTTGTATTTCAATTTTCAGGTCCTTATATTTGTTAAGTTTGTCAAATTCCTTTACAGATATATTTTTATCAGTGGGGACGCTTACCTCTATTAGTCTGCAAGTATTTTCTTCCCTGTTTTTAACAATTGTGTATGGTCGATTAGCCTTGATCATTCTGTTAGTGTTGACTGGACATTCCTAGAGGATGGTGACATTTTTACCTTCAATGACTGGCTGAGGATGATGTTCATACCAGTTAGCAGGAATGGCGAATTTGTAGTATTTAGATATTTTCCAATGTAAATATTGTCCTACCCTATTGTGGCGATTGTTTTATTCGTTTGGTGTCAGCACAGGACATCCCGAAACGAGAGGGTCTATTGTTTCGTCAAATGTGTAGCAGAATCTGCATTTAGGATCAGTACCGTTTCGGAGAACGTTAGCCTGGTAATTTCTGGTAAAGAAGCTTTGATCTTGAGCTGCCAATATAAAGCCTTCAGTCTCTGCTTTCAATCTTGAACATCTCAGCCTCTGAGGGTTGTTGCTTGGTCTACATCAGCATTTTGACTGCGGAGAATATATGATGTCCGGTAGAGCTTCTACAGAAAGTTTGCCTCCTGGAGACAGGAAAGATTATCAGGAGGGTTCTAAACACTTGAACGACTATTGAAATCTTGTGGATACCTAAGGTTACAAGTAGTAACCTGCTACCCACATAAATCCTATCAGGAATAAGATCGAACCTGAGTCAAACCATCAATAATAATAATAATGGCTTCAAATATTTGCACAAGACCAGTCATTTCGAGGAAGGGGGTAAGACGATTACCCCAACCCCAGTGCTTAACTGGTACTTCTCGACCCCGAAATGATGAAAGGCAAAGTAGAATTTGGTCTCAGAATGTAAAGACGAATGAGTAAAGGTGGATGAACGAACGAGTGACAAAGACAAATCGACATAATGTGGACTTACAAACAAACGGAAATGAAAATACAAAAAGTAGCTTTACGGCACGAGACATGTAGGCAGACAAAACCAAATCGACAGAATGTAGACACAAACAATTTAAACAGACATACAATAAAGGACTTGCGGCTGTATTGACGAGAGAGATAATATGAGAGCAATGGAGGAAATATCTTGAAGGAGCTGAAAAAAAAACAGCGAGACGAGAAAAACACAACCAGTCTCATAGGTGGTTCGATTCAAAAACAAACCGAGTCACGTAACAGTGGGAGTGTAGTGAGAGGGAAGCGAAAGAGAGAGAGACAGAAAGCAACACAGAGGAAATGCCGGAGAGGGCCTGCATTTCTCTATACATTTTAAAATATGTATTCTTAAAAGCGAGACTGTATGTTGTTGACGTCATAAGAATGTGTGTGTGTGTGTGAGAGAGAGGGAGAGAGAGAGAGAGAGAACGTGTGAGTGCGCGCTGTATAGCTGAATGGCTAAAAGGTTCATTTAGACACCACAAAATTTAGATTTGATACAATACAAAGCCTGTCAGAGTAACAATTTCTGCTCATATATAGTAGACTTACTCTGTTGCCTAATTTAATGCCACCAATTAATGCTTGAATGTCTTTAGAATAATCCATTCACATGTTCTGCCTCAGAGCTCTCGCTGGCCACAGAGGTCTTGAAGAGTGGAATTCCTTCTCTGAATAAATCATTAAAAAAGCATGCATAGACGTGTGGTTACGAAGTTTGGTTTGTAACCATGTGATTTCAGCTTCAGTTCCACTTTGGTGTATCTTACAAAATATTTTGTTCTATACCTCGAGTCCTAATAACGTCTTATGAGTGAGGTTGGTAATGAAAAATTGCGCAGCAGCAAGTCATATACATGTGTGTGCGTTTGTGTGTTTGCATGTGCAAAAGGGTATGTATGTATGTATGTATGTATGTATGTATGTATGTATGTATGTATGTATGTATGTATGTATGAATATATATATATATATATATATAGGGCGGGTAAAATTCCGAGATCCATGGACGAGTTCTCTCCAGCGGTCTCTGTCCTTCATCATTGCCGCCATGTCCTGTGTCTCTCAGAGACCAGTGTCTGTTCTTAAAGCATCAATGTATGTCAACCTCAGTCTCCCTCTTTTAGTGTGTCCGTGTAGGGGCTCCCACAGGAACCCAGCCATAATAATAATAAATAATTAAATAATCTGTAATATGTATATTTGATATGTGTTTCAGGAAAAGGTTTCGAAGATGAAGATGAGTGAGACACGTGTGGATGAAGAGAAGAAACATCTTCGTAACGCCCTCGAAGAAACTGAGAACCGAGTCACTAAAGTGGAATTGGCACGACGAGCTTTGGAAGGAGAATTACAACGTTTCAAGATGACTATGACAGACAAAGAAACAGAAAACCAAGTAAGTAAACCATCACCATCACCATCATCATCTTGATGACCACTTTTCCATGCTTCTATAGGGGCCAGATGGAGTTTATTTGGGATGATTTTCTACAGCAGGATGCCCTTCCTGTCACCAACCTTCACCTGTTTCTAAACAAGGTAAAATGACACTGCTTGTATGACAGTGAGATTCATTTACGACCATTACACGGTGTCAAGGCAAGTGGGGGGAGGGACAAACATACACATATATACGTACAAGCTTCTTGCAAGTTTAGTTTACCAAATCCACTCACAAGGTTTTGGTCAGCTCAGGGCTATAATAAAAGATAGTTGCCCTAGGTGCTACACAATGGGACTGAACCCAAAACCACGTGCTTGGGAAGCAAACTTCTTAACGACACAGCCATGCCTGCACCTATGTGTGTGTGTGTGTATATATATATATATATATATATATATATATCATCATCATCATTTAATGTCCGATTTCCATGCTGGCATGGGTTGGACGGTTTGACAGGAGCTGGCTAGGCAGAAGACTGCACCAGGCTTCACTGTCTGTTTTTGCAGAGTTTTTATGGCTGGATGCCCTTCCTAACACTAACCACCTAATAGAGTGGACTGAGTGCTTTTTACGTGGCACCAGCACCGGCAAGGTCTGTTTTGGCATAGTTTTTACAGCTGAATGCTCTTCCAAATACCAACCACTCTACAGTGTGGACTGGATGCTTTTTACATGGTACAAGCACGAGCAGGGTCACCAACTAACTCGCAAGACAAAGATCCTTTGAGGGGGGGGGGGGCATTGACGGAAGTGGCCTTGTGCCAGGTGATGAGAGGTTAGAGTGTGACAGAGGGAAAGAAACAGGTGTCTTGCTGTAGAGGAGATACATGGTTACCCAGTCAGCGAGAGAGAGATCAAGAATGAGAACAGAAACAGGTGTGTTGCTGTAGAGGAGATACATGGTTACCCAGTCAGAGGGAGAAAGCAAGAGAAAGAGTGTAATAGTAAAAATGTACTGGATTTCCCAATGAGACAGAAAAATCTAACAGTCAGAACTCTAAGTGCTAAATATACACTGGAATTGATTCAATTAATCACTATCAACCCTCACAAAAATTGGCGAATTATCTAGCTTAAAGAAACTATTAGTAATATTGAATTTAAAAGAAAGCTTGTGTAGTGTTCGCAGTTTAAATAAAATTCTAAAATACTTTACAAAACCTCCTCTGATTTATTTAACTTGTTTGTAACAAAACATATTAGGATAAAAATTATATTTTTATTACATTCTGAGATATTCTCAATTGAAATAAGAAATAATCTGAAAGTATTTTCAGAGTGTACCACAATGGCATCAATTGGAGAATTGAAATTATATTATGAGGTTATCCCTTGATAAAAGTTCATAATCTTTTGATTTTGTGGTTTTTTTGATGAAATATGATAGTTTTCTTATGAATTCTTTTTTTCTAGACATACCAGCATTTGCTTGCAACATCTATGTATATCTAGGACTACATTATTGAACACGATCCTCCTTTTTGAGATGTTAGATTTTGATTTGAGGGAAATTGATAGTTATTTTTAGCAGGTCAAGTGACTGCAAAGAAATTCCCTTGTTAGCTCATATCATGTTTTCTTTTGTATGTTTTCTATTTTTAAACAACTCAAAAAATATTTTTGCTTTAATTCTCTTAACAGTTATTATTGTTGGCCAGGTCAGAATTTTTCCATTACTGTCATAATGACAAGGCACGCTAAAAATTGCACAGCTGGTACTGTATATACTTACCATGAACGTAAGAAAGACACTGCAACTTCAGGCTATGGTAGCAAAAGTATTCGTGTTGGGAAAGATTCAGTAAAGGTAAATATATATCTTTTTATCATACAAGTTTCAAGGAAATGCTTGTGATTTATTTTTCCTTTCCATAAATGAGTAGAAGTTCTTAGTTGATGCTAAGTTCATGCTGCGCAGACTGTTTATTTGTATTTGATTATGTAAAATGCATTGCTGGCAACTTTGTAGGAATAAAATTCTACGAAGAAGCTATCTAAAAGAGATTCTGTGAGCAGTTGTTACTGTTTAGCACCAAGTTCCAGTCTGATTTGGCTTGGTTTCTACGGCTGGATGCCCTTCCTAACACCAACCACATTACAGTGTGT
>JAOPUL010005855.1:54502197-54516390 GCA_027564515.1 Octopus rubescens | reverse complement strand
TCTTATAAGGGATCATGGGCAATACCTTTCCAGCTGACTAAGCAAAACTACTTGAAATTCTTATAAGGGATCATGGGCAATACCTTTCCAGCTGACTAAGCAAAACTACTTGAAATTCTTATAAGGGATCATGGGTAATACCTTTCCAGCTGACTAAGCAAATAAAAAAAAATAAAAACCTTGTGACCATAGAAACTCCCTCACTTGATTCAAATGATTTAAACCAGCCCTATCTGGTCCAAATATTCTTCACAAACTAGCCAGACCCAGCCTCTCACACTGACTACAATGTCATTCTAAAAATAAACAGTCACATCATCAAAATCTCAAAGCAACAAGATAATGCACCATCATCATCATCCAACGTCTGTTTACCATGCTGGCATGGGTTGGATGGCTTGACAGGAGCCAGTAAGGTCAGGAGCTGCACCAGGTTCCATAACCTGTTTTGGCTTGGTTTCAACAGCTGAATGCCCTTTCTAACACCAACCACTTTACAGGGTGTACTGCATGCTTTTTTGTGGCACCATTACCAGTGCTTTTTATGTGGCACCAGCATCAATGCGTTTTATGTGGCACCTTGGTTTGTGTTGTGGTGGGCAGGTCTACTTGAGTACAGCAATGTGCCACATATCTCGTCTTTTGTCATCTCCTTCCTAAGGCCCAGCAAAACAATGTGAATAAATAAGCATTACATTTGACAGAGGAATTCAAATGTTAAAGGGTTACGATAAATGATAAGACAACAAATGAGTTGAATTGGAATATAGTCAATTAAATTTGTTTATTATTCAGACAATGTGTCTAGGACTTCATCTAATGTGTTCTTTGAGAGAGATTTGGTTGCTAACTCACCATATAGAGGCTCGCTCATAGTATAATATAGTTGTTTAGTCTTAGGTTAGCCACATTATCAAAGTAGCTGAAAGCTTGTTACCTAGGTGACCTAATCAACAGTAGCAGTGAATGTCAAGACTGTAGTTGCCAGACTAAGACCAGGGGTAGGAAAAGGGAGCTGTTACTTTAGTTGACAACAAACTTCTCTCATCAAATGACGGGCAGACTCAGACTGTATGATACTGGTGTATAGATGTAAAATATTTGCATGGTAGCACAACATAAGTGCTATGCAAAGGCAGGAAAGAAATGAGGCAAATATGCTCTCTTTAGTCTGCAATAACAGTGTAAATGAACAAAGCACAATTCTACCAACAGAGAAAAACTGAACATACGAGACATTCACTGTAGTGTGTTAGAAAGACTGCAACGATGCAGGTATGTGTATGAAGAATGATTGTTGAGTAAAACAAAAAGTGTGCCAGATGATACAAGTGGACAAAGCATGCAAAATAGGAAAACTGAAGAAGACATGAGAAGGTGGTGAGCGGATGACCTAGTGATGCCAAACCTTACTCATTAAGATGAGAAATACCATGTTAAAAACAAAACATTCAAGCCATGCCCACTATGTAAAAGTGATACTAATAATGTTCCAGTTGTGACTATGCCATCTTTTTTCAGCAATTTACAGCTGATTTATTTCTCAAAGCTTGCCAATTGATATCCAAAAGATTGCAAATTTGTTTGGTTAGTAGAAGGAGCACATTTTGAACAATTAATTTGAATTTAGTGAAATTGATATTTTATTTAATATACAATATAATAATTGCATAATTCTTCTACTTTGGGTGGTTTTTTTAAACACAACACTTGTTATCGTATAACAACTATACTGGCAGGACGGTACTTCTTGTCACATTGGCACAACTGAATTCACTCCCTTGTTTTTTTTTAATCATTAATTGTATCACAATATCAACAGCATAAAAGGACTCAATTCACTGATGGAATACATTTTATAATAAACAAACAAAAAAGAGGCAACAGCAGTAAAAATTTGTCATATATTACAATTCACATTACAATTAACAAATAATTACAATTTGCTCCTATTTGCCAAGATTCTCTACTGTTTATATAATTACTGATGTGAAAATTCAATGTCTTTTGTCAGCAAAGAAAAATAAACTTATAGAATCATGGTTAATGGATGCAGGGAGAATGGTTATTTGGTTAAGATGTTTGTTTTACAATTACAGTGGTTAAGAGTTCAATCCCACTGCACAGAACCTCGAGTTGACTGAAGCGATGCGAGTGAAATTTGATAGACGGAAACTGTGTGATAGTCCTTTGGAAGAACTGCTTGTTTTGTAGGTGGTCCTTACATCTGTTGCTCAGGTTAACAACAACCACCACCTATACATTGGGTTTCAGACGAATCCACTATGTATGTTACAAGCATTCGGACCAGGTATCTAGACTGAAGATAACATCCTCCCATTAGCCTTAGAGGCTCTGAAAAGGCGTGATATCGGTGTATTCATACCCTCCTCTAAGCTATAAAACAATTATGAAACAGTTACTAAGTCACAAGATAACTGTATTTTGTACAGCAATGACTTCAGAAGATATGTTTGAAGTTTGAATAATCAGAAACGACAGATCTGTACATCACAATAATTTACTGACAAATCTTATGACACTTAAATGTCTTCAAAAAAAAAAAATGAGGAACTTGATTCATATGTCCAAAGAATATTCCGAAGTTTCACTTTATTAAATCAGAATCCCCAATTGTTAT
This sequence comes from Octopus rubescens, assembly GCA_027564515.1. Lineage (NCBI taxonomy): Eukaryota > Metazoa > Mollusca > Cephalopoda > Octopoda > Octopodidae > Octopus > Octopus rubescens. Next base: position 54,513,749 of record JAOPUL010005855.1, on the reverse strand, counting down.
GGTTCATAAAAACATATACTGAAGTACCTTTCAGTCAAAAATTGTTTGGTACAAGAACAATATATTAGTGCCTTTTCTTTTGTGACTGAATATTATATTTCACCATAATCACTATAATTTTTTTTATTAAAAACTGAGATTACTTTTGATGTTCAAAAACAAATTTAGGCAAGCATTCTTTCACTTCATCACATACACACATTTCCTGGCAAACAAAATAGGGAGCTAGCATAGGTAGGTATTTTTGCAAATTTGACCATTTGCATTTTGTGTAAACACCATACCACATTGAACCATTAAGTAGGAATGGAACATACTGTGAATCAGACTGAGGAAAAATTTTTAAAAATAAAAATAAAATGTGGTGCATTGTTGATTGTTAGAACCCAGCACCTATATTTCTAAGCTGTTTTACCTCAAGACTGAAAATTCCTTGTTTATTCCAAAATGAAACAGCAGCTAGTTTAGCTAAGCATAATTAGGGATTCCAAACTTAGACAAGGAAGTATTTGGAATGTTTACTCTGACAGTATTGCTATTTTCTTAACATTTTGGTGTTCATTGAAACCTTTTTTAACTTTTTTTTTTTTTTTACAATATTATAAATTTTTCCCCTTATCACTATCCTTTTTAGGAGAGAAAAACTTAAAATATTTCAATTTTGATTTTTGTGAAGAAACAAATTCTAACAATTCAATTAAGTTAGATTTTGCTGAATATTTACCTGCAGCAGTTTATGAATATTTCATTTGTGTCCCTATGCTCAGTCACAATCAGACTCATCCGACAACAAGTTCACAACATCATTCAAGGTTTTCTGTTTTTCTTTACATATTATTTGACTAGTTACAAAAATGCACTTTGACTTTCCAGGATGCTTTACTTGAATATGTTTCAAAATTTCCTGGCGCTGACTATTTTTAGCCTCACAGTGTGGACAGTGTACATATTTCAGCAAGTTCAATTGCAAGTGCTGCAAGAGTTCAGCACTACATTGAAATGTGAGGCCACAGTATGCACAGCAGAATTCTTTCTCCTCTGAGTGAACGGAATCATTGTGTTGTACAAACATTTTGACAAGATTTGTGTTAAAACCACAAAGGGAACAAGAATAAAGAAGGAACATGTCTGTAGAGACATGGGTAGATAAGTGTTTTAAAAAGCAGTCAATAACTGGAAATGATTGGCCACAATGTGCACAAAAATAATCTTTTTTTTGTTTACTATGTACACAACGTAAATGCTTAACAAATTCATCTAGCACAAGATTAGAAAAAGAACAATTTGAAAATCCACATATATAAAAGTTCCCACCATAGATTTCATTTTTCTCTTTAGGATATAGATTTGTAATAATACTGGTAGTCTTTAAATCAAGTGGCTCTGTGTTTATTGTAGTAACATTGTCAACATTTGAAGAAACTACTAAATTAGATTCCTCAGATGTGGATCCTTTTTTTGATATCACATTTGAATGCAGAGATTCCACAGTCGACTTCCCAGATACAAGTTGAGCTAGTCTGGATAAATTATTTACAGCAGGTTCAGACAATGTTGTACTATCATCAATCACAATTGCTTTAGACTCTAATATTTTCTTTATAGACCCAAAAGTATTCTTAAGTGATTGTTTAGAAGGTTTAGTTGGCTCCAAAATGTCATCAGATAAAGGCTCTTCCAGATCTAAGTCAATAATCTTTCCATCTAATATATTCTTCTTGACATCTCTAACAGACCAAACTGCTCCCACCTTAATGTTACCACAATCCGATTGCCCAGGCATTTCTTCACATTCACCTGGTTGCAATGATGGCTTTGCATAAATATCAGATTTATGTCCAAGTAGTTTAGAGATTATTTTATTGTTTAAGTGTAAATGGTTGTAGGATGTAGTAGGAGTCGGTTTCAGATATTTTAAAGCATTTTTGTCTGAAGGTTTTGGTTTTATATTTGGTTTGTGGACGTTTAAACCAATTAGACTTTGGTTTGACATAGTGGGGTTTATTTTAGATGCATCAGTCACCAGGGTCTTGTATGTGTAAATATTATTAGGCAATGATACATTAGGAGTAGAAACATTAGAAATTACATTTGAGTTAGGTGTTAGTGAATTAGACTGAACATTAGGTGGTGGGATATTTGCTCGAGTATATATATTTGAATATGGTGTAGTTGCGATAAGATTCATTACACCAGGCTCAAAAGTTTGGGGGAATTTTGTATATGGTAGTATTTTGTATTTAGCAGTATTAATCGGTGAAACTACAGGTAGAGTAGGTGTTACCAAATTAGGGCGAACAAAAAATCCTAAAATGTCTTGATTTTGGTTATTAACCTGAACATTGTTTGCAAGTGCATATGGAGCAAGAGAAGTGGTAGTTGCTGTTGGAACATTGGAAGCAAATGTCTTTGTAGCAGATGATTCAGTCACAGATGTAACTGGGAGTGAACTTACAGGTATTTGTTTGTTTGAAGGTGCAATGAGCAGTGGCTGGTAACCAAAAGAATTAGCTGTGTTTGGAATATTAATAATAATAGGCGACACAGCTTCAGAAACTTTGACTGAAACCGGAGAATTCTGTACTTCAGGTGCAGCACAAACGATTTGAAAACTCTGTGTTGAAGGTGTCTGTAAAGTACCTAAATAGTTTTTTGGTAATATATTTGGCAATATAACAGGAGATTTCTTCTGAAGAGTTGCAAATCTTTTCTGATTAGGTGAGTAAGACCTTTGCTTTTGTGAAAGATTTACAGGTGATAAATTTACAGGTGATAAAATTACAGGTGAATCACTCTTTGGAGATTCGGTGGAGGAGGTTTGTTCCTTGTTATGTTTGGTCATCTCTTGGGATGGAGTGTCAGTCGAGGCATCACTGATAATTAGAGGATTAGATTGTCCTGGTAATCCATCTAATTTCAGTTGGCCGTCTAGTCACTTGGCTGGCGGCACACATTGTTCTCTAAAGAACTTTTCCTCAAAACTCATTCTCGGCTGACATGTCTGAAGATTATTTTTCTTTGCAATAGGTATCAGATCCAAAGGTGTTTTCGCAACAGACGTGCTTTTCACCATTGGAGATGACTTCACAGAAGATGGCTGAATGATTTCACTAGACAAGCAAGCAGTTTTGATAGCAGCGATAGGTACAGGAGAACTTGGCTGTGTAGTAGACGTTGAAGAGCTAATATTTTGTTGATCCACATGGGAATCAGTCACAAGAGCTGACATCACTTTTTCAGGGTTTACAATATCCTCAAAAGGAACAAGACTAAACACTAAATTCTTACTTGCATGTTTTACAGAATGGTGACTTTTAATAGAAGTGACTTTAGAGAAATAGCCACGACAATGGTAGCACCGTAACAGAAAAGTAGTTGTAGCAGGAGTTTTACCTTCTAGGTATGGTTCTTCAAGTTGAAGCAGAAGCTTCTTATATTTCTTTTTACTTTCACTATCTGGGTGATTTGTTGTAGCAATCCTTTTCTTGTTGAAAGAACGACACATTGAGATATGTGCATCAAATAAGCCACGGTCATCTGTAGTAAATTTACAACCAGAACAGCGCTGAACACCATACTTTGACCAATCAACAGAACTAGGTGGTTTCTCTTTGGAATTATTTTCACTACTTTCTGCAGTCTTTGACTCATCTGTCTTGTTCAGATTCATTTTTGTTTGTTTTCTTTTACCTGTTTTTTCTCCCCTCACTGTTTGCCTTTATATCAGAGGATGTTTCTGTATATTTAGCACATTAGAAACATTTGTCTACATTATCAAAACATCTGTCTACTTAGTCTGTTTCCAATGTCTGAAAAATGGAATGACGTCTCTTCTGTAAAAAAAATATCAGTTTCCAAATAGTGGTCCCTAGAAAGAGAAGAAATATAGAATATGAACTTTTAAAGCCAAACAAATTTAATAGAAAATTTAAAAATTAAATTAACAGTCATGGAAAAACTATGCCAAAACAATATTCATGAAATATAGTTTAATTGCATATAAACATGGATTTAGTTTTAAAAGTGTTGGAGTAGGTAAATTAGGTATTTGACAGAGAAATGGATAAAGTAATTGAGGGAGCCAGTTACCTCTGTATATGAATTCCGGTCAGGAGTGATACAGGAGAAAATGGACTATTTCTATGAGGTCCTCTTGCAGACCACCTAATAAATGACAGCAATCTCATTATTATGGCTTTAATGAACATGTTGGGCAACAGAATGATGGCTACATTGGCACACATGGAGACTATGGTTATAGTACAAGGAATTAAAAGGGATGAAGGCTCCAGGGGTTTTTGTGATGCAAGTGACCTAACTACCTGCAAACCAACCAGTGCACCTGATCATCTATCAATAAAGTGAAAAGGCAAACCAGATACACTTCATACTCACAAGGAAACAGGATAGGTAACTGGCTCTAAATATTAATCCTTCTTTGGTGAAGAATGTACTGCTCAACATAGACTGGTGATCAGCAATCTCAATATAAGAGCCAGGCAAACTCAGGTTCACAAAATAATCAAGGGAAGTTAAGATATAAAAGTTGAAAGATCTCTCAGTAAATCATAGGTTCATAGCTAGTTGACATGTATGTCAAGAAGTAGGAGGATATTGTTGCTCTTTATTTCATAAGCTTTTCTCCTCTGTTGCCCTCCATTTTATAATGAGGCCAACAGAGTTTCTATAAGATAACTTGATGCAAACTACAGATGACATCAATGGATGGAACAAGGTTCCAGCCAGGTGAAAGGGATACAGTGATGGAATGGTATAGTAGAAAGAGCTGTAAAAGCTAAAAGATAGGAAAAATTGGGGAATTTAAGATCAATTGAAGATCAGTTGTCTATGGGAACTCCTGTATTCCAATAACTTAGTTCTTGTAGCTGAATTTGTCAATCCAAATGTAGAAGCAAAACTTTGAATCCAGAAGCCTCAAGAAAACCTAGCAAATTCAAAAATTCAAGTTAGCGAGAAAGAAGATAGATCACTGCTGCTTGTGTGGAGGTGGCCATGCTCAGTATGCAGGGCAAAAAAGGAATAAGGCAGGAACTCTGATCTGAATACCAAATGTAAACTATGGGTGTGTAAGAAATGCAGAGTGATCACAGCCATACTGAGAGAAGAAAGTCCTTATATATGTAGAAGATGCATAGGAGTAGTTAGCAAAGAGTACCCATGAAATTAATTATTTCAAATGCTTAAAAGGATCCGAAGTAGCTAACAACTTCTCTCACCTAAGTGACCTAATTACCAATAGAGGAGGGTGCCGCAAAGGAATAATAGCAAGAATAAGAATGAGGCAGAAAAATTTCAGGTAGCTATAATCTTCACTGGAAACACAGAGTTTCTTCTCTCCAAGTGAAAAGCAGATTGTATGATGCTTGTGTACAAAGCACAATATGGCACAGCAGCATAACATAATCACTTAATCTAAAAGATATGTGAAGGCTTGAAAAGGTAGCAAGCATGCTCCACTGGATGTGTAATAGTGTGCATCAATGACTGAGCACAAATGTGCTGAGGAAAAAAAAATAAAAAAAGGAATTAGATCATCATGCTTTAATGTTTTCCATGCTGGCATGGGTTGGACGGTCTGACAGGAGCTGGCATGGGTCGCATGGTTTGACCGGAGCTGGCATGGGTCGCATGGTTTGACCGGAGCTGGCATGGGTCGGACGGTCTGACCGGAGCTGGCATGGGTCGGACGGTCTGACCGGAGCTGGCATGGGTCGGACGGTTTGACCGGAGCTGGCATGGGTCGGACGGTTTGACCGGAGCTGGCATGGGTCGGACGGTTTGACCGGAGCTGGCAAGCTGCACCAGGTTTCAGTCTGATTTGGCTTGGTTCCTACGGCTGGATGCCTTTCCTAATGCCAACCACTTTTACAGTATGTACTGGGTGCTTTTAACGTGCCACCAGCACAGGACTCTTGACGTGACTGCTTTGTATGTGGCACCAGCACAGGACTCTCGACATGACTGCTTTGTACGTGGCTCCGGCACAGGATTCTCGGCGTGAGTGCATTTTACGTGGTACCGGCACAGGATTCTCGGCGTGAGTGCATTTTATGTGGCACCAGTACAGGATTCTCGGCGCAAGTGCATTTTATGTGGCACTGGCACAGGATTCTAGGCGCGAGTGCTTTTTAAGTAGCACCGTAAAAAGACTCTTCAGACATTTAATGATGATGGTGAATGATACAGAAAACTTTCTTATAATACAAACAGAAAACACTAAGAGTAGGATTCATTACCCTTTTAAGGTCTTCTCACTTACAGATTTGGACTTTTCACATCCTAAACATATTCATCAGTAATAAGTTACCATCAAAAAAAAAAAAAAAAATCCTAAACTCAGCTGTGTGGTTAAGAAAGTGCAGGCATGGCTGAGTGGTTAACAACCAGATGGTTTCAGATCCAATTCAAAAGTGCCCCTAACCTTTTGAATGGAAGTGATTACAAACTGTTTGGAAGCCCATTGTGTGTGTGTGTGAGTGTGTGTGTGTGTGTGTGCGTGCGTGTACACTGTACAGCATGTATGTGGATATAGCTGCTATCATTTTATGCATCTGGGCAAAAAACCCAACCATGTTTACATTCCCTTTGAAAATGACCTGTTCAGTGAAATAAAAAAAATCCTTTACTTTAAAAGCAGGTAAGGGTTGGTGACAGGAAGAGCACCAAGCAAAAGTTACTATCTTAAATAAGCATCCATCTAATTTATGCCAGCAAGGGAGAAAAAAATAAAACAAATGTAAAACTCACAAACTTTATAAATATTTAATAATCTGTATAGCATTGGCTGACAGTCTTTTGGAGACTTTGATGTTGTTTCAGTAGCTATTACTACAATAGTAAATGTAGGTTGATATACTCTTGGAATTGAAGAGACTAAAATCACAGCTAATCAAATACTTAGGCTTTGTGACTAAAATAGAAGTTACACTGGATTCGTGTCATGTGTCTAATAAACAACATCAGTAATGCCATGTCTAGGTGATAAAATCAGATATTTATGCCTGATTGTCACCATTTATCTAATTCCACCACTCCTTCAGATTCTGTGATACATATATACATTACTAATGTCATCCAGCTGTTTCTGATCTACAGCAGAAAGCAGCCTCAGCAACTCTGTTGGGTTTAGGCCTGTATGCTCACAGTGACCAAGCATAGGATGGATGGAGTGCCCTGTGATCAGGTAATTAGTACTGGTCAAAGGCACCTAGGCGGAATTTAAACTCAGAACATAAAAGTGCCAGAAGAGACACTGCCGGACATTTCATCTTTCATGGTTTCTACAGTCAGATGCCCTTCCGAACACCAAGGAATGTATATAAAAATGTGCCATAAGCAAGAATATGTTGAGTATAGGTAACCAGTAACGTTGTCTAAAATTAATGAATGTGTTGCATGACTAAATACATTCTTGCTCCACATATAATCACCTAATTTTCCTTATGGAAATAATATTTATAGCACAAGTTTTAAAAAATAACTTCTAACATCTGAAAACCGGAGATGAAATTTTTTTTTCTTAAAACCGCATTGCTTTCCTGAAATTAGATTGCCATACGAAAGTGTATATCTTTGGTTATGTATATCGAAAGTTCAGTGCTGGTGCCATGTAAAAAGCACCAGCGACGAGAGTCCGGTGCTGGTGCCATGTAAAAAGCACCAGCGACGAGAGTCCGGTGCTAGTGGCACGTTAAAGCACCCGGCACACACTGTAAAGTGGTTGGTGTTAGGAAGGGCATTTAGTCGTAGAAACCAAGCCAAATCAGACTGGAACCTGGTGCAGGCCTCTAGCTTGCCAGCTCCGGTCAAACCGTCCAACCCATGCCAGCATGGAAAACGGACGTTAAAGGAGGAGGGGGATATATATATATGTAAGTATGTATGTATGTATGTACACGCACGTACACACACACACACTTGCTGGCTGCCTTAAACCAGTGAAATTATCATCAATGCACCTCTTGAACCCTTCAAGTTCAACACAAGCATGGAGGAAATAGAGAACACCAGTGGTTCAACATTGTTTAGAAAGGGCAGGTCGTACTGAATAAGTGGTGGTTGTCGTAAAGATTAAGTGGGCACAAGAGTGATGAGAGGAGAGACAAGTGCGTTGGGAATGCACGAGTTGAGTTAGACACTCCGGGGAAGAGACCATTATAGTAGAAATAGAAACGATAAAGAGAGAACACGGCGCGTCTGTAGACCAGAGACTGGCGCGTGTCTGCGAGTGACGTTATGCGAATATAAACAGTAACTTTAGTTTTTGTTTACAAAGTTTATTATGTTAAAATAGATAAAGGTACAAATTAATATAATGAATAGAGTTGATTCCTTAGAATCAATAAAATGAAAGAACAAGAAAAAGAAAGAAAAAAAGAGGGGCAGTGGAGGAACATTACAATGTACTAGTATGTGTGTGTGTGAGCGCGCGCGCGCTACACATACACATTTGCTGGCTCGGTTTTAAATCAGTGAAATTGTCATCTGTGCACCTTTTGAACCTTGCAAGTCCAACACATGCAGGGAGGAAATAGAGAATACCAGTGCATAAATACTGTTAATAATTGGTGTGTGAGAAACCCAGCTCTGCTTGAACAGACTTATAACATGAAGCTAATTAGACAGGCTGTCCTAACATTGAGGGCTTCGGTCAGTTAAGGGATACTTAGGTTTAACATTGAACAAACCACGTAAATATATAGGCGAAGGCGGAGTTGCCTACACTCCACCTTTGCCAATATATAAACGGGAAAATAAATCGAACTAATTAAGAGAAAATAAACAAAATAAAAGATGTTATAAAAATTAGTTTCCCCGTGGCGATTACAAACGACAAATTTAGAATTAAAAAAATACTAGTAAGGAACGATTTACTAAACAACTAGTAAGGAACGATTTACTCAGCACCATCGTCAGTTGGTCTGGTTGCCTAGCAAGTAAACAGTCATATAGATCAACAAAGTATGATGAAACCACCAAACAAACAGCTTAATATTTTTGTATACTGTCGTATTGTGGAACGTTAAATTTCGTCTAATCTAATTTCCACCGAAGTCCCATTATAGATTTATTTATTTTGCGCGCGTTCATTTATAAATATGCACGAACCAACGACGAATAGTCTACGTTGTCTACAACTAGCAGTCATATCTTACATCAAATCACACACTACCGCCTTAAAAAAATACAAGACGAAATAATGTAGTAAAGGATATACAAAAAGAAATTACACTGTGCATAATGTAGTCGTAATGCGATCAGGGCTGAAACGCCCTTGGGTCATAGATCTACTCACTAAGGACTGACCTGGGGTCAAACAAATTTTGAGGAGTGAGTGAGGCAGAGAAAATAAACCAAGCGTAACAACAATGTACATTCGACATTCCAATGGCTTTGGCAAATCTTTAAACTTTTGTTAGTGACAGCTAAGTATTTATCAACCAGAGCTTCATCACAGATTATTGTAGAATTGCATTAATTTTCATTATGTCTATATGATTTATTCACAATGCATTTAAACTTTCGGCTAGAAAATCCAAAATGCCCCCAAAAGACATTTAACGCACGCGATCGGTTAAAATATATTAACAACTGTTGAAATAGTAATTTATATCGATAATATGTAAATTTCTTATTCAACAATCAGCAGCCAAAAGCCTTTAATATTTCCGTATTTTAGTGAGACAGTTATTATTATTATTATTGACACAGGCTTGCTTACCCAGTAAGGAAGAGGGAGGGCTCTATGTGGTGCTAAACTTACTACAACATTCAAATCACACAGCGTAGGAAACACCGAATAAAGTAGTCCTAGATATAACAAAAAGTAAGGATGGACCCAGTTGGATTATCTTTGGTTATGGATACATCTGCTTAATCAGAGCTAAACAACAAGAAACCACATGTCATTTAAAGCTTTCAGGCTTAGATAGATAGATAGATCGATAGATAGTGAGAGAGAGGGGGGAGACGCGGTTCTCGAAACAAGACATTTCAGATGGAGATCCATGGTATCGTGAGACAAACTGACGCCAGTTAATGTACATACTTAGATATAGTTGTTGAAATTATGACTGTGATACACGTTAATTCATACGTGTGTGCGTATAGATGTGTCAGACTGGCGCTATTAACAATGAAATCTCGTACAAAGGATGGGAACTGTTACGAGATAGCATAAATCAAGGGACAAATTATAAATCTGTCGGAAACGGTGCACGTTCTTATAGAACGAATAAAAAAAAACCCTTTTTTTAAAATAGATAACTGGCTGAACGGATTTAAATATATATATATATAAAGTTTATTAGATATTATATCAATAATGCTAGTCTGAACATAGATAAATATGTATGGGTAATTAAGCTTTAATCAAGATAACATAAAACAGATAAACATACTTACAGTAAACGACAGCCGTCAGTCGGACGATAAAAATGACAACATACAAAGCAAACGGCTTTATATCACACCAGCTATATATATAGCGAGCGGGGCATGCTGACGTTTTCTTTGTCGATTGGTCAATTTTTCTACTTACAAACGGAAGTTTATTGTTTATACATTGGTTATTAGTTTCGTATAAATATTTTTATGAAAATATATTCCACGAATAAATTTAATATTTTGTGCGATGGAAAAATTTCCCTGAAAATGTATTCCACTAACAAACTGATTATTAGTTACTTAGATATGGTTTTTATGAAAATCCACTTCATTAATAAATTTGTTGTTAAGCTGCGCAGAAATATTTATATGAAAATTTATGCGCGCAGGCATAACGGTTTGGTTTAGAATTTCGCTTAACAACCTTATGGATTTGTGTTCGATCCCAATTTACACAGCACCTGAAGCACGTGTTTTCTTAATGGTATGGGATTAAATGAATATAAAGAATTCACAAATTCCATCAAGAAATTGGTTATTAGATTCGAAAATATATATTGTGAAAAGTATTCTAGTTCCTTGTTAAATTTCAGGTCACCGCTGAACGTGCTACCCTGATCATCGCATCTTTTTCTAGCAAACTACATTGACTAATCTATCTTTTTGGATTTTATTTTTCCGAGTTTTTTGGCGGGTGGGGAGAGATTTGGCTTCAATTTCTAGTAAATCGAACGACCACGTAGAAGCGCCTCCCTTTACCTTAATAATGGCAGATCTCCAAACTAAATTGTATATTTTCCCTTTTTCTGTGTTCAGTTACCGCTGAGAGTAAAATGAAGCCGTTGTCAATTATTGACAGAATTGGTGTTTGTTCCGACTCTTTATGTTCTGAGTTCAAATCCCGTCAAGGTCAGCTTTAACTTTCATTCCTCCAGGGTCAATACACTGTAGTACTATTGAGGTTGATATAATCAACTAAATTAACCATAGAAATTTGGGGGTAACTTTCCTTCATTCAAGATAGACTTTTTTTTCCTAAAAAAGAATGTATTTTATATAAATGAATGTAAGTTGGTATCATCGACCATCAGGGTTATGCGGATCTAGATATACTTAAAACATCATACGCACACACACAAATATAT
>JAOPUL010005855.1:54077141-54088476 GCA_027564515.1 Octopus rubescens | reverse complement strand
AATGAGTACATACTACCTGTGATCACATATGGTAGTGAGACATGGGCTCTGACATCAAACCAAAGTGAACTTCTGGCAGTGGCACAGAGAAAAATGGAGAGGATCATGCTGGACATCACGCTACGGGACAGAATGACAAATACCTGGATCCGCCAACAAACAGGAGTCACTGATATCAATGCAGCCATCAAGAAATTAAAACACAGATGGGCAGACAGCAAGATAACAGGTGGACCATCAGGATAACAGAGTGGACACCTCGTGAACAAAGAAGAACAAGGACAAGATGGAGGGATGACCTGATACACCGTATGGGTCCCAATTGACAATGGATAGCTCGAGACAGATACAGATGGTTGAAGTCCAGGGAAGGGTTCCTCACTGAACGATAATAACCCTTATTGTATTGTTGTATTGTATAAAGGGAAATTACTCTGACATATTTTAACATGAGTCATTACCCTTGACTTGTTTTCTAAAAGCTAAGATCAATGCATTCTAAGAATTCCTTTTAGTTTCATCAGATCTTCCATCTGAATTCAAGAATCTGGTCAAACCTTTCCTATCGCACTCTTTTCATACTTAAATATGCATAATACATTCCCTAAGTTCGTCAGATTTTTAGCATAGGAATGATCAAATACCACCTTACATACACACATAGGGGATATTGTAGAAGTACAATAGGCAAAGAGAAGAAATAGTGCATCTGTTGGCCAGATGTGGTATGTTGATGAGTTAATCAGCAATGAGGTATGCAATTAATTAATTCAGAGAAGACAGTGTATCTGCAGGCCAGAGGTTGTAGTATATTGATGAGTGAGTCTTTGCCAATCAGATAAATAGTTTTCTTTTTTAATGTATTTAATGATGTTTCTGTGCAACCATTTTAAATTTTGTAAAGAGTCAGCAACTAATGAGAGCTGAAGTAGTTTCCAGGGTCTGACACCTTTGTAGATCCTCCCAGACTTGTGAGATTAATACAGTTGATGTTCAGCTTGGGAAGGTCTATAGAGAAATGTTGGCAAGAAGGAAATTTCTGGAGGGATGCTGTTCTGGACAGCCTCCACAATAAATACTTGGAAAACTGTTGGTTATGGAATCTTGGATAGGAGATATAGTAAGACTGATGGAAGGATGAAATAGATGTATGGAAGGCTTGGATTTGGGTAGAATACCCAGTTAGCTACTTCAAAGAGGTGTTTTAGTCATGAAGAGACAGAAAGAAGAAATAGAGTATCAGTGACACCCTGTGATTAACGGTTGTTTTGTGAGGGAATGCTTGCCAGTTAATTGAATGGTTGAATGGCTTTCCTTTGGATGTAATATAGGATATGTGAGTATATGTAATGTGTGTAACAGTAACAACACCACCCCATAAATGGGAAAAGTACTCTACTATAGGTTTCACCTGAAATGTATAGAAGGTCAGTAACTAAACAGGAATGAGGTATTTCTTGGCCTTAAAGAAGAATCCTAGCCTTTGCTATATGGGTTTGGTAATATTATATTCATAGATTTGTCATAAGGGATTGAGAGCCAAGCTTCTGTAGCAACTTTGAAGGGTTATTTGTGTGTCATTCAAAGTTAATCTTATGCAAAATACTATTTCTGCCTGCTGGCAAACACACAGTTTCTTCTCTTTCCTTCCATCTCAGCAAACTCTGCTTTTCTTGAAATATATTATCAAGTTCTCTGTTCATGAAGGTAATGCAATTTTGCTATAAGGTATCTAAGTTGGATGTTGACAGTACCTGTATATAGAATATTAAGGAAGGGTGAAGGGTGGTATCATATTCATGGAAGTGAGCATTGTTAGAGATAACAATAAACAGGTTGTTAATGAATAGAAAGTTGATGTTTAGCTTGAACATCTGTGTGGAAACTAACCAAAACTTTAAGAGATCCCTCATAAGGCTGCATTACAATTGTGCAATCTGACAGGAATCATCTATTCTAAGAGATGTAAGGCACATAACCCACAGACTGGCAGATTAACTATGAGATACTCATGCCAGAAATAGTTAAAGGCTTTACTGATATTAAGTGCAATGACATTGTTTTTGCCGAATTTTTCAAGAACAATATATTTCTGTTGCATGACCTAGGAGAGTTTGTAGATATGGCTCTAGGGAAGCCATACTGAGATCCTCAATGAAGAAGTGAGACTCCAGGTGTTTTTGGTGGTGAGTGTTTCTATCATCTTTGATATGCTGGTTATTGTCACAGAGTGCACATTACACTATCATACTGAACTTACTATTCTGCTATAAGCATTACTCAAAAATATACTTAAATTTTATCTGAGAATGTGTTATTAAATTTGAAAACAAATGATCAGATACTAAAAGAACAGAATTATTATAAAGAAAATCAATTTACATTAATAGTTTTCCAGCAAAATAATAGACAATTTAATGATCACAGAATGTGTGCTGGTGGACTATCACGTCCCCATTTAGTCACTATCCCATTATTATGCCATTTCATGATACAACTAGTTGTGGAGTGTGTAGTGCTATCTCTGAACAACTGTCACTATTTTAGACAGAGAAATTAGTTCCCCATTATATTCCATGATTACATTATTAAGTGGCTACATTATTTCTAACAAATTTCCCATCCTTGGGAGAATTCACCCAGAATATACATCCAAGGTTAGAAGTGAGAGTGATAAGTCAATAGTTGACAAGTTTGAAATGGTGTTCTTCTTGGAATGGGGGCAACATACTGTAGCATGTTTATAAAGATTGGCATAAATTTCTGTATAGAGGGAAATTTCAGAGAATTTGGCAAGAAATATATTTGGCTAGTTCTGGATGGCACTGTTTTATGATAGCAAGGACATTGTCAGAATCAGTGGCTTTGATCAACTGGAATTGTTTTCACATTTGGTGAGTACTGATATGAAGTGATGAAATCGGTAGAGCGGAGAAGATGTATTTTGAAAGAGTTTCATTGAATGTGAACATTGTTGTGTTAGAAGCAAAATGGTCAGTATATACGTAAAAGTTTTCTTTGAAGGAGTACAGTCTAAAGTATTTACACTTGTATGCATTTCTATTTGTGTTTATTATCTTTTATATAAAGATTGATATTTCTATAGTCATGGATGTGTTATAGCAAAATTTACAACATAGTAAAGGTTGGCAAAATAATTTAAAAACGATTTCCTAGAAATAACACAAATGGGTAAATATTAGAGACTAAAACATTGTTGGCCATTTATTTTGATCATTTCTGAATTATTTATCATAGAATGATATATTAAGGCATCCATTACATATGAGACGATATCTCCTAATTAATGAATGCCTTGAGCCTTTAGCATAGAAAACCCATCTCAGAGAACTAACTCTGAATTAAAAGCCCTAATACAGAGTAGAGGGGACTTTTTAGTCCAACCACACACTACCTCTCTTGTACTTGTGGTATGACAAAATGTACCTACTCCACAGTGTAGAGTGGGCAGAGCATCCAGTAAAAACCATGCAGGAAACGTGACAAACACAACTGATTTTCTTCATTGCTGTGCTATGGCAGATGACAAAAGACTTTGTTGGGTAGTAAGATGCTGAGACATATCTAACCCTTGCCAACAGGGGGAAAAAAATGGATATAAAATGATGATGATGATGATGTCATCAATGTAAAACCATCAAAATATCAAAAGCATCAAGTTATGATAAAGAATAAGTTTTTCTGTCATACAATGGTTATTTTCTACACAATCTTCATCATCATCATCATCATCATCATCATCATTTAATGTCTGTTTTCCATGCTGTCATGGGCTGGATAGTTTGACAGGAACTGGCGAGCTGCCCAGGATCCTTGTCTGTTTTGGCATGGTTTCTACAGCTGGATGCCCTTCCTAATTCCAACCACTTTACAAAATGTACTGGGTGCTTTTACGCAGCACCAGCACAAGTGCCCTAAAATGGCACTGCTTTTTACGTGACACTAGCACCCAGAATCCCGCAATATTAGGATCGCTCAGTTGAAGAGGGTTGCAGAGGACATGCCTGTATGCAAGGACAATCACAATTTTACTTAGCTTGATGTGACTTCTCAAGCACAGCAAACCCCCAAAAGTCTCCGTCCCTTGTCATCCCCTCTGTGAGACCCAACATCCTAAGATCCCCTCTCATTACCTTGTCCTATGTATTCCCAGGTCTAGACATGGAACAAAGTGGTGAGAAAGGATCCTCAGATCCACAATGGTTAGAGTTATTAATGAGTGGAAATATCCTTGATGTCCACCTTGATGTTCCTATGTCATTACCTTTAATTATTTTCTTAGAAACATTTGCTGTTCTGTAGTTGTTAAGGACAGTAAAAGGGTATAGAGATTGGCTGCTTATTTCTCTGGGATTGGTCAAATGATGTAGACACCTCTGATGAGAGCCCAATAAGGTTTAAAAATCAAGGCTGTTCAGTGTTTTTTTCAATCTACAGAGAAATGGTTAAATTTGTTATATTTCTATTTCTACTCCGTAGGCTTGCATAAATTATATCACACCTTAATACTATTTGGACTGAGATCCCTTTTGACAGGCAGCTGATATTAAATAAAGTGTTAAGCATTTATGGTATGCAAATTGGTAGCCTCAGTTCTCTGTAGCTACTGGATTTATCGGGTATATAGACAGATTGGCCAAATGGTGTAGACATCTCTGATGAGAACTCAATAAGGTTTGAAAATTGATTAAGGTGTTTCATCATTTGTCCAATCTATGGAGAAATGGTTAAATTTGCCAAGTTTGTATTTCTACTACAACGATTTACATATCTTTACTAGACACAAAATAGTAAATTTCAGTTCAATGAATTTTTCTTGTTTTTTTTCTTGTTTTTTTTTTGTGTACATCATTCCATCTAACTAAATTCATGCTATTGTGTGCCACTTGAGTTATTGCCTTTATTTCATTTCTTTATAGTTATGCCTAATTATATTGACAAAACCTCTTTGACTATACCTGCCTACCAAAAGTTGTGACCTTGTGTTTATACTAAAATACAACAACAAAAAAAAGAATGAATATTACATAGGGGCTCTGCTCTTCTGAGCTGACAGACTAGCTTTCTCCATTACATAACATATACGATTCCTACCTTCCTCTTACTTTACCACTTGCTTGCCTCCTCCCTCAACTATACTTCTTTTTTTTTTTTTACTTCCTCTCCTACATATAAACTACATTGAAACTTTTTTTCCAACTACATAAATAACAATATTTTGCCTTCTATTTTTACCCCATTACCACCACCAACATTCAAGGTTCAAACTAAATACTATTTACCTTTAACACTGCTAGACTAATTTTTATAAACAAATTCATATTTTGGTAATTTTTATAAACAAATTCATGTTTTGATATCTTTGAACAAAGTCAACCAATTGTGTTATACTAATTAAAAAGCAAGTTCTACATAAAATAAATACAGAATTGTTATTATTTTGAAATTGCTTGGTAGTGAATGGTAGAATTGACAAGAGAGCTGGACAAACTGCCTTACATTAAGTTATGTATAATTGTCAACTTTCGATCTTCCTGTGATGGCATACAGGTAGAATGGATAGATTGCTGGTCAGAAGTTCCTGCTCATATTTAGTCACAGTCCTGTACATTTTGAGTTCAAATTCTGTCACCGTCAACTTTGCCTTTCTTCCTCCCAGAGTAAATGAAGTGAAGAAGTTGTCAAGCACTGAGATCAATTTTATATTTCAGTAATGCAATGGAGTTGTGAATAGAATTATAATAATGAAAAAGAAGACTCGGTTTAAGTGACTGACTGTGTCTGCATAACATCGGACCTGCAACTAGTTTGATAAGTGCCTACGCACGAAACTCTCGGCCCTCGAGTAACTCTGTTGCTTCTGCTAATATTAATAAAATATATATTCTGAACAATATCTTTAACAGGGTTTTAAATGGAGAAACAAGTAAGCGTTAATGACCCGGAAAAGTTTGGGAAAGATCATTGTTGCAAAGTATCAAATCTAACTCTTACTATCTATACCAACTCGATTGCTCTAATATCAACAGATATACACTTTAGAACAATATTTACGAATGCCTAACCTATATTTAATCAAAAGTCAGTCCTAACTTCTAAGCATTGAATAATAATCGCTTACAAATTTGGACAAAAGATTTAGAGAATTATTGCTTCTCCCACAGCAAAGTTCACCTTCGGTCAGCTGAGTGGTTTGATTTGCTACATTCCCCTCCCTCTCCCACAGTGAGACATTGTTTTTAATTTTATCCAATAGAAATTGAGAATGGCCGTTACTGCATTATTGCTCCGATACCACTATGGCAGCTTGGTCTGCTTTCGGCAGTATTATAGTATAACTTTCTAATTGCGCATTGGTAATGGATATACCTAAAGCCGTTACAATGGATTCCCCTTCCTCTCCTGTCGATCCTGACATTTTTCAGGCGATGCAGAATGTCGACGTAAATTGTTTATCTCGTATGAGCGAGTCAAAGTTAAGACCCGTGTTACCGGCTCTTGTCCGCATGGCGCTCTGTAAATCTGTCGATACGAGCGAAGCTTGGGCAACCTCGCGTAAAACAGTTCTCAATATTCTCTCGAATTTTGATGTTGTTAATGGACTTGTAGCCCTTTTATCTATCGATTTTCATTCGCTTGAACAAGACGTGAAAAAAGAACAAAGTCTTCGGTGAGTTGATCTAACAAAAAAAAAAAAAAAAGCAATGTGGTTGTATACAAAAACCGGAACTAGTTTCAGTTGTTGTTATTACATGCTTATTGAAACAGATGATCGTATTTCTTGGTTTTACCCACCAGATACAAAATATTCTTATATAATCATTCATCAACATGGGATTCCCGCTACATTTAATTATTTTAATTGTCTTTATAATGTGTTAACCAAAAATACTGGATGAATACGGGATCGAACCTGTCTTCATATTCCAACGTCAAGTTTTTATTTACTTATTAGGATACCTCTAATATAATATTGATTTTATTATAAACATGAAGTTTTAATTTGATACTCTAACGTGGCACAAAAGTGTAATATATATAATGTTTGCAAAATTTACAAGTTCTTGTGTGGTGGGGAAAGCTGAATTCTAACCTTTTCGGGTCTTCCACTGATCACTAGATTTTTTGTTTGGACTCTGATTACACCCCACCACCACCACCACAAAAAAACACCACCCATGTAATAGATACGATAGATTGAAATCTTTCACCCCTACTTTTGTTTACTTTTTCTGTCCTTATAAGTATATAAATCCGGCTAAATCTATAACTATTTACCTGCACCAAAGAAAAAAAAAATGAACTGTCAACTGGGATTGAACCTGTTTAAAGTGTCTCATTATACTACATTGTCATGTCTATTGACACTTGTTGATGTGTATGCTAAAGTTTGTCCCAAAACCCTTAAATATACAGTGAATATTTCGGCAGTATATTATTAGACTTGAATTTGCTATTTCATATTTTTTTTAAATTCAGCGAGATTCATGCCTGAGAGGGAACAAATCTAAAATTAACTTCCTAGTTTGATGTCGCATTAATGCTAAGGACTATTAAATTCAGTGTATTAGATATTGTTTATTAGCTTTCAGCTCAACCTACCTAATTTCAGTTAGATATTGTTTCATCTTAACTTATTTAGTTTCACTTATTTTATTATCCTAACTTCATTGTATAAACAAATGTTTTGTTTTTAGACATTGTTTCATTGGTTAAATTAATTTACCTTGAAAACATTTTTATATTTTTTATTTTAATATTGCAATCCTAATTTCAATTAACGTTGAAATCTGCCTGCAGGCCACTCCTATGTGTTGCATACTTGACCTGTTAGAAATAGCAGATAAATTACTCTCCAAACACACTGAACTGTCTTAATAAAGGAAGGACACATTGGATTAATGTAGTGTTAGAATAGATTGGCAGAAAAGACAGGTTGATCATAACCGCAATGCCTTTCATCATAGCTCTACTTGACCAGGGTTGACCTAGGGCTGAACAACAACAATAATTCACTGGTCTTTTAGAGATACTTTTAGGCAGTCTTTCGATTTATTTTGTTTCCCAATAGCAAGCTTTCCTTGACATAGTTTGTCATAGATTAGCTGCTTGAGATGCAGATCCAGCATGCAAATGGTACTCTCCTGCAATCTGCCCAAAATAGTGCTAGCTTTAGAGATCCTGCTGTTGACCTCTTCATTGAGGTTTGCTGCTCTTGAGAGTGAACCTGTGTGGGAACCAGTGGTAGACAACTCGTCTGGTAGGACCCCTACAAAAGGTGCAATCTCTTCTTGACACCACATACCTGCTAGGAAGGGAGATCCCTTCATCCCTGTCTATTGTAACTTCTCATAGGTGCTGTGTTGTGGTCCCTGACAAAAGTTGTTCTTCAAAATCAGGTTGACTTTGCTATCAGTCATTTGAAAAAAAAACCCAACATTTTACTGTAATTGAAGCTAATGTCTTTATCCACTCAAAATGAGTAAATTTATTTGTTCAATGAATAACAGATACAGGTACAAATTAATATAATGAATACAGTTGATTGCTGTGGAATCAGTAGAATAGAAAAAAAGAAGAAATGTAGAGAAAAAGGGGGGAGCAAAGCAGCGGGGGGAAGCACGTCACAGGACAGGGGGGGATATTCAGCCACGTGGTGTTGCCATGGCGAATGTCCAATGACTCTTGCTGCAGTAGCCATGCCATCACTCGGGGCTCATTTCTCCGGCAGGCCACAGCAATCCCTATTTTGCGGAGGAAGTCTGAAATACGAGGATCAAGGACACCAGATGTCTTGACAGCTACCAGCATGAATTGATAGCGGCTGGTCATGCTCCTGTACTTGTAAACCTTCCTCTCCTCCACGTTGCGGGCTGTGACACCAGGGATTTGTGGCAGAAGCCGCAAGGTTGGTGCCAGAGACGTGTCACAGCATGTCGTGTCCCAGATTAGGGATCTGCCTCCCTCGAATGGGAAGAGGGTTATCCCGTAGGGGTGCCTACTGTCCCCGTGGTTGAGACGGGAAGCCAGCCACATCAAGGCCCCTTCTGACAATGTCATTCAGGGCGGCGTGTTAGGGGAATCAACCCGCACTAAAGCTGCAGGTCGAATTTGTCCACTACTGCTCCGCAGCGACATTTGTGCAGCTCGCACCCGCAGAGACCGAGACTTTGAGCCACTCCAATGCGGGTGCACTCATCATCTAGAAGAGTACCAGTAGATGAGGAGGGCACCACATTGAACCATGCACCACTATTAGGCTGCGAGGCGGTGCTGGTCGAGCGATGCCTCTAGCCTTTTGAGGGTAGACTTACATAGGATTTGTCCCAGTTACGTTGGACATTCGTATTCTGGGGTACTGTTAGCCCATCAGCGGTCCAAGCAGCAAGGGCTGTCTCGGGTAACTGGTCAACATCTGTCTCAGCTAACCCATGATTTTATTTCTGGTGTTGTGTTATGACAAACTGGACATCTAGATTTATTTATGTCACATTCCTGACAATGGCATTTGTTAATTCCCTCCACTCATACAATTTTTTTTATTTATCTACTATGAGGCTTTTTAATGATAAAATCCTTTTTTTCTTTTTTTTTTGCTAGTCTGTAGAAAAAAACTGTGAGTAAGAATTGTCAACCATCTACTATGGAGGCAAGCCTTTAATCCTTTGCTTGTTCTGTGTATCATGTGATACACAGGATATATTACTCAGGCTTCCATGCATCATATATGCTCCACATTCCCATTTTTTTTTCAACCACTAGAGTAATTTGGTTCTTATAAAAGGAATGCTTTTTACTATTCAGAACAAGGGCCAGCTGAAAGTCTGAAAAAAGACATGGACATTTAGGACAAACTTATGAAAATGCTTTGGGCAGGCAAAGGATTAAATGTTTGTCCAACCTACAAGAAATAGCAACGACGTATTCTTTAGTCATATCTCATTTAGAAAACAATCAAGAATTTGGATGATTTGAGTAAAATAACTTTTTAACGATTAAGCTGATTTTTAGAATATAATTGAATGAAAATTTCATTAATGAAATTACGATGGAAGGTTTTAATTAAGCAAAAGCACTTTAAAACAGGATGTTTTGCATCATAGAACCAGAGGCACTCTCAGACAGGTCGATATTAAAATTGGTTAAATCATATCCTGCCATTTTAACCAATGAAAAACACATTGGATTCTGACATCCTAAATATACTGTATGGAAATAAAGTGAGCTGGGACACCATTGATAACAGTTCAGCTCAGTCAGTGCTAATTTGTGGCTAAACAACAATATTGACTGAGACAGGGATAATGTATATATAGAAAATTACGGCTATTATTATTGTTAACATTGCTGTTTGTGTATCAAATATAGGGAATTGAATGGTGACCTAACGTTGCTGTTATTTACTAAGACGGTAGCTTAACCTAGAATATATCAACCTTTAGCTAGCTTTTCTTTCCCTCTTTGTTATTATAATGGATAGTCAGTGTTTCGGTTCCCAGTTGAAGACATTTTGAAGAGATTTCGGCATCACTTTTGTTGCTAATATTTTTGGGAAAATCCAAGTAGATTGCAAACTTTAATTTCCTTTCTCCTGAAAGTCTTATATTTCTTTCTTTCTTTCTTCTTTTTTTTTTCTTTAACAATCAAACTCATTAATATTAGCTTCATTTGAAATATTTAACCGTTTAGTATTCAGATTATTCTGTCAAAAGTAATGCTTATTTATTCACAGTGTTTTGAATTAATCATGCAGTATCTCATAGCTTCGAGATTTTGATGAGCTAACTGTTAATTTTTAGAACGATATTGTACGGTTGGTGTGAGATCTGGACAGTTTGAGCATAAAACAGCATAATATTTTGGCCAGATATGGTCGGTTTAAATGTTAAAGGGTTAAAGACTTCAACTAACGTATATAATTAGGCACGCTAAATCTTCATCATAAATTGTTTTTGTTTTTTTCCTGATATTGAATTGTTGCTTTTGACTAAACAGATAGTCAATTAAATCAACCCTAGTATATCAGTGCTACTTATTTTATTGATACCTCCAAAACCCAACTTGGAGTTGGCCTTTGCTGTATTTAAAATTGGAATATTTAGGAATGAGAATCAATACTACAAAACATGTAGTGTAATATTTTACTATTTCTACCAATGAGAGAGCCTCCATGTAGTCACTTGACCTAGCAACCAAATCTTCTTCAAATCATGCCTGAAAAGACAAATATATATATCTATAGGCGCGGCGTGGTTGTGTGGTAAGAAGCTTGCTTCCCAACCACATGGTTCTGGGTTCAATCCCACTGCGTGGC
>JAOPUL010005855.1:54009101-54019326 GCA_027564515.1 Octopus rubescens | reverse complement strand
ATTCTTCATTATTTTAAAAAATTAAATGAAACAAAGGCAGTGTATTTCAACAGAAATATGGTAACAAAAGGGTTAAAGTGATCCAAATTAAATCCCTCCATCAGAATTTTATTTTAATTTATGGTTAAACACCAACTTCTTTTAAAGTTACTCTGCTAAATTCTTAATAATTAAAAAAAATTAAATGAAACAAAGTCAGTGTATTTCAACAGAAATATGGTAACAAAAGGGTTAAAATGATCCAAATTAAATCCTTCCATCAAAATTTCATTTTAATTTATGGTTAAACACCAACTTCTTTTAAAGTTACTCTACTAAATTCTTCATTATTTAAAAAATTAAATGAAACAAAGTCAGTGTATTTCAACAGAAATATGGTAAAAAAAGGGTTAAAGTGATCCAAATTAAATCCCTCCATCAGAATTTCATTTTAATTTATGGTTAAACACCAACTTCTTTTAAAGTTACTCTACTAAATTCTTCATTATTTTAAAAAATTAAATGAAACAAAGGCAGTGTATTTCAACAGAAATATGGTAACAAAAGGGTTAAAATGATCCAAATTAAAATCCTTCCATCAAAATTTCATTTTAATTTATGGTTAAACACCAACTTCTTTTAAAATTACTCTACTAAATTCTTCATTATTTTAAAAAATTAAATGAAACAAAGGCAATGTATTTCAACAGAAATATATGAAAAAGAAGTTTTAAGTCATCTAAATTAAAACTTTCTCTTCTCAAAATTTCAAGTTAAATTATGTTCCCTCACCAACTTTATATTAACAAAGTTAATAATAGGAAGGGTTGGTATTTGCTCAAAATGTGGAACCCCACCCTAGACCCTAATCGAGTCCTGGGGATTTGTCGTACTCACCACGTTAGGCCTGCGGGTTGGCACGGGTATTTAACCCATACCTGGATATCGCAGCTAAGTCGATACCATCGACCCCAATGGCTTCACTGGTACTTACATTATCGACCTCGAAAGAATGAAAGGCTAAGTTCACCTCGGTGGAGTTTGAACCCAGCACGTAGAACGTGACTAGGAGAAATAATGCTAAGCTTCTCTGCCGACACGCTTCTCTGCCGACACGCTAACGACTCTGCCAAATCGCCACCTCGTAAAGTAATTATGTTCAAATTAATTAAAGAAGAGCAGTGTATTTCAACAGAAATATCGTAACAAAATATCGTAAAATGATTGAAATTAAGATCCTCCATTAAAACGTCATATTAATTTATGTTCCAAACATTAGCTTAATAAAGATAATTATTTTACCGAATTCTTCATTATTTTCAAAATTAATTACGCCAAAAGCAATGTATCATTTGGAATGTGGCACCAAAAAAAGGTACGCCAAAGTTTTAGGGATACGAACATCAACAGCCAAACCTAATAAGGTTGTAGATTCTCGAAACTTAGAAACTTGGAAATAGGTTGCTTGCGTAAGTGCTACCAATCAAAAGCTCTGCATAGCGGATACTAATGGGTTTCAAGTTTCAATGGAAAGAATGCGCAACGTTTCGGACCTTCCTCTCGTCGGCTTAACAGTGCCCCCCTGTCAATGATGTGAGGTACATTGCCGTTGCACTGAGGTACAAGGCGCATGGCTCAGTGGTTAGTTAGAGCATCGGACTTACAATCGTGAGGTTGTGAGTTCGATTCCCGAGGCGGGCTGTATGTTGTGTTCTTGAGCAAGACACTTTATTTCACGTTGCTCCAGTTCTCCTAGCTGTAGAAATGAGTTGCGACGTCACTGGTGCCCCAAGCTGTACCCGCCTGTGCCTTTTCCTTGGACAACATCGGTGGTGTGGAGAGGGGGAGACTGGTATGCATGGGCGATTGCTGGTCTGCCACAAATAACCTTGCCCAGACTTGTGCCTAGGAGGGTACCTTTCTAGGTGCAATCCCATGGTCATACATGACCGAAGGAGGTCTTTACCATTTTTTTACATTGCCGTTATTCTTGACTTACAGATTTTATGGTGTTTTGATTATTATGAAAATGACTCAAGGAAAGGAAATCCTTTTTTTATTATTCCTCCCATGCCATAGTTTCCTTACTAAAACAAATAACATATATCAGTAGAGTAAGTTTAATAACAGCTAAATGAACCTCACGAAACTAGGAAAGTTTTCGAAGTGTATTTGCCTGGATTTTCATTTTTAACTTGTGTAATAAAAACAAATTTAATCATTTCATGCATTGGGTTGTTGTACAACAACAAATTTAAACAATGGGTTTAGTCACATGACACTTAGCAGCCAATTGACTTTGCTGTTAATGACAAGAGTGTATAAAAAAAATTTCAAGAATTTTATTTAGATTTTTCATATTTTCATATCAAGCATCTCTAAAAAACTGAAACGATTTTTTTCATAACTAAAGAACATCATTTATGCATGAAAGGGTTAAGAATAGAGGTATAACTCATTGTTGCTAGCTAAGTGGACCGAAGCAACGCGAAATAAAATGTCTTACTCAAAAACACAACGTGCCACCTGAAATCGAACTCACGACCTTGAGCCGAATACTCTAACCACTAAGCCACGTGCCTGTACACGCACACTATATTCACTTTGTATTCACAATATAGTTATTCAATACTTACCTTGTGCTTACTATAAAGTCACATTTTGCCTGTCCGTACTTTCATTGTATTCACTCTCAATTCACACTGTACTTTATTCACTCAGTCAGTACTCTACGATATATTTACTCCGTAGTCACCTAGTAACTTCAATATAGTTAACTTATGCTCATACTATATTCTAGCTGTACTCACCCTACCCTGCAGCCGTACTACGCCTGTACTTATTGAATATCTCATTTTCTGTCACAACATATGGACGTTGTTTCATATTCTCAAAATAACCAGAAACTGCGTCAGCAGTCATTATTTGATTTGTTCTGGATGGTGAAGAAATAGTCCTGCTCTGAATATATTGTATTCAAATATTGATTAAGTTATTTCTCCTGAGATTACGCTTAATCTTATCTGCATTTAAAATAAATATATTCTCTAGCTATTACGCAGTTTTTCTCTTCTTTCCTTGTTTATAACCCGCTTAAAATTCTGCAACAAGTTCCACCTTTTCTAAGTTTTCAGTAAGAACTTATATGAAATATTCTAGACCCTTTAGAATATCAGGTGTATTTTTCCAATGAGTTCTACGTTTTCTAAGTTCTCAATCAAACCTTAGATGGAATATTCCAGTCTCCTTCATAACATAACGCTATAACATGAATTCTGCAAAGAATTTACATTTCTAAGATCTCAATCAGAATTTAGATGAAATATCATAGAGCCCTCACAGTATGAAATAAATTCTGCAATAATTTTGACCTCATCTAACTTTTCAATCAAAATTTATATAAAACATTCTAGCCCCCTTTCACAGTGTAACGTGATTTCTTCAAAGAATTAAACCTTTTCTAAAGTCTCAGTCAAAACTTATATGAAATATTCTAGACCCCTTCACATTATCACGTGATTTCTGCAACGAGATTAAAATCTTCTATGTTCTTAATCGAAACATAGTTAAAAGATTCTAGACCCTTCACGATACCACGAGAATTCTGTTAAGATTCTCAATCAAAATATGATAACAAAATGGTTAAAATGATCCAAATTAAAATATTTCATCGAAATTTCACCAACTTTTAAAAAAAATATTAACAAAGTAACCCATTACTAACTTAATAAGAAGAAAGTTACTATTGTAAAATCATTATTTCCAAAAATAATTAAAATAAAAAAAGTGTATTTCAACAGAAATATGGTAACAAAAGGGTTAAAATGATTCAAATTAAATATTTCCATCATTTCATTTTAATTTATGGTTAAACACCAACTTCTTTTAAAGTTACTCTACTAAATTCTTCATTATTTCAAGAATTAAGTAAAACAATGGTAGTATATTTCGATAGAAATATGTTAAAAAGTTTCAAGTTGTCTGAATTGACATCTTTTCTTAAAATTTCATGTTAATATATGTTCCATCAGCAACTTTATAATAACGAAGTCATTCTAGTAAATTAATCATGTTTAAAATTTATTAAGCAACGGCAGTGTATTCAAGTTCCTTTCACCGTATAACATGAATTATATTAAGAGTTTAACCTTTTCTAAATACTCAATGAAGGTTTTGATGATATATTGTTGTACCATATTACAATATAACATGTATTCTGATAGTAGTTTAACGTTTTCGAAGTTCTCACTCAAAACTTATGTAAGATATTCTAGAATATTCACAGTATAACACAACTTCTGCAAAGAGTTTAATCTTTGCCAATTTCTCAATCCCAAAGACTTAGATGAAATATTTTAGACCTGTAGTTCTCAACCATTTTCAATATCTGGGTCAGATACCAAACCTGGAATTTTTCTCTGTGTGTGTGTGTGGTGTGGCGGGGTTGCACTCGTAAACAGAAAAACGTAAGTGAATTATATATAAGCGACAGAGGCAGTATAAATACCGAGAGGTTATATTTATGCCCACTTAAACAGAGATGTTCTATTAGAACAAACTGTACTGCGGTAAATACCAGGAGAGCAACTCTCATATCGGCTTTTGGTGCAAAATGCACTAAAATGCATCTCTGTTTATATTACTAGCGGCGAGGTAAGTGAATTAAAGAAACATTTATTATATTTATAGAGGGAAGGCCGCCGGAGGCCACTGGGAGGATAGCTGAGGATTGCATACGGCCATGGGAGCCGCAGTTGCGGACTGTTGTTCTAGACCACTTCATAGTATTACATGAATTCTGCAACAAGTCTTTTCTAAGTTCTCAAAACACAGCAATATCGTAGCTTTCTTGAGAGTATAACGAAAATACTATGACTATAATGTGTGCCATTGTATTTTGTGGTATATAATATTGAATAGTTAAAAGGTCAATATTTAAACATAGGCGCAGTCGTGGTAGTGTGGTAAATAGATTATTTCCCAACAACATGGTTCCGGGTTCAGTCCCACAGTGTGGCGTCTTGAACGAGTGTCTTCTACTATAGCCTCGGGCCAACCAAAACTTTGTGATTGGATTTCGTAGACGGAAATCGAAAGAAACCCGTTGTATATGTATATATATATATATATATATATACGCGTCTATGTGCGTGGTGGGTTTGTGACTGTGTTCGTTCCCCACTACCGCTTGACAACATGTGTTGGTTTATTTAGACGGTTGAAAGAACGATAAAAGAGACCGATAGAATATGTACCAAGCTTCAGCACACAAGACATGGGGTCGATTCGTTCGACTAAAAAGAAACGTTGAAGGTGGTGCCCCAGCAGGGCCACAGTCTGATGACTGAAACAAGTAAAAGACAACTGCTTTGTTTTCTTTCTTCGTATAACCTAGAGTGTCCTCGAACTTGCGTCCTCAAACGTCACCTAATGCAGTCAAGTTACCTCAAGGAACGGAGCAAAGAATACGCGAAAAATATGTTTAATACTTTATAACATAGGACGTAGACTAACATCATGCGATACTAGTATATGTGAGTGCTCTATAAATGGTCAATACATGGTCTAATTATAGTACATTTATATCAGGTTCGAAAGAAAGATCAATAACTCCTGAAATATGGATATACACCCATTACTTATTTTTCTATCTTCGATCGCACTGTTTATCTAGACGTATTTGTATAGGAAAAGTTGAAGATTCCAGTTGTCTGGTTCTACATTCTATAGAATATATGTAGAGATAACTTAAAAGGGATCGAATCGCAGTGGTTAAACAAAAACGGAAGGACTCAGAACTAACTTATATACCTTTAATATACTTCGTAGTATATTATGGTTGTATCTTCACAAGCTGGACAACTTTTGGCTACTATTTCTAGTAATATAGGCTCTCTTTGAGGGCGGCATAAAAATACATACATATATATATATATATATATATATAAGCCATCTTTTCATCATGTGAACTACACGCGCTTTCCTAAACCATCTAAACCATCTCCTTTCCACCGGAGTCTTCCCTCTC
Source organism: Octopus rubescens (assembly GCA_027564515.1). Classification (NCBI taxonomy): domain Eukaryota; kingdom Metazoa; phylum Mollusca; class Cephalopoda; order Octopoda; family Octopodidae; genus Octopus; species Octopus rubescens. The sequence continues at coordinate 54,013,319 of JAOPUL010005855.1, read as the reverse complement.
CTCTTTCCGACGAAGGGCGATGCCCGAAACATTAAATGTACTCTTTTTCATTCTTATTCTTTTCCATCCGAGCGTGAATCCAATTCACTCTACATGTGTGTCCTCTTGACTGTTGTTGTTGTTTTTTATTGATCATTACAACCTCTATATATGTATATATATATATATATATATAATAAATGGGCGATCGACATTCGTCAGATCGGACCTGGGAAACAATGTTTTCCACTGGTATTTCAATTGCTAATACTATCTATCGGTCTCAACTCCAGGTAGAAGAAGCAACGTGAAATAAAGTGTCTTGCTCAAGGACATAACGCATCGCCCGGTCTGGGAATTGAACTCACAACCTTACGATTGTGAATCCAATTCTCTAACCACTCAGCCACACGATATATATATATGACAGGCTTCTTTCAGTTTCCATCTACCAAGTCTAGTCACAAAGCTTTGGTCGGCCCTGGCTATAGTAGAAGACATTTGCCCAAGGTGCCATGCAGTGGGACTGGACCCAGAACCATGTGTTTGGAAATGAAACTTCTTACCACACAGCCATATATATATATATATATTCAAATTTTCTTATTTTTATTTTTCAGCTTTTTCAGCTCACGAACGTGCTGAATTTCTTATCAAAACTGTTCCGTCATTACTGTTGATATGTCAAGCATTTCCACCATTGTGCGAAGATGTTACCAGCTTACTTATGCAAATAGGGCGTGTTTGTATTGCAACCCTCAGTTCAACAAGCAATGTCATGCAAACAGGTATGTATCTAGCTTTCAACATTGTAGAACAACTAAAGTGTTTTTTTTATGTGAGTTATCTTTGCTGTTGTTGTTGTTGTTGTTGTTGTTGTTCAGTAAGTCCTAGTCTGTTCTCCTCATGCAGACAACCTCTGAAACAGGAATTGTCACTTAAGCAATGAAGAGCAACTTACAAATCTTGTACATTAGATATGCTATGTTTCTGAGTAGTGTAGCACCACAACTAGATGCTCTGTTGTACTGTGGTTGGCCATGTGGTGTGTAGTGTGACATTGAGAACATTTTACATCCATTGTGCTATCCAGTGTGTCATTGATCAGAAGTTTTGATGATGTCCATTGTAGTGCTGGGTAAAGTTATTGTTGTTTTTGTTTAGCATTGATTAACTACAATTATCATCAAAGGTGTTTGAACTGTGAATATCACATCTCTGTCCCAGGCGTTGTGCACCCAGAACTACATTATCCAATGTGTCTTTGTCTAAGTCAGTAAGTTGTAATTTGAGAGAGATTTGGCTAATATTTTTATTAGCAGGTCAAACAATTATGTAGAAGTTCTTCCATTGGTTGGAGATGGATAAAATAGACGCAATCACTCTGTGATACCATCAGTTCATACAGAGGATAAATTTTGAGCCTTGTCCAGCAATTGATAATGCAGTTTTTATGTTGATGTATATTTTGTGCTTGTCTGAAGGATCAGATTTGAAAGATAAGGTTTTTTAAATGATTTTGCATTTGCAAGTCAATATCTCTAGATGTTTGAAAAGTGTTTGTTTTTATCAATTATTCACCAGTGTCTAAGATACAGTCATATCATTATTTATCTGATATTCAAAGATCTCTGTGCTGAAATGTAAAATTCAAGTCGTGTTTTTTTTCTTTTTATCATCAGTATTTGTCATTTCTTAATTTTATTTTATTTTATTTTCTTCTTCTTTTATAGCTTTTATCAGTAGCAAAGACTCATTCGATCACTCTGATGCAAACATCAGAAAAGTTACAACATTTGTCAAAGGAACTTTGTCTGGACAGTACTTTAAACTAAACCAAATTGTGCGCTCCACATTCTCGGAAATAGTTCAGAAAGCTGTCGTGATGCGAAATATTTACTGAATTGTACATTCTGATGCCAGTATGATCTTGTAGATAACTAACCAAATCATTTCGCCATTTCTTACATCTCATAATCATTTCTACTTCAACCACTGCTTGCATACCATATCACACTCTGTTGACTGATCATCGCTCATACATCATACCTTTCAGTCAAGCATACAAAAACCATTTCATTTTGACTATTGCCTACTGACAGGATCATTTCATGACACATTAGCCCTTTCCATGTACTCTTTCGGTTACATGCCATTTCTTCATATGTTCCTCTTTGGTTACACAGCAGATCACTGACTTCTTAACAAATTATTTTAATTTACTCATTGATTATTTGAAATAAATATGGATGGATGGTTAAGTGAGAGTTTGCTGTTGTTGCTGTTGCTGCCATGTAGGAGGTCTATTTAATTATCTATTATGTAATCATGTACACATTGACCGTTTAGTATATACATCATTCAAATCCTGACATAGTCAACTTTTTTTTTTCGTCCTTCTGGAGTTAACATACTAAAGTATCAGTTACATATAATTTTGTAGCCTTGTACATAAGTTATAAATCAATATTTACCATTTTGCTTTATTTTTCATACATAGAGCTTCTAAATAGTTCTTTGTAAATATTGTCTTTAAATAAATTAGAAATAATATTTAAATCAAAGTATAGTATTTTTAATGATTGACTAATATAAAGTGGTAATTAGATCTGAAGGTGTCAATAAGTTTCTGATTGTTTATATCAGTTACCCAGTTATGTTTCATGTTAAACAATAGAGTGTATATATAATTTAAGGGATGTATGCATATGTTATACATCCATGTGTGTATTTACATATATATTGGTTTCAAATCTTGGCACAAGGCCAGCTATTTTGGGGGTAGAGTAAGTCAATTACATCGACCCCAGTGTTCAACTGGTACTTATTTTATCAACCCGGAAAGGATGATTGGCAAAGTTGACCGCGGTGAAATTTGAACTCAGAATGTAAAGGCAGACGAAATACTGCTAAGCATTTTGCCTGATATGCTAATGATTCTGCCAGTTTGCCGCCTCATATACATATATATTTGTATGTATGTTTGTGTAGATTGAACATATAATATATTACAAATCTGTGATCAAAGTGTAAGTCAAAAGAATTAAGTTGAAAATAAAAATATGACGGTAAAATTATTGTAGTAAAGGTATTCAGCATAAAAATTAGTTTCTTTCACAATATGCAAATGTTAAAATTTGTAACAACCATGTGATGGAGTAAGTGTATGTAAAATCCATAAACCTCATACACATACATGCCACATGCTTGTACTCATTTAAACTTACATATATGCATGCATTTCTTTCCTTCTTGATTGTGCATCAAATCCAATGATGATTCTAAGAATGATGGACTTTCTACAGTGTATGCCATCCAGTCCAGGAATGACAGATTTTTAGCATGTATAGATAATAGATAATGTTTCTGTTAGCAGAAAGCAGTCATGGTTTTGTGCTCTTCAAATGTTTATTTTTTTTTTGATGTTTCTTTTGTAAACATATTTTCCTCAAAGGCTAATCAACTGATTGGCATCGAATCACTAATAGACACACTCTAATCTCTGACCCACAGATGTGCTGTCTTTTTTTGTCACTACTATAATGGCTTCTGCTCCTTGGAAGTAGCTGGTCTTATGAGTTGGTATCAAACAGTTCCTGGACTAGTTATGTTTAATAAAAAATAACATATTTACGCAAGTTTTAACATCGTCTTCTTTGAAATAGTCCCCTTGCACAGCAATACACAGGTCCCAGTGTTCCTGCCACTTTTGGAATCCGGCCTGGAAGTTGTTTTCTGTAAGTGAGTGCTTCTGTGATTTGCTCTGGATCTCAACAATGGTGTTAAAATGGCAACCTCTGAGTTGCATTTTCAACTTGGGGAAGAGATGGAAGTCCACAGGTGGTAAATCTGAGGAATAGGGCGGATGCGGAAGCGATACCATGTTGTTTTCAGTGAGAAACTCACGAGATACATAAAGATGTCATAAAGAATCCAATTTTTCGCACTCCACAAATTCGGTTGCTTTCGCCAAATGTCCTCCCTCAGATGTCTCAAAACTGCACAATAGAACTCTCGATTAATGTTCTGGCCCTAGGGGACGAATTCTCAAAGTACAATACCACAGATCTCAAAAATAAAAACGATGAGCATGCTCTTGATTGAACAGTTGTGGAGAGGAAAGCCTCTTCCATTGTGATGACTGCTGCTTCGTCTCAGGGTCGTACCCGTAGACCCAACTCTCGTCACCGGTGATGATCCTCGACATGAAGGATGGGTCATCAGTGGCACGCTGACGGA
>JAOPUL010005855.1:53847299-53859966 GCA_027564515.1 Octopus rubescens | reverse complement strand
TATGTGTGTGTGTGTGTTTGGTAGCTAGATGTGTGATGCTGGTATGCATGAACGATATGACACGAGTGTGCTGAGCTATAAAAACTCAGCATTAGAGGTGTGAGCTGCACTGATAGTATGGATGAGTAATGCATATGAAGAATGAGAATTGGGTGAAAAAGTGTCAAATAAGTGTTGGTGGAAGGAAGGCATGGTGAGGACTGATCTCAGAGTGCTGTGCCTCACATAGAGATGATGAGAGACTGGTGAGTAGAGATAGGCTGCTTTGAAATGAACCCATGGGAAAGCAGTTGTAAATATATTCTTTTATTCTTTGACTGGTTTTAGTCATTGGAGCATAGCCTTGCTAGGGTACTTACCCTATCAACCTGAATAGTTATTCCAGTCTGGCACTTAATTTATTTTTCTGTGTTTATTGACTACCTAAGGTACTTTTTGACACATTTCTAGTGTTTTTACCTATAAGTATAATCCACTTACATAAATACAATGGGTTTCCACTCACTTTCCATTTTATCTTTCATCTGTTTCAGTCATTCGACTGTGGCTATGCTGGGGCACCACCTTGAAGGATTTTAGTTGAACAAATTTACCTCAAGACTTATTTTTTTAAAGCCTAATACTTATTGTATCGGTTTCTTTTGCCAAACTGCTAGGTTACGGGGATGTAAACAAACCTACACTGGTTGTCAAGCAGTGGTGAGGGACAAACAAAGACACACACACATAGATATATACATCATCATCATCATCATCTTTTAACGTCCATTTTCCATGCTGGCATGGGTTGGACGGTTTGACTGGAGCTGGAGGGCTGTACCAAGTTTCAATCTGGTTTGGCTTGGTTTCTACGGCTTGATACCCTTCCTAACGCCAACCACTTTATAGTGTGTACTGGGTGCTTTAACGTGCCATCGGCATAGGACTCTCAGTGCGAGTGCTTTTTACATGGCAGACAGGCTCCTTTCAGTTTCCCTCTACTAAATCTACTCACAAGGCTTTGGTCGGCCCGAGGCTACAGTAGAAGACACTTGCACAAGGTACCATGCAGTGGGACTGAACCCAGAACCATGTGGTTGGGAAGCAAGCTTCTTGCCATACAGCCACGCCTGCACCTATCAACTTCCACTTACAGTATATTGGCTAAATTGAGAATATGGAATGAAATCATTTGCTCAATGGACCATATAGTGAGATTGAGAGAGTGAGTGAAAGAGTACAAAGTAACCAAGTCTGCTATTGAAACTTTGATCTCTGATTGTAACTACTTTACTTCATTTATAAAGAAAGAGAGGGGGGGGCCTATTACAACCACTGTTTCCTCATTACAAAATTGTTGATAAGGCTAGCCATCTATTGATAGATACCTTTGGTCATTAAAGGCTAAGCTAGTGACTCTAGTTATTGCACTATTACATGTAGAAAATAGATATGTATATTTGTGTGTGGCTGTGTGGTAAGAAGTTTGCTTCCCAACCAAATGGTTCTGGGTTGAGTCCCACTGTGTGCTACCTTGGACAAGTGTCTTCTGCTATAGCCTTGGGCCGACCAAAGCCTTGTGAGTAGATTTGGTAGAAGGAAAGTAAAAGAAACCCATTGTATATATATATATATATATATCATCATCATCATCATTTAACGTCTGTTTTTCCATGCAGGCATTGGTTAAACGGTTTGACTGGAAACTGGCAAACTGGGGTGCTGCACCAGACTCCAATCTATTTTTGGCTTGGTTTCTATAGCTGGATGCCCTTCCTAACACCAACCACTCATATATGTGTATTTGTGTGTGTATATATATATGTGTGTGTGTGTGTGTGCATATTTATATATATGTGTGTATATGTATATGTCATCCTCCTCCTCCTCCTTTAATGTCCGTTATGTATGTATATATACATCTATATATATATGTGTACATGTGTGTGTATGTTTCTGTGCATGTTTGTGTTTCCTTGACTTGACATTGTGTGATAGTTGTAATTGAGTGTCACTGTCATACAAGCAATGTTATTCATTTCCAATATTCTGCGAGAACATGTCTGGTTATGAGTAAATATTATCTTACTTGGAAACAGTTGATGGTTGGTGACAGGAAGAGCATATTACCATAGAAAATCTGCCTCAATAAACTCTGTGCAACTCATGCAAGCTTAGAAAAGATGATGAGGATGTGTCTATCTGTATTATTTCAATGTTTGTATTCAGTTAATTTGTACTTAATTCATTTCTATTTATGCATTGCAGGAAAACACATCCTGAGAAACATCCGGGCATTGTTCTAACTACCGAGGAATGTGTGTGCCAAATCTGTGGAGACACAGCTTCTACTATCCATTACGGAGTACTCACTTGTCCCGACTGCGTGCTTTTCTATCGACTGAGCATACAAGACAGCTTTGCTGATGGTTACCACTGCAAACATAAAGGGCATGAAATCACAAAGAGAAACCGAGGAAAGTGTGAGTACTGTTGGTACCAGAAATGTTGCAGAGCTGGAATGATGAGTGATAAACCAGAAATTGGTGAAACTGTTACTGTGATAAAAGTAGAGAACAAACAACAACAACAAATGAAAACTGTAAAAGCAACAAACTCATTGTTGAAAAAACCATCATTGCATAAAGATGTAAATAAGGAGACATGCAAGGCTTCAGCCCCACAACAAACAACAGAGCCTCAGAAAGCACCGCCACCCAAAAAAGATCTCAACTTATGTAAAGTGTGCGGAGATCGTGCTTTCAAGAAACACTATGGCATTTTGACCTGTCCTGAATGTGAAGTTTTCTTTAAAATGAGTATTCTCGATGATTTTTACAAAGGCTATTTTTGCAAATTTAAAAAATGCAAGATTAATCGTTTTCGGCGAAGTAGCTGTGAGTATTGTTGGTATGAAAAATGTCTGATTAGTGGTATGCAGAAAGAGAACGATGGTAACCAGCTGGAAGATAATGACAGTTGCAAAGTTGTTTCATCAACACAACAAACAGTAAAATCTGTTTGTGGTGTTAAAATAAAAGATGAGCAAAAAGCAAGTGAAAGTTCTGTAGCAATAAGCAATAGCACAAAGTGTATCAAAGATAACAAAGACAGTGTTAAGGTCATCAGTAGCAACAAGAACAACCACAATATTATTAGTAAACCTCTAAACAATAGCAACAATAATATTGGTAGTAAACCTCTAAACAATAGCAACAATAATATTGGTAGTAAACCTCTAAACAATAGCAACAACAATATTGGTAGTAAATCTCTAAATAATAATAATAACAACAACAACAACAGTAGTAGCAGTAGATCTGTTTCTTCAACGGCATCAAAAACTACTGTGACTATTGTGAAAAAAAGAAAACTTGAAAGTACAGATCATAACCTAGCCAGACCTTCTGAACATCAGAGTGACAGTAACATCATCCCTAACAAACGTTTCAAAGTGGTTAGTAGTTCAGCAAGTAGCACACAGAATACTGGTAACTCCTCAAATACACAACTTAACTCACCTTCAAAAAAGAGTACCAGTAATACTTCTGTCTCATCATCAACAGCTTCATTCCAGTCTCGTTCTGTTTCATCTTTTCATTCGTTATCATTATCATCACAGTCATCATCATCATTATCATCATCATCTGTTTTATCCTCCTCCTCATCATCATCATCATCAATTCCATCATCATCATCATCAGCTTTATCATTGTCATCATCGTCGTCATCATCATCAATATCACAGAAACCGACCAATGCTGTGACATTGCCAACAGTTTCAAAGAGAACATCTGCATCAACGACTGTCACATTTTCAGCACCCACTACTATGACAGCAAAAGTTCAGCAAAAAACGGTGGCAAAGAAAATTTTGGTGCTACCTAAAAAGAAAGTCACGGACAGCAACAAAGATGGTACCAAGATTGCTTCTGGTGCTGAATCACATTACAAAACGTGTAAATTACCAACTCCTGGAAAAGTCGTAACACCGAAGGAAGATTTTGTGAAAAATACCAATGTCAGTACTCATATCAGAAATGATAATAGTAACATTAGTAATAGTAGTAGTAATACTAGTTTGAACAGTAGCAGCAGCAGTCTGAAGAAATCTACTATTTCAACAGCTATCGGTTCCTGCAATAAAGCACCTGATGTAAATGCAGTGAATAGTAGCAAATTGACTGATTCAGGTGCTGTATCTGACAGACGTAAGCATGAGGGCTTGTTGAAATTTACAGAGAGTGGTGCATGTAGAAATACTACTACTACTACTACTACTTCTACTACTACAACTACTACTACTTCTACTACTACGACTACTACTACTACTAACACTACCAAGACATTCACGGATCCTTCTCATTTTACACAAAATATGAACATCTGTACTGTTTGCGGTGATCAGGCTTCTGTTGTTAATTACGGAGTACTTACTTGTCCAGATTGCCGCATCTTTTTCCAGATGAGCGTACAAGACGGTTTTGCTGCTGGTTTCAGCTGTTCAAAACGCCGAAATTGCTCAATTACGAAAACGAACCGGGAAAACTGTGAATTCTGTTGGCACAAGAAATGCCTTGCTGTTGGAATGCAGGCTGACCAAATATCAAAAATGACACCGACTTGTGATCGTTTTACTTTTGCCTTGACGCCAACCTGTGATCGTTTTACATTTTCCTTACCTCTAACACCAATAGCATCTGCACAATTAACAACTGCCATCAGTAACACAACAAGCACAAATACAACATCTGTACACATGGTTAGCTCTTTGGATCAAGTTAAAAATCCTGGAAATGCACTATATTCTTCATTGATAACTCCATTCATTCAAAATGAAGAATTGTGTATTGTCTGTAGTGCACCTTTTGCAGAGATATATTGTGGTGCAAAAGTTTGTACTGATTGTAAGGCCTTCTGCAAAGAAAGTGCTGATTCAAAGATATGTTCTAAGTATGTATGTGAACAGACTCAAAGCTGTTCTATTATCAATGGTGATTTGTTGCCAAAGAATCGGTGCAGCTATTGTTGGTATGAGAAGTGTGTAGAATGTGGTTTGCTCAGTAAAGAAACAAATGCTTTGAGAAATTCATCCAGTTTGGAGACCCAGGCACCAAATAATCAAATTCCTGATCCTGTTTTGGATAATCTAGTTTTCAGAGAATCAGTGGACATATACAGTGCTGTTTTAGACAATATACTTCAAGATAAAACAAGTCCATCTCACATGGACAGTGAAATCCTTGAACCATACTTTGGGGACAATACTTCAGACAACCAAATTTGTGAACCACCAAGTTTGATGGAAAGTATGTTTGAATCTCTAACAAAATCGTCTGAAGAAATAGAATTGATCCAGAAGAAATTTGAACGTCTAAAAATGGAAAAAGAACGTGTTAGTGCTTTAAAGAAGCAAAACCAGCAACAGCAGCAATCTGTGATGTTACCTGATACAATGAGAGACTGTACATCGAAAGCAACCAGGCGTGTACTCCTTAACAGTAATGACCATCAGACAAAGGAAAGTGGTTTATCACTAAAAGACAGTCGTCCTAAACAAACTAGTGAAACCAGTAATTTTCCACCCGTGTGTCTGACTTCTAAAAATCCCAGAATTGATTCCATCTCCGAGCACTCAAATCAAAATCGTGATCCATCACTTAGTTTGGATTGGGAAACGAAGTCAAATGAGAAACGTAACAATTCCGTGAAAGACAGTTTTACCTCGATTACAATGAATGATCGTTTGATGTTAAAAGTAACTAATGAAGTTCCACAGAACATTTTTGACAGCTCAGATGATATGACACCAGTTTCTGAATCTCTGCCATTTGTATCCACATCAGTAACTGCAGAAAAACAGGTGAAAAAAGTTGTTTTCAAATCAATCATAGATCGAAGTGAAGATCAGGATGTACCAGAAAAAGTCTCTGATATTGACAGATGTAACTTCGAGCATGGAGAGCGGGAAACTGCTCAGCAAAAATTAAATGAGCTTCAAATGAAGAAGGATAATGTGGAAGAAAAGCTTCTAATGCTTCAGAAGAGCATTGAGAAAGAACGAAAAAAACTTCTTAGTCTTCAGAAAGAAAGGAAACGAGGACTCAAAATTTGTGATAAGTCTCTGGAATCTTCAAATGCATTGTCTTTAGATCCCAAAATGCCACAACTTGAACCTGAACCACAAATTATATTGGAATCTTCAAATATTGATTTTGTTAAGCAGAAACAGTTGGAAACTAATGATTTTGCTATGATTGAGGACAGTAGCACAGTTGTAACTGCTACTCATTCTGAAGAAACAGATTCTGAGAAGTTATGTAGAGTATGTGGAGATAGAGCTCCAGGAGTCCTCTATGGAGTGTGGACATGTCTGAAATGTAGTGTCTTCTTCCGCCAGAGTTTAGACAAGCAGATTTCCAATCAGTATGCGTGCCGAGATAGCAACTGTTATGTTGACAAAACAAATAGAGGTGTTTGTAGATATTGCTGGTACCAAAAATGTTTGGCTGTTGGCATGTCAAAGCAAGAGAAACGAACCGTTCCAGTTCAATCACCAGCACCTTCTCCAAAAACTGGTCAACAGGATCAAAACAGAAATGAAAAGTTCCAAAGCAATAATGATCGTCATCAAATTAATGAAAATGAAATGGGGCTTATGCAGAATGTATTCCCCAACGATAAAAGACCTTTAGCTAAAGACCTTACTGATGAAATGAGTGAAGAAATGCATGAAGAGATTGGAAATGTGGAGCTTTGTGGTGTTTCTGATTTCAAGTCAATGTCCAAAAGTAATAAAAGCTGTTCCAGAACATTTTTGGATTCCCAACCATCTTCAGGTGAATCAACAACCACAACATCTTCTTTGGTCCCAGAATCTTCAAATACAGAATTTGTAGATAATAACAATCAGATTAGTGATTCTGTTGATATCAGTAATTCATGTCCTTCTCAAAAACCTAGCTGTGATTCCAATAATTCATCTATGTCCACTGCCATGGATACTAGTTTACCTAATGAAGATGTTACTGTAACAACAGAGAGAAAAGACCAAAATGATGGTTCTGTTCTGTATGTCAGCAACATGGATAAAGACACTACTTTGAATTCAAATTCTGAAGGCATTCCTCTAGTAACATCAAATGATATCACAACTGAAATTCCAGTTGCAAATGCAAAAACTACTTTGCCAGATTCTGACCAGAGTTTGGGAATACATGAAGCACCAACATTCCGGAGAATCTTACCTGAAAGCCTTAGTACATCAGTGGATCCCTCTGTTGTTACCGAAGTCATTCCTGAACCTTTATGGAACTCTGTAGACACTGAGATTTTTCAAAAGAAGCCTGGTGATTCTGTTGATGATAGCGAAAGCAGTGCTGATAGAGTGACACCTGTAGAAATTATTGATTCAACTGGAGCAATACATTCTGAGGAAAATGTGGATAATACTATTCTAGAGACGTTGCGAAATTTTACTGATAAATCTGTTATTACAGAAATTATTCCGAGTTCTTCAAGAAATTCTGTAAATTCTTCAGTTTTGGTTGATATGATCCAAAACTCCAACTGTTGTTCTCCTGAGGCTCCTGTTGGCAAAGAAATCATTCCTGGAGCACTGTCTCATTTCATTGATAAACAGTCTCTTAATCCTATAGTAGTGCCAGACCCCTCTGAGACCAGTTCTGAATTTGCTGGAAATTCTGATAATGAAGATTCTGTTTCAGATAGTAACCATCCCAAAGAAGCTGGAACTGACTACACCAGGATGACAACTAACCAAAATATTTCTTACAGGTCACGAGCACTAACTGAGAAAACTTCTTTCGCTTTGCTGAAAAGAACAGCTTATATGTCAAAGCAGAAGACAAGCAGGGCTGTTGGTGTACCATCTCTTTCTTTACGTTATATGATTAAATGTTGTTCTCCGAAACATATTGCAAACCAAATGCATAGTCGAATCAAAAAGTCAGTTCAAATGATTGGAAAGGCTAAGAAAAAAGGTTCACTTTCAAAAAATGCACTTCCTAGCTCATCACATCAAGCTGCACTGAAAGAATACGAATTTGTTGATGATGATGGCAATTTACAAGATTCTTTGCCTAAATCACAGAAAACATACAGCACTGTGAAATTGTCTAAAAAGATGGCCAAGCAAAAAGTAAATTCAAAGACTTCGTTGAAAAAAAATCTGACATCAGCTTCTATGCATAAACAAAGTCGTCATCTCCAGAGCAATACTTCTAAGTCTATTTCTACTGTTGCCAAAAATACTTCGAAAATTCACCTAAGAAATAAGGATGCAGATTCGGAAACAACACCAGCCAAGCCACTGCGTAAACGAGGCCGTCCACGAAAGATAAAATCAACACAACTTAGCACTGAAGTAGCATCAACCAGCAAGCAAGATTCTATTTGTAAGGAAAATAGTAAACAGCTATCTACTGTGTCAGAGAACACCACTGGAATTTCATCTATCCCTTCTGTTACTATAGTCGCAGAATTCAGTGAAAGAAATAAAGCCAGAAATAAGGACGATAGTAGTATGACTGACAGCAGAGTTGGAAACAAAACCGATACTATTTTCATTGGGACTAGCTTGTGTAATGTTTGTGGAGATGTGTCACATGGATTTCATTATGGTATTATTTCATGTTCAAGCTGCCGTAGTTTCTTTGCACAGAGTACTGATTCCAAAATTGGCTGTAAATATGAAATATGTAATAAGTCATGCATAATCAACAGTGTAACACGCCGATTCTGTCGATACTGTTGGCTACAGAAGTGTCTACAAGCAGGAATGATGAAAGGCACCACTAAACGAGGACGGCCCCCAAAACTTAGACCCCAAACTAACGAAACTGAAACTGTAAGCAAACAGAAGGATTTGACTAGTGAAAATGAAGTCCCCATTCCTGGGGATCAGACTGAGACAAATTCAGAAACAGCACTTCATAAAGAGTCAGCCCAAAATAATGAAAGCACTGTGAACAATAATGACCTAGTCATTGCTGATAATGACACCAATACTGAAGATGATCAAGTTGATAGTATTGATATGTCGTCTGATGTGATAAAAGAAGGGAATAATGATGAAGACAATGATGATGATGATGATGATGAAATAAATCTGAAAGCAAAGTGTTCTGACAGTTCAACACGAGCTGAATTATCAGTTGATGAAGAATCTAACGACATGAATTTAGAACAAGTCTCTAACAAGCCTTCAGTTTCTCAAGAGAAGATGTTATGTCAGACAAGTACAGAGAAGATAGTCAGTGAGCAATCATCTATTGTTTGCATTGATTTGGATAGTAATTTAAATAGCACTGGCACAGCTAATCTCACTGAAACTGAACCAATGGCTGTTGATAATGATAATGATTCTGATTCACCGTTAATTATTGATAGTGATCCACACCAGAGTGACAACAACAAAAGTGATGCTGATGATTCCCAGAATCCAAACTCCACTAGCAGTCGAGAACGTTTCTGTAAAGTATGCGGTGACTTGGCATCAGGAATTCACTTTGGCATAGAAACCTGTTGGTCATGTACTATTTTCTTTAAGCAGAGTACCGACTCACGAACAACCAAAAAATATAAGTGTCATAACAAAAACTGCTGTGTCACACCTGATAATTATGAACGTTGTTCTTACTGTTGGTTCCAAAAGTGCTTGCTCGTTGGCATGTCAAAAATGTTAATTCCCACAAATCAAAGCCAAAATGGAACAGGTCAATTCTTGGAGAACTATATTTCAAATACTGAACAACCTGTCTCTTCAGGAATCCACCAGTTAAAGAGTGGTAAGCTACTGTCTACAGTTGCAGATACTTCAAATACAGTGAGAAATAAAGTAGCAAGCACATCGCTTGCATCTGTAGCAACCTCCATCAATAGTACAAACTGCACAGTTTCTAGTGCAACTTGTACAACTACAGATGTTGCCTGCAGTGCTTCTCCTGTCGAAAGAGAAATCAGTACATTTAATCCTAGAAGTCAAACAGTATCAGTAATTACCACAACACCATTACAGACCAATGCAAGCACTAATACTACCAGCACACCTAATACAGTTCCTTTGCAGCCACAATTATCAAGCAATAAACAACCTACAAATACTGTAGATGCTGTTCAAAGTAGACTTCACACTTCACCTGTAAAATCTGTGTTAGTTGCTCCCAAGCCTACCTTACCACAGACACAGACACCAACTCATTCTGAACTGATATGCAGTGTTTGTGATGATACTGCAATTGGTGTTCGGTATGGAGTACAGACATGTCGTAATTGTTTGTGTTTCTTTCGAACTGTACTAAATGGGAGAACACCAACTGAAAAGGATCATGCAGATGGTAACTGTTTTATTAATAAAGCTACTACCAACCGGTGTCGATTCTGCTGGTACCAAAAATGTCTTTCAGTTGGGATGAGTGATACTCTACGAATGAAAAAGCAGCAAACATTAATGGCTACAAATAGACAGACAGCACCTGAACAGGATTGCAATACCAACAGTACCAATGTTTGTGACAAAACCAACCCTATACCAACTCCTAGTAATAATCCAGAGATTATTAACAAGCTTTCAGGATTATCTATGACTACATCTTCAGAAGTACAAATGCTGCCTGTTGCATCAAGCAAATCGGGTTCCACTTGTCCTACAGTATCTCAGTCCAAAGACCTAAGTTCCAATATAAGGAACACAACAAATGAATCACCATCAGTGACTAACCTAAGCAAAGATGTCGCTAAATTATGTAAAGTCTGTGGAGATGTCTCATTTGTCTCTCATTATGGCATTGCATCTTGTTTGAACTGCAGTGTCTTTTTCCGACGCAGTTTGGACAAAAGATTACATCGCGCATATAAATGCCTCAACAAAGATTGTTTAATCAGTCGTACCAGTCGTAGACGCTGTTATTACTGCTGGTTCCAGAAATGCATGGGTGTTGGTATGTCCTTCAAGGTTAAGCGTAAACTACGCCATCAGAAAGAAAAATCAAGTGATCAAGCAGAAGTACCACAGTCACTGTTATCAACTCCTAATCAAGATGCTGTTAATCAAAATTCTAAGAACAACAGCAGTGGAAACAATACACAACCAATTTCAAGTCAGAATAAAAGTCTAGTGTCTGAGAGGTTAGTAATAGTCTTCTAACATCTTAAATATCTTCATACCTGTTTGAGATGAATCTTGTCTTTTGGTCAAAACTTATAATTTTTATGGCATTCAGACTGGGAGTATAAGACTCTTCACTGAATGTGATGTTAGACCATTGCTGGGTTAACTCCGCTACATACCAATGCTAGTCATTTTCAGCTGAATGTATTGGAGCAATGTGAAACAAAGTGCATTGCTTAAGGACACGACTTGCTGTCTAGTTCAAGAATTGAGCCCATGATTTTAACAATCATGAACCCAGCCCAACACTTTAACCACTAGGTCACATGCCTAGTTTAGATAAGCCCAAACAAGCAGTAAAAGATATCTATCTCACGGATTTCATGCCTACTACAAAGTTTACATTTATGATTGATGGGTCACATGTTTTGCTCCCTAATTACTTTATACTTTGTCAGTTAAACCATGAAGCTTATTTGTGCAGGCTGAACTATTTTAATATGTATTGCATTACAAGTACTTCACAGAGAGGAAATAACTCTTATCTTGTATTATTCTAGAAACAAATTTTGAAGAATCATTAACTTGGTAATCAAGTGGGGAATGAGGATTCAGAGTATGTATGATGAAGCTAAAAGTTGATTTTAGTTAGAAGGAGAGACTACAAAAGCTTGCCAAAAATATAATACTATGTAGCCAGTGTAAACATTAATGACACATAAGTTGCACAGGTTTATTTGTACAAATGGGAAAAGAATCAACCTGCAAAGGTTTCTGTTTGCTCAAGTGAGATAATTAATACTGGAAGTAGAGCCAATGGTAGCAGCTTGGGTGGAGTTTTAGGGGAATTAAAGAAATTTTAAAAACTCCTAATTATCAAAACTTTATTTGTCTGTGTGTGTTTCTATATATATATATATATATATATATAGCAGTATTTTATGCCTGAGAGACAAAATATTGTGCTCGCTGTATTCTATGCCTGAGGAACAAAACATTATGCTTTGTCAGCAATTATTTTTCCCACCCGCCCAACAGCGATAGGAAGTGGGTGCGTGCAACATGCCATTTGGCTGTAGTGCCCGTCTGTCCCTGGGCTATATGTTCACCTCTCCTTCCCAGTCTATATGCCCATCTGTCCCCAGTCTATATCTGCGTCTCTCCCCGCTCGGGTTATATGTTCGTCTATCCCCTGTCTATGTGCCTGTCTGTCACCTGTCCTATATGTCCGGCCGTTCCTCGGCTTTGTCCACCTGTACATGGTCTATATATCTCTCTGTCCCCATTCTATATGGCCCGTCCCTCCGACTAACAATCGCCTATGTTCCGGTGCCACCTAAAAAGCACTCGTGATGGTGCCACGTAAAAGTGCCGAGGGTCCAGTGCTGGTGGCACATTAGAAGTACCCAGTACACGCTGTAAAGTGGTTAGCATTAGGAAGGGCATCCAGCTGTAGAAACAAAGCCAAATCAGACTGGAACCTGGTGCAGACCCCCCCCTCGGCTTGCCAGCTCCGGTCAAGCTGTCCAACCCATGCCAACATGGAAAACGGACGTT
>JAOPUL010005855.1:53774781-53786892 GCA_027564515.1 Octopus rubescens | reverse complement strand
ACACCTGTCTTCGTTTTCTTGTTTATTGTTTTTTATGTAAATTTCAACTATATATATATATATATATATATATATATGTATGCATGTATGTATATGTATATATCATATATACATACGTTCTGTTTTTTCCTTTTTTTCCAGTGTTAATAGTGTCTTGTTAGCCTCAGGTATTCCAGAAGATGTTGCTAAAAGTTCTATCCGCCTATCAGTTGGACGTGAGACCTCATTAAATGACATCCCCGTTGCTGTAGTAGATCTAAAGCAAGCCGTGTCACTGGCAAAATCCAAGGATGCTGCTGCTGATACTGATTGAAGAGATGGGAACAAGCTAAAGTTAACAAAATGGTTTTTCACACTTGGTTTGGTACTTTTTTTCTCTAATTATGCAATCTTTCTTGGAAGAATCATAATTGTAATAAAAAAAGAAATGTACACATTTGTACCTTTATTTTTTTGGCCAAAGAAGAAGGGTTTTATAGACACATGTTTACAGAATTTATGTAACTCTGTCTTGGAGTAGTACAGAATAATTCAGTTTTCAAACACACATTAATGGAGAAACATGATAAAAGGAATGGTTTTTCAGCAATAGCCTGTTACTTTTATTACCATTTATTTTCCTCCTGTAGGCTTTTAATATTGTTTTTCATTTAAAAAAATTTTTTTTTTAAATAATATTCATATTCATATTACTATTACCATTATTATTATTATTAATTTTATTATTTGTAGTAGTAATAGTAGTAGTAGTAGTTTAAGAACATTCATTTCTTGGGTGGTTACTAAATTTTTATCTGTGATAACTTTGAATTAATTTATCATGAAATTTTTATTATGCCTCTTTTAAGGTGAAATGGATGAAGAATGACATTGTCTTAAGAGTTGTAACATTTTTGCTTTAGACAGATAGTTAAAAAAAAAAAGCATTGCTTTGATTTTCACAGATTACAGGATATAAATGACAGCATTTACTGAATGTTTTAGATATTTTCCTGTAAAAACTTTGAACTTGCTGACAGTAAATGTATTTTGCTGTAACTATGAACTAAGTGGAAGCTGAAATGATTGTGATGAAGCTGCAAGCTCCTGGAAAGGTAGTTGCATGCTTACATCACTGGATCGGTGGTTGCTGAGATTGTCAGGTGTATTCACAGGCACTTCATATAATCTGAAGTGGTCTGATGTTACTAGTCTGATAGCTGGAGTGTTCTGGTGTATTCAGATATTCTGCTGAAAGAACTTTACCTTGCTAACAGTGTGTGCTGTTCTGACTATAGAATCTAAGTGGAAGCTGAAACAATTGTGGTGAAGCTGCAATTCCTGGATGAGTTCTTGCATGGTTGCATCTCTTGATTGGCAGCTAAAGTAGTATGGTATAATCTCAGGATCTATCATACATATATATATCTGCCTCACAGCTGGAATATTTTGGTGTAGTCAACAGCTATATAACTTGACTCAGCTGAAATATTCTGGTATCACCTGCCTAACAGCCTCGTGTATTTTGGTGTAGTCACATCATGTGTTAAGATGCTAATGTGTTCTGATGTAATCAGTGCTTGTGATGCACAGCCTGAAGTATTCTGGTGTAGTTAATGCATGTTGCACTGCCTGAAGTATTCCAGTGTAGTTAATGCATGTCACGCAGACTATAATGGTCAGGTGTGCTCATAACAAGTGACACGGTTTGAAGTTGTTTTGGTCTAGACACAGTTACCTGGTATCTGGTGTTAAGGATCTAGTCATGTACTTGATGCAGCTTGATGTGTTTCTGATGTAAAATGCTTAAAGTGTTTTTTATGTCATGACAGCATCGAGTATGCTGTCTGAAGTTTTACAATGTAGTTGCAGTGCATAAAGCTTAAAGTGTTCTAACGCAGAAATTTGCTTAAACACTTAAGATGTTGTCACAAAGCATCTAACACAATACATGAAGTAATAATCATCACAATGGTTATTAAAATAGGTACCAGTGATATTCAGAGAATCGATTTACTTGACTGTTTCCCTTCTCCTGAAAGAGTTGGCTTCGTGGTTAGGGGTATTCAGCTCACGATCGTACGGTCATGAGTTCAATTCCTGGCGGTGCGCTGTGTCCTTGAGCAAGTCACTCTATTTCACGTTGCTCCAGTCCACTCGGCTGGCAAAAATGAGTTGTACCTATAATTCAAAGGGCCAGCCTTGTCACATTGAATCTCCCTGAGAATTGCGTTGAGGGTACGCGTGTCTGTGGAGTGCTCAGCTACTTGCATGTTAATTTCATGAGTAGGCTGTTCCGTTGATAGGATCAACTGGAACCCTCGTCGTCGTAACCGATGGAGTGCCAGAGAGAGAGTGAGAGAGAGGGGGGCTTAGTCAAAATATATCGATGACTATATGTTTCCTACCAATAGTCTAAGGTCAGTCTACTTCCATTTGTTGTGATAACAAACTAATGACTTTATTACCATAGCAACTGTAGCACTCTAATGTTTCATATGACGTTTTGTTAAACTGTTTTGATAACTGTTTTCAATCACCTTAAGTAATAATATCATCATCACCTTAGAACCAATGCTGCCTTGTAGAGATTATTTCTTTACTTTGTACCTATTTAATAATGTCTAATGTCTCAACCATTTCTTTTATGATCATGTTTGTAATTTTTGCATCAGTTTTATATTTTTTTACCATCATTTTCTTTTTTTTTTTTTTTTTCCGCACTGAATCAGTCAGCTACATCACCTTTCTGCTAGTCATAAATAATATGGCTGTATGGTTCAGAAGATCACTATGCAACTATGTGGTTTCATGTTCAATCCCACATTGTAACACATTGGGCAAGTGTCTCTTACCATAGCCATGAGTCAACCAAGGTGCTGTGAGTAGAATTTGGTAGACAGAAACTGAGTGGAAGCCCATTTGTGGGACTGTCTGCAGTTCTTGGGTAGGGCCTTAATCCATCTGTTGGTTTAACACTACCACCTGGCCCATAGATGCTTTTAGCAAAGTCCACTCTGTCATAAGCATTCAGGCCAGATTTTAGTCTGAGGATAACATCTTCCCATTAGTCTTGGAGGCCCTGAAAAATGTCATGGGAGCTGCCCTTCCTCCTTTGATTAAATCGTAAAAAATATATATTTATTTGAATCCAAATCCTACCATTGAACTATGTGGTGGTTATATTTATGGAGACATATATGTGGGTTTCTTCATACAGTCACACACACACACACACACACACACACACACATGCTACTATATGAAAGCATATACTAACAGATATACAAATGGGTTTTTTTTCACACTCGTTTGATACAATGTGAAAACATGTATTTCATGTAGAAGTAATACATACATCCACGTATTACATATGTGAATATGTATTATATACACACCTAATAAACAATGTTATTCAGTTACATATACATATTGTTTGTTCACACACACACACACATACATGCAGACGCAATACATGACATTATACACACATACCATGCACATGTGCATTCACACTCACATCAAATGTAATACGTGCTGATTATTAAAAAAAAAAGAAAATGGTGCTCCAACTTGGTTATATCAATGATAACTTAAACAAACTAAAAATAAAAACTGCAAAGAACTAAAGAACCTCACCTTCTTCTTTGCTAACAATCAATGGTACTTTTTCTCTTCAACTAATACCAACTATTGTAACAGCAACAGCAATGGCTGCTTCAGAAATACACTTAGTGACAATTGTTGTTCTCAGTGTTTTTCTCATAGCTCTTCTAAGCTCCTGACTTGGAGATTGACTATTTTCAAGCTTCCTGGTTTATCCAGTTGAAGTTTATTATTTCTTTCAATCAAATTGACCTCTACTAATTATTGTTACAGACAGCAATTGAATGGCTCAAACTGTAGAGCTCCAGACAAATGCCTCCATTCATTAACTCCATTCATTTACATTCTGAGTTCAGATCCGGTGGAGGTAAACTTTTATCTTTCGCCCCTCTTGATGTAGGACGGGGTCAGGATAATAGGGAAAGCTCCAGTTATATACAGAAAGTCAATTCAATTTACCATATACCTATCCCTACAAATGTTTGACTTCATGCCACTGTGAAAAATCATTGCTGAAGATCAAGTCTTTGGATTCTCTTGAACCACATTTCCAGCAGTAATATTTATTAATTCCCTGTCAAGCCTTCCTTTAAACACAACAGTTGGCTTCATAAGAGAAAAAAAGAACAGGGCCTTTTTTTTTAATACACACATAAACACACACACACACACTCACACACATATTAATGCTGGAATATGAAGACATTGCAAGGGTAAGGTGTCAGCCTACCTCAGTCTACAGTTCTTCAGATATTACTTTGTAAAACCAATAATGAATTTTTTTTAATATAACAAAACAAGATATTCACCAAAGTTTATTAATTAAAAAAAAATGTATAATTGGCAAATGAATGCAGGGGAAAACATTTTTTGAAAGTTATTTTTAAGATTATTTTTAAAGAATCACCTCTCCCCTTCTGTTCTTGTTTTGAAAATGTTTGTCTTGAAATTTTTGAAAATATACCATTTTTCAAAATGGTAATAACTATCTGCTATTATTTTTAATATTAAACATTATCATTATTATTAGAGTGGCAGAATTGTTAAAGTGTCATACAATTCCCTGTGGTATTTTGTTTGACACTACGTTCTGTGCTCCAATCCCACCGGGGTCAACTTTGCCTTTCATCCCTCTGGGGGCGATAAAATAAAGTACCAGTCGAGTACTGGGGTCGATGGCATTGATTCTCTCCCTCCCCTCAAATTGCTGGCCTTGTGCCAAAATTAGAAAGAATTATTATTATTATTATTTCATGTTTTTAAATTGTAATTTGGATTTTAAAACTCAAAATTTTCCAGAGAATCATCAAGTCCCGAAATTGGTTGGTTTTCAGAAGAGAGACTATAAAAAAAAAATTGTCTCTAAAACTTTTGACAAACCTTATTCATACATTTTCTCTGGTTGCAATTTTTTTTTTTTTTTGCCATATAATTTTTTTTAAAGGAAAAAAAACGTATAAAAGAAAACTTATTTCTTTCATTTTATTTTCATTATAATAATTATAATTTTTTTATTTTTAGCTGTTGTATATGAAAGCTTTGAGTTTATTTTAAAAAAGAGGTTTTCTACAAAAGAAAAACAAAAATAATAATTCAAACAAAAATTTAATATATTTAAAAAACAAAAATTGATTTAGTATGAAAGTAGAATATGAGACATCTTTTTATTTATTTTTTTTTTGTTATTTTCTTTCCTTTTTTTTTTTAAATGATTATCCCGAAAAAAATCATTTTTAAAAATTTCCCGAATGACTAAAATGAAGAAAGACAATAAAAGAAAAAAAAAAATGAAGAAATAATGAATACATTTATTTTTAAAAAAAAAACAAAAAAAATTAAAATTAATCTTTGAAAGACATCTCTAAGTAAACAAAATGGTAAATTTAGGAATCTATCTTCAAACTCTTTGACCCGAATACTCTCTCTAACCTTTTAAACTTAGGGAGACAAGCTTAACTTTATTAATACTATTGATTATTATTATTATTATTATTATTTTTATTATTATTATTATTATTATTATTATCATCATCATCATTATCATTATTATTGTTCTTGTTCTTCTTGTTTAATGTTTTCTACTTGAATGAAAACATGAAAACAATAAAAATAACGAAACAAATAAAAAAAAATATAATTTTAAAAAGTTGAAAAGAAAAAAAAGGAAGCAGATGAGGATACAATTTCTATTTTTTAGTGCCACTTATCAACTATATCATTGAACACTGTTTGTAAATATCAGCAGATAAAAAAGAAGCTTTCATTTCTTGTATGCATGTAATATATGTGTGTGTGTGCATCATGTATGTATATAATAATGTATATAGAGGAAGCACAATAACTAAGTGCATAAGGTAGAGAGCTCTTGACCTGAGTATATGAGTTCATATCATGATAAAAGGCATTATGTTATTATTGAAAGAAAAAAATGTAAACTCATGTTGATCTCTGTTGAACCACAGCAGTAAGGACAAGCATGAGGAGAGTCTGGTATCTGAGATCCCAAGATAGACGATAGACATGACATCTTCCCCAAGCTTGTTTTGTGGCAGTGCATACCATTATGCATTGAAGCAGAGAAAAACCTGTTCTGTGCCTGTTTGTGTTTCTCAAGTATGTATGTATGATGCCTTTTTTTTATTTTTTTTTTTTATTTTAACCCCTTGTAAAATTTTGAAATAGGAATTATGAAACTTAAAAATTTTGTCTTGAATACTTCATTTAATTCTAATTTAATATTATTTTAGATGGTTTTTTTTTTTTTTTCTTTGAAAAAGGGGAAAAAATAAAAAAGTTCCATTCAAGTTGTTTGCATGATATATTAATTTAAAAAAAAAAAAAAAAATCAATTTTCATGCTTGCCTATTCTCTTAAGTTCAGCTATTTAGTTGGACTATACTCTTAACAAACACAGGATGGTCACAGCTTAAAAATTAGTAAAATTATACCATTTTATTTTTAACAACAATATCCCGAACTTCAGTAGCAGATCTCAGGTTTTATCATAAGTCATGTAGTTTTTACTTGATTGTTTATATAACAATTCTGAGTTTGAAATTTGCTTCTGATTCGAAAAAAAATATATGATTATAAGAGTTTGAGTCTGTAACCTTAGCACTAAGCTCTCAATTAGCTATTTCTGTGCCACGGTTTTCCTCACTCCTCCATTTAAAACCACCTTAGATTATCCATGGTGAAAGTGCATAGTCTAGTGATTAAAAGTGTTTAACTCATGATCATAAGATCATGGTTTCAATTCCTGAACCAACCAGACGGTACAATAATGTCCTTGAGCAAAGCACTTCATTTTACATTGCTCCAGTTTAATCAGCTGAAATGAGTGCCAACTAGGTGCTAGTACAGCTCTCTCCCTCTCTCTCTTTCTCGCTCTCCTTCTAGCTGTCACATTTTGAATGTGCCACTGGATCAAGGGTGAGAGGATCAAGGGGGTATCCATGTCTGCTCAAAACTAATATAGCGCCTAAAACAAGGAGCAAAAATATAGTAGATGTCACTAAGCCATACTCACCTGCAAGTGACCCCCTTGCTGTACAGATTATCCACATTGTCATTCAGTATATTTATTCTAATTTTGATCTTACTGTTTCATATCTACTTATCTATTAGGTTATATTTATGTTCCTCTCTATCTTTTAATACCTACTCAGGTATTTATTTTTTATCATTCGCTATTTCTGTTTTTATTTTATTTTTTTTATTTTTTTTGCCATCTCCCAAATTACTTTATATGAATTAGTTCTGTGTTTTTTTTTTTTCTTGTTGTTATTCTCTCAGTTATCAATAATCTGTCCCCACTCACCTAAAATTAATTTATTCTGTTTTTATTGTGATTTTTCTTTGTATTTTGTGTATTTTGTGGCAATTTCATATAATCTATCCTATGGGTATATTTAAAGAAATTATGAAAAAAAATATTCTTTAATTTCAATTTTTTCCCCCTTTTTTTTGGCCTAAATAATGTTAAAGAAAAGCAAATAGATTGGAAAATATTGAAGAGTGAGATTAATTTTGATTTTATTCTCCACGTTGATCACCATTGTCAGCATCATCATCATCATCATCATCATCATCATCATCATCATCATCATCATCATCATCATCATCATTATTGGTGGATTAGAATCAATTAGAGCACAAGACAATATTTCTTTTTGGCTCTTTACATTCTGAGTTTGAATCCTGCCAAGGTCAACTTTGTCTTTCATCCCTGTGGGGGTTGATAAAATAAAGTACCAGTCAAGTACTGGGGTTGATAACTAACTCCCTTGTCTTAAAATTGCTGGCCTTGTGCCTAAATCAGAAACCATTATTTTATTATCATCATCATCATCATCATCATCATTATTATTATTATTATTATTATTATTATTAAGGCGGCAAGCTGGCAGAATTGTTAGCTCACCAGGTGAAATGCTTAGCGGCATTTTGTGTCTTCACATTCTGAGTTCAAATCCCGCCAAGGTCGACTTTGCCTTTCATCCTTTCGGAGGGGTGGGGGGATAAAATAAGTACCAGTTGAGTACTGGGGTCGATGTAATCAACTTACCCCCTCCCTCGAAATTGCTGGCCTTGTGCCAAAATTTGAAGCCATTATTATTATTATTTCATCATCATCAGTTTTGTGTTTACAGCTGTTACATAGAAATATTTAATTGTATTACCAGACTCATCTTGGTGTGCCTCAGGTATATATGTGTAGCATGCATAAATTGTGACTTTTAGAAGCAGATTTCAGTCAAATTTATCTGTTTTATGGTTTTTCACCTTTACCGGTATGTCATTATTAATTTATATAAAGAAATTGTTATTATTATTATTATTATTATTATCATCATCTGTAACATTGTCATTATTATTTAAAATTGATTCTAATTATTTTTCAATTACTATGATAATGATATTTTTTTTTATTTTTTACAACCATGCTTATTTGTTTCTTTAAACAATTACAATCTCCTGAAAATAAGCACCTCAACCCGACTCTTAAATTTACAGATAAGCTTTTAAAATTCCAATTTTCAAACAAACAGAATTTATTATCAATATTTTTTTCTTTCTTCCTTTTATATACACATACAATGGCTAACTTGCCCACGTACATAGCCTTCAGCTTGCGCTGAAGAAACACAGAATAACTGTAATTGTTAAGGAAGCAAGCAAGCAAACAAGCATGTGCACACACCCAAACATGCTTATATACATGCATGCAAATTGCATAAAATATGAAATATATGGCTTTTTGACTTTAAAATATAGGATGCTTATAAAAATATCATTGTACTTTCAAACATTTAGAGCAAAGTAAATTGTGCGTGTATGTATGCATGTGTGTGTGTGTGTGTATATGTACATATAAAACACACACAGAGAAATATTAGCAATATTATTGATATAGGAGTACATTTCAATAATAATAGTCTTTAAGCAAACATAAAGATTACCTTTCCTGTTGTTTCATGTCGTCTACTATGTTTTTGTATCTAAAATATTCCAACTCCATCCCAAACCAGAACTAATACTGGTAAGATGTATAGGACTGTTTGTCCTTCATACCTATCCTCTTTCTATGAAATGCCCGACTCTAGAGAAACTCTACATAGACTACATTTAAATCACACGAAACACCCGAGTTTTGATTCTTAATTTAAAACAAACAAAAAAAAAATCCATAATTTCAATTCATATTTCCTAAAAAGAAAAAAAAACTTTCGTAAATAAACACTTCTACCCGACTTATACATAATAATAGTTTTGACTCATGTGGGAATAACTTATATAATTTTATGCTATCAGTGTCTCCATGCAAGAGATGGGTTATATTTGGAGTAGCATCTAAGGAAATCATCAACCTCTAATGAATATATAAAGTGTTTTGCATGTACTGATTTCTTTTTTCTCGTAATTGTACATTTAAATGTGTGTGTGTGTGTTGTCATCAACATCCTTACTATTTTTATATTCATTTCCATCTCGATGCGAATTGGATAGATTATTATGGTCTGTGTCAGCTCTTAGATGGGTTGGGAAATGAACATCTCACTTGTACTTTTCTTCTGGCATAGTTTCCAGCTGCTGGATATTCCTTTCTAACACAAACTACTTTACAGAGTGTACTAGTGCATTTTATCATAATACCAGCACTGGAGCAGTTATCTTGTCTGTTGCTTTCTCTGTTTGTTCAGTGTAGACATGACTGAGAGGGTGAAAAGAAGAAAGAGCATAAATATGATGGGTGAGTGAAATGGAGCAAATGTGGTGATAGGAGAAAAGGTTAATAGAATAGAGAGATCAGTAGTTACGTGCTGTGGGTGGTGAAGATTTACGTAAATTAACAATGAAGAGAGTGAGTTTTGTCAACTAGGAATGATAGGAGGAGTAATATGAGATTGAGGGGTTAGGGGATAGCAATAAAAAATAAAATTGGGTGTTAGTAAGAGAGTGATGGCTAGCCACCCCTCATTATACAAGCATCATGGTGGTAGAATGAGGGAAGATGATGTGGTGGGGATTAAGTATAGATGGATCTAGTGCCAGTATTTGTTATATAAGTGATATGGTGCAGTGAATAGTGAGGGGAAGTAAGTGAGATAGTTACATAGAGGGCAGTAGGTGGAGAGTTAACAAGAATTGATGAGAGATTCAAATGTAGATATATTATTTTACAGTGCAATCTCCATCATCACCACCTCCAAAATTTTCCTGATTGTTTTTTTGCTCTGCTTGCATAGGCAGGCTTGTCACCTCCATCCAGCATCATGTCTGGCTCTCATTGCAGTTCTTTGTCAGTTTCCAAAGATCAGTCTTCACCTTGCCCACATGTCTCATACATTCATATCTATCTGCCTGAGTGTTTATCTCACTAGCTAGCTATAGTAATCAACTGATTGAAACTCAGGCCATCTTTTCTTAAGATTTGAACAAAGACTTCTGGGATTGGTGATAATATATTCATTTTCCTACAGTTCCTACCTTTCAGATCCTGTGAGGGAAACATTTTCTTTTCATCTTCGCAGAGGTTAATAAAATAAGCACCAATAATTTATAAGATAAATGATGATCAGTAGGCTTCAGTTAAGAAATTATTATTGTTATTATTATTAGGGTAGTGAGGGTGGTGGATTGGTTAGAGGGTCAGACAAAATACTCTGTGATATTTGTTCTAGCTCTTTATGTAGTGAGTTCAAATTCTGCCAAGGCCAGCTTTGCTTTTCATCCTTCCAGGGTCAATAAAGTACCAATAAATCAACCATATCTCTCACCCAAAATACCAAACCTTGTGTACGTATTAGAAACATTATTGTTGTTGATGATGTGAAAACCAATAGAGCAGTCAGCAAAATGTCTCAGTAATTATTTGTAAATCTCCATTTACTTTCTGAGTTCAAATTTTGTTGGATCAATTGAGGCGCAGGCGTGGCTGTGTGGTAAGAAGCTTGCTTCCCAACACCATGGTTCCAGGTTCAGTCCCACTGCGTGGCACCTTGGGCAAGTGTGTCTTCTACTGCAGCCTCGGGCCGACCAAAGCCTTGTGAGTGGATTCGGTAGACGGAAACTGAAAGAAGCCCGTCGTATATGTATGTGTGTCTTTGTGTCTGTGTTTGTCCCCCATCACCGCTTGACAACCGTTGTTTGTGTGTTTATGTCCCTGAAACTTAGTGGTTCGGCAGAAGAAACTGATATAGTAAGTACCAGGCTTAAAAAAAAAATGTCCTGGGGTCGATTCATTCAACTAAAAATTCTTTAAGGCATTGCTCCAGCATAGCCGCAGATAGCAATTCTCGTGGACTATATGTTTTGCCCTACCATCTGCAGCAGAAAAGCTTGTTTTTGTCAGACCTAAAGTGCCTTCTCTGTGACATCTTCGGCAAGTGTCTTCTGCTGTAATCCTGGGCCGACCAAAGCCTTGTGAGTGGATTTGGTAGATGGAAACTGAAAGAAGCCCATCGTGTGCGTTTCTTTGTCTTGACATTGCGTGGCAGTTGTAAATGAGTGTCACTGTCATACAAGCAGTGTCATTCGTTTCCAATATTCTGTAAAGAGACATGTCTGGCCATTAGAGAAACATTATCTTGTTTGGAAACTGGTGATGGTTGGTGACAGGAAAGGCTTCCGGACATAGAATACTTATCAATAAACTCCATCCAACCTTTACTTAAAGAAGCTTCACTCACACATACACACACACACACACACACATATATATATATACACGAGTAAGCACATGAGTGCAAAACAAGGTGGAGAAAAATAGTACTCGAATACCGAAGGTAGAGTAATATGCCTTTATTATCGAAATATCCAGAAGATTCCCATCTACAGTTTAAATTTTAATCTTAAATTATACTTTATCATAATCTCACCTTTTAAACACCCAACTTGCATCCAATTTATATTTCTTTACCTTTTTCAGTTTTTTTATATATATTTCTTTATATATATATCTTTTATCTTTTACTTGTTTCAGTCATCAGACTGCGGCCATGCTGGGGCACCGCCTTGAATTTT
>JAOPUL010005855.1:53760142-53770621 GCA_027564515.1 Octopus rubescens | reverse complement strand
TATACATGTATATATATATATATATATGTGTATATATATACATGTATATATATAATTCCATGTCAATAATGTTGTGCAAACATAGAATCCTAAGATTTCAATTTTTATCATTTTCTTCCTATAAGAGTATAGTATTTGAAGTGTTAACAGTTATTAGCAATAGTCATTATAGGGCTTAATTCATTATTATTAGGGTGGCTAAGTACCTGTCAAGTACTGGGGTTTGATAAGACAATCCCTTGAAAACTGTTGGCCTTTTGCCTAATTTAGAAACAAAAAAAGTTATTAATTAGTATTATTAAGGTGGTGAGCTGGCAGAATCATTAGCATGCCGGGCAAAATGCTTAGCAGCATTTCATCCATCTTCATGTTCCAAGTTCAAGTGTCGAAAATAAGTACCAATTGAGCATTGGGGTCGATGTAATCGACTTTAACACCTCCCCCGGAACTGCTGGCCTTGTGCCAAAATTTGAAATCATTATTATTATTATCATCAACATCATTGTCAGCCATGATTATTGACAAACTATTTTATATTGTTGTTTTTTTGTTGGGTTTTTTTTTGAAAACTAAATAAATTTTATTCAATAACAGATATAGGTATAAATTAATATAATGAATACAGTTGATTTCTTGGAACCAATAGAACAGAAAAAAGAAAAAGAAATGCAGAGAGAGGTTGAAGGATAGGTGGGAGAGCACATATCCCAGGACAAGAGGGCCACTCAGCCACGGAGAATGGCCAGCAACACTCGCTGCAGTAGCCACTCTACCTCGCGGGGCTCATTTCTCCAGCAGGCCACAGCTATCCCTATTTTGTGGAGTAGTATGAGGACCAAGAACACCAGACGTCTCGACGGCTACTGGCACGAACTGATAGTGGCCAGCCAAGCTCCTGTACTTGTTGATCTTCCTCTCCTCCTCATCGTGGGCTGCGACACCAGGGTTTGCAGCAGATGCCGGGAGGTTGTGTTCTTATTATGAAACTATTTCCTTGTAAAGAATAGTCAAATGGAATTATTTTTCTTTGAATGTTACATCATATATGTTGACTTTGCTTAGAGGATTTTTAATGGGCCATTTCTTTTCCATTTTTAGAGGAGGAATTTAACATTTTGCATATCAAACTGTGTGAGGATTTATTTCTTCTCAAAATATTTTTTCAAAGTTATTATATTTTGGTCTTGAAACTTAAAACTAGCCTTGGATGTTTTATTACTTAAAAAAAAAATCCCCATAAGGCTTAATTATCTGCTGACTGATTGGTATATTGGCCATAAATTTGTCTTCTGTTAGAAGTTTTTACCTCTGTATTCTCTTTACAGTGCAGTTTGTTCAAAAACATATCATTTTCCTCTCATTTCACTTGCAAAACATTCAAAAATTAAACTCCTTGCTCTTTATATTACAAAAGAAAATATAAGTAAAAACGAAAAAAAAATTGCCCATTTTCTAGCAGATAGATTCATTTGGTAAGTGTTTGTTGTCAATATATTAATATTAGCTGAATGTGGGTGTATCTCTGTTGATTCGTACTGAATGATTTTTTGTTGTTAGTTATGGCATTGCAAACAAAATACGTGTATGTTTTTGTTTTTGCTTTTAATTTTCAATCTGATTCATACAAATACACACTCTCTCACTAGCCTACCAATTTCTTTTTTTTTTTTAACCATTAGTCAGTGTTGGGTCATGTCAGTGTATATATTGGTCTGTTGCCCATTCATTGAAAGATGATACATGGTCAGTATATCAACAAGAGACAAATTGCTATTGTTAACTCAATGGCCATTGGTCACTCTTGACTATATAACACATACATAGTTACCCAATGATACATTATAACTCACCCTTCCTTCTTGTATGTGACTAGCATCATGCAACTAGATGACATTCAGTTTATTTACTATTAGGAACATGACGTAGCTCTATAGCTCAGTAACTATTAATCGACTGTTAGTAGGCAAACACATCTAAAAACCTTAACTTTCATCTGATAACTCTACTCTTATACCCGAATTCAACTAATTTGAGCAACTCCCGAAAGAAATTAGTTTAGGGATATAAGTGTATCCTTGAAATAATTATAGTTCTGTGTATAAGATATATATATTATACATACACAAATGTATGTACAAACATATTTTTACAAAGGCAGTTTTTTCGTTGGGTGGTTTCACAAAGCTGATTGTTTGTGCAATTTTTGTTTAGTTATGTCAGGAAGTATTTCCTCATTATGGAAGTTGATCGATTAAAATTACTAACATCATATCCCTTGTATGCTGCTAACATCTTAAATAATACTAAAACTGTCGGAGTAAATCTTTGAATTGTTAATGTTTCTGAGCTTAGGGGCTTAGAACTTCCTTTCTGTAAGAAGTTTTTTTAAAAAATTATTTTTGTCTTTTGCTCTATAGGTCCTTAATTCTGTGAAATTATATTAGAGAAGTTATTGTATATTAATAAGTGTTCTTATTTTCACATCTATTCACATTGGCACATTCTCTGATAGCATGTCCGCTTTCTTTAGATGTGGGTCTTCGTCTTGGTACACCATCTTTCCTTATAAGATTATACTGTTATTTAATTATTCTAAAATACTAATTATCAATTCTTATCGAATTCATGATCTTCTTCTGGTTTAAGTCTTGAATTAGTTAACCAGACCCTTCTCCCATCCTTTAATTCTTTGATTTCCTTGAAATATGCAACAAAATGTATACCCCAACTCTTACCACTGTTATTTTAGTTGACTGAATTGTGGCATTTTCTTTTCTTTTCTTTTTTTTTCAGACTGTACATGAAAGGGGTGGAGAAGGGGGTTCAAACAACTGGACTCCCGATATTTACTAATAAAACGTAACGTTTTCATTGCCCGAAAATGGACCTCCTTCATCTGCCTCTTTTTATGTCAGTAACACATAACCCTTCACCTAAAACAATTTAACCAGATGTCGATGTTTTACTCCTGTCTAAACCCTCTCTATACATGATATACTTAATGCTAGGAAATGACAATTGTAAACCAGTTAACTTCTAGAGGGGAAACATTTTCAAATATATTTGAATTTTTCTTCTATGAATATTATTCATTAACCAGATACAAAAATTGCATTTGCTGGTGGATACTTATATTGAGACAGAGTTGGTGTTCACCTATCAGTTATCTCCCGAAATAGGGTGACTCCCAGCAGTAAATCAATATTAAATCATCATCAAATGTTTTATTTGGTTAGTTTCTTGTCTTTGTTCTTTCTCTCGTGGATTTAGATGTATCCATCTTCCTTAGTGGAAATGTAAAGAGCCACAACATACTTGTACAGCTACTAATGACTACTGTTGTACATAGCTGTTTTCACCTCCCGATTGCATGTTAGCTGTGCAACACTTAATTTTACAAGTATATCTATATACACTCATACTGTATCTATGTTGGCCTCTTTATCCATCTCCAACTGTTTTGGGAAGCTCCATTGACAAAGCTATCTACACATTATACGTGGAAGTTTATATGTCTAAGTAAATATTCAAACGTCTCCTGAAAGAAAAATCTACTTATTTCTATTCTCATTCTCCCGACATATATTTTGTAGATTTCTCTCTATTTAGCTTTGTCATGCTGAGTCTCTTGCCTCCTACACAGTCTAGTTCCACACCACTCAATCTATTTCATTAACATAACAGTACTCTTGTATTCTTGATATATTTAGATCACTGGTGGATTGGATTGCTTTTGGTTATTTAAAGTTAGGCAACATCACATTCTGAGATCAATTCCCACAGAAGGTTGACTTTGATGTGATAAAATAAATACCAGTAACATACTAGAAATAACTCAATTGACTCAACTCCTTCCACTAAATATGTAATGAGCCTTGTGTTTAATCAAAACAAATCATTATTAGCTTATATTAACTCTAGGGGTTACTCTATTTTTTCTTTTCCTTCATTATAAACTTCTCCATTTATTGAAGGATTGATTCTTATTGTCCTTTTTTAAAATTATTATTATTATTTTTCAAATGCCGCCGGGGTCAACTTTGCCTTTCATCCTTTCGGGGTCGATAAAGTGAGTACCAGTTATGAACTGGGGTCGATAAAATCGACTACTCCCCTCCCCAAAACATTTCGGGCCTTCGTGCCCAGTATAGAAAGGATTATTATTATTATGGTGAAAGGTGGCGAGCTGGCAGAGTCGTTAGCACGCCGGGAAAAATGCTTAGCGGGATTTTTTCCGACATTACGTTCTGAGTTCAAATGCCACCGGGGTCGACTTTGCCTTTCATCCGTCCGGGGTCGATAAAGTGAGTACTAGTTACACACTGGGATCAATAAAATCGACTATCCCCATCCCCGAAAATTTCAGGCCTTTGTGCCCAGTATAGAAAGGATTATTATTATTATGGTGAAGACTGCAATCTGGCAGAATCTTTAGCACTCCAGGCAAATTGATTAGCGGCATTTTTCCGTCTCTACGTTCTGAGTTTAAATTCCACCGGGGTCGATAAAATAAGTGGCAGTTTAACACTGGGGGTCAATGTAATTGACTTAAACACCTCTCCTGAAATGGTTGGCCTTGTGCCTAAATCTGAAACCATTATTATTATTATTATTATTATGGTGGCTAGCTGGCAGAATCATTAGCACGCTAGACAAAATGATTAACAACATTTCATCCGTTTTTACATTCTGAGTTCAAATTCTTCAACAGTCAACTTTATCTTTCATACTTTTGAAGCTGATAAAATAAGTACCAGCCAAAAACTGAGGTCAATATAATTGCTTACCCCTATCCTCAGAATTGCTGGCCTTGAGCCAAAATTAGAAAGAATTGTTATTAGATCAGCAGAACTGGTAGAGCATTGGACAGAGCAACTTTTGTGCCTCGACCCAGTCAATGTACCGGTCACTCTCCACTCATCATCCTTAACTGTCTTGCCCACAAACTCTTATACCAAACTCATCACTCAAACTAGAGCCAACAAAGGAAGCTCTATATGGTCGCTCAAACTGTCAGAAACAACGGCTCCCTCAAATCACATTCCACTGTCTTCGAAAAGGACACATTAAATGTCTAGTCCTGAGTTCCCTGCAGGGACCCCTAACACAGGTACACACCTACTTGAGAATTATGTCCACTCGTTGATTTGGTAAAGTTGCTAGCACTAATAACAGATGTAGTGACACTTCATCCATCTGATGTGACTACAAGCAATCAACTTGGACTGCTAACATCTAGGGCTCTGCAGGTCAACATTGCCCATGCATCTGCACACATGTCAAAATGTATGGACAAAGGTTATTTAAGAATACTGGCAGTGCACAGATATGCATGCAGGTGTCCCCTCTCCATGCCATTGATGTTTATCCAAGGGGAAGGCTAACAACTCGAGCCCAATACTTCTTGGCACCAGAGTCATTGTAGGTAATGGCAAATACTATAAGGCATTTTATCCAATGCTCTAATGGCTTTGCCCATTTGCTGAGACGAAGCAAGCAGAGAGAGAGAGAGAGAGAGAGAGAAAGAGAGAGACGAGAGCGGGGGGGGCAGACAAGGTGTGTGGGAGAGAAGGAGGGAGACAGAGTGACATACAGAAACAGACAAGAGAGTTATAGTACAGCTCTTCTTAACAACTATCTCTGCTTGAGTTAATGAAAGAGCCACAATGTAATAGCCTTGATATGCTAGAAACAGTAACCAAATACACTCAAATAACACCGTAGATAATGTGGTGCACCAGCTTTCCCTGCATATGAGCAAAAGATGAGGTCATAACTGGATTCATAGGTCTGTGTGATCAAAGTTACTTAGGGGCTAAAGAGCAGCAACGACTTTACTTAAGAGAAGCAACCTGCTGGAAAGACACCCTCCCACTTCTGCTCCTTTTTCTGCCCAAATTTTCCCTTCATCAACCTGTAGAGCATCAAGCCAAGATATCACTTGGTTTAACAAAGCATTCATAGCAAACCTGACACACTCCAACTATTCAGTTTTCCCTTCATTCATGTTGTTCCTGCAGACATTGACCCCTAGATGCTCCAGCTGGATGCTAGCAGTTGTATCAATCTAATCAGATTGGGAATGGCGAGCAGAGGCTATGGGTATCTCCCCTTCTCTCCTGAAAAACTTATTAAAGAGTTTAACAAGCTGGACATCAACCACACTACTTCAAGCCAAAGTGCTTGACCTAGTGGAATTAGTAGTTAAATCTCCCCCAGATTATACCAAAACCTTGTGAATAGATTTGGTAGATAGAAACTGAAAAAAAAACATCATATCTTAACTGTTTCAGTCATAGGACTGTGGCCATGCTGGGGCACCACCTTGAAGGGTTTCAGCCAAACAAATTGACCCTAGTATTTACGTTTTTAAGCCTAATATTTATTCTACTGGCCTCTTATGCTGAACAGCTAAGTTATGGGGATGTAAACAAACTAACACCAGTTATCAGGCAGTGGTGGAGATAACTTAAACACACATACATACACACTCACACGATGGGCTTCTTTCAGTTTCCATCAACCAAATCAGCTCACAAGGCTTTAGTCAGCACAGGGCTACAGTAGAAGACTTGCCCAAAGTGCCACAGTGGGACTGAACCTGGAACCAAGTGGTTGGACAGCAAACTTCTTACCACACAGCCATACTTGCACCTATATATTCACCTTTCTGTAACTTGAGGGAATGCCTGGCACATCATCATCTCTCTATTCCAACTGGGGTAACCATGTATCTCCTCTACAGCAAGACATCTGTTCCTGTTCCCCTATCATGCTTTAACCTCTCCCCACCTGGCATAAAGTCACCTCCCTCAATATTACACCCCTCCTCAGCTGAGAGGTCTTGTTTTGCAAATGCTTGGTGAATTTTCTAGTGCTGGGCCCATGTAAAAAGCACCCAGCATATTCTGCAAAGTGGTTAGCATAGCCATAGAAACTATGCCAAAGAAGACATTACGGTTCACTGGTTCCTATTGAACCAGTCAATCCCTATCAACTTGGAAAACGGATATTAATTGGTGATGAAGAAAAAAATTATGTTCCACAGTATGGCCCCTTGGGTAAGTGTCTTCAACGACAACCCCAGGCAAACCAAAGCCTAGTAAGAGGATTTGGTCAATGGAAACTGAAAGAAACTTATAATGTATGTTCTTGTCTTGACATTACATGATAGTTGCAAAGTACCCTTACTATCATACAAGAAGAAAAATTTATGTTCCACAATATGGCCCCTTGGATAAGTGTCTTCAACGACAACCCCCAGGCAAACCAAAGCCTAATAAGAGGATTTGGTCAATGGAAACTGAAAGAAACTTATGTGTAACCTAACCCTAACCCTTGTCTTGACATTACATGATAGTTGCAAAGTACCCTTTCTATCATACAAGAAGTGTCACTGGTTTCAAATCGTTTGTGAAAATGTCCAGCCATAGGGAAATAATATCTTGCTTGGAAACAGGTGAAAGTTGGCAATAAGAAGGGCTTCCAGCCAAAGAAAACTGCCTCATCAAATTCTGCCTGATCATTGTGGGCAAGTATGGAACATTATGGACATTAAAATGATGACGATGGTAATAGATAATGTAAACATAGATCTAGTATATCTGGATAAAGAATGGAATGATCATGGCTAAAACACTTTTCATCAAAGGTCTGCTCAATCGGAGTCTACCTAGGGCTAAATATACAACCTCATCAGTGTTAGAGGTTAAGGGTACTGTTCCTCTATCTCTGACTAAAATTGGAAGAGAGAAAAAAACAGTCTCACATCTATGTATGTAGTAGTGAGTGAAGGGAAAAGAGGGGGAAAGGAGAGAAATAGAGGGATAATGCAATGTGTAAGATTTCACAAATTTTGAGTGGCAAGTAAGAAATCCACCCCACCCCCACTTCTCTGAGAATAAGACAAAGAAAGAGCGGTAGAGAAAGAGAAACAGACAACTGAGAGAGAGAGAGAGAGGCAGAGAGACAGACAGAGACAAACAAAGACACATACAGAGAGACAAATGGACAGATAAAGAGGACAAACAAAATATAAAGTAACATTTTATTGTCGAGTTCCTCTCCCCCCACCACTTCTATCGTCAGCCATGTTTGGCCAGACCTTACATATTTGGCAAGGTTACTGTTATTTAGATTAAAACCAGTCCCGGTCGAGCAGACCTACAGCCAAATGTGCTCCAGCCATGGCTATCTCATTTAAAAAGCACTAAACAATGTAATCACTGGTTTACAAAAAGGAATGGTTATGACAGGAATCGCCTTCATCACAATCAGCTGAATCAAGAAGACAGACCTGGGGTTAAACAACAACATGAACAGTATTTTTTTTCTTTCATGCACAGTGTATCTAGGCCTACTTTAGTCAATGTGTTCTTTCCTTTGTGAAGTTCTTCCTCAAATTATAATTTGAAGAAGATTTTGCTGTTATCTCTAGCATGCTGAGCGACTACATATAGAAGCTACCTAGTTGGCGCGTATATGTATGTGCATACAGGTAATGTGTGTGTGTATATATATATATATATATACACACACACACACGTTACCTGTATATATATATAGGTGTGTATATTTCAGATAGTAGTTTTTCTTTGTGAAGAAACCAAGTCTGTTTCTCTCTCTCCCCCAAAATGTGTGTGTACCTGCACGAGTGTAAATTTATGAACGTGAGTGAGCGTGTCGGTCTGCACGAGTGTAGCTCTGTATGCGTGTGTGGGTTTTCTTGAGTGTCAGAACGCGTGTGTGTGTGTGCAGCAGTCAGTATATGTGTGTATGTATAAGAGCTTGTCTCTCTTCATCAGTGTGTCTGCGCGATTGTATGTGTGTGTGTGTGCGTGCGTGCGCAGGTAAGAAGAGGTTCTTGTACAATTCGTAGGAAAAGACCTTTGCGACATTTTCAACCAAGGACCCACAATGGTTGCTGCCAACGTCGCCGTCGTCATGGTGGTGGAAGTGGTGATGGTAGCAGTAGTAGTAGTAGTAAATAAAAATGCTGCCAACACTACTACTACTACTACTGTTTCAAAAACCGATTATGAACCAGAGTAGAAAGATCAGCTGGAAAATAGTGTGTTCTAGTGAGTGTGTATGTCGGTGAGGAAGAGAGTTTTGTATGTAAGAGAGGGAGACAGAGAGAGAATGTATGTATGTGTGTGTGTGTGTGTGCGTGAGGTTGTGTGAGAGGAAGTGTGTATGTGTGTGAGGAATGTGTGACAAAAAGAAGGAACACTACGAAAATTAAATGAAGGTTCGTATAATTATAATAAATGTGAGTGTGAGGCGAGCTATGAATGGACACACACGCGCGCAGAGAAAGGGAGTCTATACGTGACCGTTCGATCTGCTAGAAGTAACAACCAAATTTTCATGAAATCACTCGATATATATATATATATCATGAGCAAAGAATACATTGAATAATATTGTCTTAGGTATCCAGAAACATAAGATGGGCAAAGCTGGAACACCTTTGTCAAAGATCTGCTCGATCAGAGCTGATATAAGGAGTTATCTCACTAATACCACTTAAAAACAAGCATATAGAGATTGCAGTAAACAGGGGTATATGAAACAACAAACAGTTGGACGTGTGTGCGCACACACACATATGTATTTATATCTGTGTGTATTATATGCGTTCGTGTACATATGCATAGACATGTGTATATAAGTATGCAGATATGTGTGTATATATATATGTATGTGTGTGTATATGTGTTGTGTGTTGTGTGTGTGTATGTATATATGTTTGAGTGAAAGTATATATATATATATATATATATACATACACACACACACACATAACCACCGTCACCAAAATATATTCACTCCTCCACTTATGTTGACCTTAAGTTCTATCAACTGTCACCTTTTGACCTCACTACCAAATATATACATACATATGTGCATGTATGTATGTGTGTGTGTGTATATATATATGGGTGGGTGTGTATGTACACACACACACACACACATATCTACTGTCAACTCCCTATGTATATCGTTTAACGTCCACTTTTCCATGCTTGCATGGGTCACACGAAATTTGAAGATTTTGTTAATAGCTGGATGCCTTTCCTGTTGTCAGCTCTCACCTGTTTCCAAGCAAGGTAATATTTCCCCATGGTTAGACATGTTATTCATGGAAGACAAGAATACATCGCTTGTATGATAATGTTGTTCATTTACAACCATTACATAATGTCATAGCAAGGGTACACGCAAACACACAACGTATGTATGTATGTATGTATGTATGTATGTATGTAAAGATTGTTTTCAGTTTCCATCTACCAAATCAACTCACAAGGCTTTGATCAGCCTAGTGCTATAAAAACACACTTAAAGTGCAGAACTGTGGGACTGAACCTGAGCACAGCCGCACTTGCACACTTTACACACATACACATACATACATACATACACATACATACATACATACATACATACATACATACATACATACATACATACATA
>JAOPUL010005855.1:53401019-53411205 GCA_027564515.1 Octopus rubescens | reverse complement strand
GAACCCAGAACCATGTGGTTGGGAAGCAAGCTTCTTACCACACAGCCACGCCGCGCCTATATATATATATATAAAACTATCCCTATATATATATATATATATATATATATAGGGATAGTTAGATTACCAAGCTAATACTACTTAATGATTAGAGGAGTCAAAACTAGGTGCTAACAAAACATTCCCTAATTATAGACTGCTTCTGCTACTCATAACACTGAAATCTATTCCTGAGGGAGCCTCTATGTCATTATTTGATCAGTTAGATCTCCTCAAATCATACCTTTCTGTCTTAAGGAAAGGATGCAGTCTATATGTCAGTTTTATTTAGAAAAAAGGTACATGGTATCCCAAGAGTTGATATCAGGAATATAGCAACCAGCTGTAAAATGCTGTCTCAAACAGTCTAGCCTAATCCAAACTAGCATTGAAAAGTGAATGTGATGAGATGAAAACACACTAGATAATGTAGCCTTACATAGCTCTGAAACAAGAATACACATACCATGAGCTAATGAGGGACTTTGCTCATGGTTGATCAACCAG
This sequence comes from Octopus rubescens, assembly GCA_027564515.1. NCBI lineage: Eukaryota > Metazoa > Mollusca > Cephalopoda > Octopoda > Octopodidae > Octopus > Octopus rubescens. The sequence goes on along the minus strand of JAOPUL010005855.1, from coordinate 53,410,659 downwards.
CAAGAAATAGCAGCCAAATCTCCCTCAATCCCATCACTGTTTGATCAGAGCTTACTTGGGGGCTAAAAAACATAGAACCCTACCCATAATAATTATTTACATCAGAGGGACTGAGCCATCGAGTTCTTTACATCAATTTCGGACGAGGGAGTAAGTTGATTACATCAACCCCAGTGCTTAACTGGTACTTATTTTATTGACCCTGAAATGATGAAAGGCAAAGTTGACCTCAGTGGAATTTGAGCTCAGAATGTAAAGACGAATAAAATGCTGCTAAGTATGTTATCCGTCATGCTAACAGTTCTGCCAGCTCACTCCCTCCTTGGTTTTTGTCTTTGACAACAGACGACATAGTACACAGCCTGTTGAGACACTATAGGGGGTAAATAAGGAATGTTTCCGTACTTGATATTGGATTTGAAGATTACAGTATGAGTATATAGGATGTCTTAGGTTTGACTATGAAGAAGGATCTATCTCAAGAAGAACATACATCAGGTTCTCATGAGAGCTCAAAATATCTCATGGTGTGAGCACTAGACCAAAGCAGAGACTTATGGACACATTCCATCCATCTCTACTATTGTTGCTCAGCACAGGGGAGGGTTTGTTGGCCATATGGCTATTGTGCTGAACAACAGGTCATAGCAGATGCTGCATTTTGGAGATGTCCATGTCTTGTAGTTGAGAGGACAAAGACCATTTAATTCATTGATGTTATTGATAGAGACACACAACATAAAATTGAGAATCTACCAAAGCTAAGTAGAGAGAGGGGCAGAGATTCCTGGTACAGCATGGTGAAATGTATTTTAGTTGTGGTCACTTGATGAAGAAAGATTATTGTGTTTTTACTTGGAGTCTTTAGTCCTCATTTCGAGTTTCTAATGAAAAGTTAGCCCTTCCTACAAGTTCATCCCACACCGAAGATTAAAACCAGCACTGAAAACTCAGATACTGTCTCTCTTATAAATCAACTCAGCAAATAGTACCTCCTATGGTAACTTTATACAACTAAAGTGGAGTGAGCAATTGAAAGTTCACTATTTTTTGTTTGCTCAAGGAAGTGTGTTTGGCAACTGTAAAATCTTATTAAAGGTGAGTCGTGGGAGGAAAGGAATAAAGAGGAAGTAAATTCCAAAGGAAATACACAAAATTCATTCATGGATGACTAACATTTGTCATTAAATTAATAAAAACATTATTAAAGTAACACAAGCCAATGAGGAAGCTTCTAAGAGGTCACGACATGCTAGAAATAGCAGCCAAGTTTGTCTCAAACCACATTCTGCCGTGTGAAAAGATTAAAGACACATAGGATAGTGTAACCTAGATACATTCTTAAAAGAACATACTGAATAATGACCAAGGTACACTTGTATGTTTGTTCATTTCTTTTACATGTTTTTCCATGCTTGCATGGGTTAGATGAATACATTATTTCTTATCGGCGTTGTTTTTTTTTTTATAACTGGATGCCTTTTCTGTTGCTAACCCTTACCTGTTTTTAGAGTAAAAAAGTTTTCATTCCACTCATCTTTAAAAGTACAGAGCCACTAGATGATTTTTTTGACAGGGAAATATAAAGCAGTGACATCTGAGCTATGGAGATTGTTGATGCCATCACCCATAACTCAACAATTTTTCAAAGCAGCGCAGACTATAAACATTCATACAGACAGACACACACAATGGGCTTTGTACAGTTTCTATCTACCAGATTCACTTACAAGGCGTTGGTCGGCCTGGGACTACAGTAGAAGACACTTGCTCAATTTTCTGCAGAATGGAACCAAACTATGAACCAAATGTTTACAAAGCAAACTTCTTAACCACACAGTCATAGCTGCACCTTTTCTTAAGAAAAGAGGTGTTATGATCATGGTTTGAATACCTTTCATTATAAATCTGTTCAATCAGGTCTAATTGGGGACTAAACAACAAGAACAATAACAAGTCAAGTAAATATATCTGATGTTGTAGAACCCAACTGATATTATTAAAATAGATGCAAGGCATTTAAAACAAAACAAAATAATGATAATGGTTTCAAATTTTGGCACAAGGCCAGAAATTTCAGGGGTGGGGGTAAATCAATTACATCAACCTCAGTACTCAACTGGTACTTATTTTATCGACCTCAAAAGGATGAAAGGCAAAGTCGACCTTGGCGGGTAAAGATGGACAAAATGCTGGTAAGCATTTAATCTTCTATACAATAGGTACAAGGCCGGAAATATTTTAGGGGGCTAATCAATTACATTGACCCAGGTGCTTGACTAGTACTTCTTTTATCAATCCCTGAAAGGATGAAAGGCAAAGCTGACCTAGGTGGAATTTGAACTCAGAATGAAAAGAAAGATGAAATGCTGGCTAAGCATTTCGTCTGGTGTGCTGAGGATGCTGCCAGCTTTGCCACCTTAATGATAACAATAATCCTTTCTATTATAGGCACAACACCTGAAATTTTGGGAATGGGGGCTAGTCAATTACATTGACCACCAGTGCTCAACTGGTACTTATTATATTGACCCTGAAAGGATGAAAGGCAAAGTCAACCTTGGCAGAATTTGAACACAGAATGTACAGATGGACAAAATGCTGCTAAGCATTTTGTCTGGTATGCTAACAATTCTGCCAGCTTACCACCACATGGCTGGCACATCTTATCGCTTGTGTTCCGCTGCCAACCCGCAACAACAACAAGTCGAGCAAATGCCTGATGTTGCAGAACCTAACAATTGATGTTATCAAAATGGATGCAAAGTACTTAAAAAAATAAGCTGATAAAATTATGAATGAACATTATTTAGAAAAAAAAAAAAAATGCTTATGATATTTCTCTTGATTCTCACCTGTTCATCAGAGGAGTTATTGTCAACAGAACAATTTGATGTGGTAACCTGGTTATTTGTACCGGTAGAGCTCCTCCGAGTGGTTGAGCGGGCCAACCTTTTCTTTTTGGTACTGTAGGCAAGATATGGAGACTCGGCATAGTTTGAGATGGATAAGGATTCGATGTAGTCTGATGCCCGGGACTCCAGGTAAAATGTAATTAGTCCATCAGCAACAAGATCATGTATGGTGTCGAACCGCTTCTCACCTACATAGTGCTGGCCATCATGGTAAAGTTTAAAATTTTTGGTCTGTCCATCAAATCTGTAAAAGATCCATAAATTCATGAGTAATTGCTAACAGCATTTTAAGTACATTATTTCCATTGAAAATGGTGGAAACATTCACTAAAACAATTTAACAGTTGCTACTCTGAGTAAATTCAATAAGATTACCAGTGAAATTTTACCCTATGTTTGTCCAGCTGAACAACAAATACACCTTGTTTGGGATTTTGAAAAATGTGAATTTTTCTTACCGAAGATTAATTCTTATTTTGATATTTCAGAAGACAAACAAGAACACAATTGCTTCCAAAAATAACAGTTTGCTATGTAGATGTGATACTACAGAAATATCTTGTATATCATGATCATGATCCATCATCACCATCGAACATTCATTTTCCATGCAGGAATGGGTTGGATGGTTTGACAAGAACTGGTGAAGATGGTGGTGGAGATGTGTCAGGGCAAACCCTCAAGTTACAGGGAGGTGAGTACATAGGATTGAACTGGGTGAATGGGAGGGTAAATTTGTGAGAGTGTGAAACACCTCACACACACAAGCTTCTTTCAGTTTCCACCAACCACATCCCTTCACAAAGTTTTGGCTGGCCTGGGCCACTTGCCCGAGGTGTTGTGCTTTGGGACTGAACCTGAAACCATGTGGTTGGGAAGCAAACTTTTCAACTGCATAGCTGTGTGTGTGTGTCTGTATGGTTATGAACTTCACTTTGCAACAACAGGTTTTCAGGTTTACTCCCACTATATGACATCTTAGGCAAGTGTTTTTCACTATAATTTTAGGCTGATTAATGCCTATGAGTGGAATTGGTGAGCACAAAGTGTGAGGAAGCTTGCCATAGACATCATCATCATTTAACATCCATCTTCCATGCTGGCATGGGTTGGATGGTTTAACAGGAGCTGGCAAGCCAGAGAACTGCACTAGGCTCCATTGTTTGCTTTGGCATGGTTTCTATGGCTGGATGCCCTTCCTAATGCCAACCACTTTACAGTACTTTTTATGTGAGTACTTCCTATGTGGCACCACCACTGGTGCTTTTTATGTGTGAGCATGTATACATGAACATCGATTCCTTGTATCATCATTAACGCCATCAGAGCAGGAGACAATGTTAATCTGTTCCCGTAATTCAGCAGATGTATGAGGACTGGTGGAATGAAAAAAATACTTTACTTGAAAATCAAATAAGTGTTGGTGACAGGAAGAGTATTTGGTCGTAGAAAATCTGCTTCAATGAGTTTAGTCTAACCCATGCCAACATGGAAATATGGACATAAAAAATGATGATATACAATAGCATATATACCAATTGTGGAGGAATTTATAAGTGAAGAGTCCACATCTGATCGCATGTGCAAAAGTCTAATGTTAGAACTGAAGAGTAGATAAAGATATATATATATATAAAAATTAACGACAATTCTTACCTGATGGCCAGAGTGAAGGCCTCAGGTGCTCGGTCACTCTTACGTACAAGATAAGAACCATCCTTGTCATCAAGTAGTCGATCTGTATCTTCACGACTTATGTGCCCATGATACCTAAAATACCAAAAGATAATTATTAAAATGTCAAGGAAAACACTTTCTTACATAAATAAAATAAAATGTAAAAAATGAGACATAAAATAATATCTTTCACTAAAGAAATCAGATATATCCAATCAAACTTTCATTATTCATTAATTGCAGAAAGCAATTTTATATACCAATCTATCTTTTGTTGAGAAGTCATGGTTTGAAATTGTTTTTAATTGAGACATGTCAAGTTTACTGAGGCAATGTGACTTGCAGAAAATACCAATTCTATTTATTGGGTAGATATTTAACATTATTACTAGAATAACTATGAAATTTAATTTAGCAGTTATGATTAAAAAAATTACTAGAATAACTATTATGATAAAAAAATACTAGAATAACTATGAAATTTAATTTCAGTTATGATCAAAAATAATTTCTTTAAATTATCAAAATATCTAGAAAGACACTGTTTTACATAAAATAAAAAAAATACTCTGATATAAATAATATTTAAATTGGTACTATGATCAAAATTAATTTAAAAAAAAAAATAATTTGTGAAACAAAAACTTAAATCAAACTATGCAAACATAAAAACGTAATATCAATGATGAAGACTTTGTGAATTCTAAGATGGTCACATTTATCTCCCTTTATTCTAACGGCGCTTAAAAGAGGAAATAATTAATTAATACAGCTTGTATTGAGAGATTTACGGGAAGAGTTGGGGAAATAAAGAGAAAACAATGAAGACCTTTAGATATATTTCCTAAAAATATTTCATACACTGAACTTAGCAAACGAACCACATCAAAGAGAAAGAGAGACAGAGAGAGAGAGAGTGTGTGTGTGTTTGTATTGTACGAGAGAGAGAGACAGAGAGACAGACAGAGAGAGAGAGAGAGAGAGACAGAGAGAGACAGACAGACAGACAGAGAAAATGTGTGTATAAGTCTGTGTATGTGTGCATGCATGTATGAGAGACAGAGAGAGAGAGAGACAGACAGAGTAATAAAGGAGTAAATGAGAAATGCTTTCATTTTATAGCCACAGTTGGGATTTTAAAATTCTCATCAATGGAATTCTAAAAATTCTTGTCATGTTTTTTAATAAAAGACACAACAAAACCAGGATACAACAGAAAATGTTAACAACCTGGCACAAACAATACAACAAAAGCAATACCACAGAACATTCAAAATAAATAAAGCAAAAAAAAAAGAAATTCATATTTTACTTACTCTTTCCCATAAAAATAGGGTTTGTTTGGAATCTGAAATGAAAATAAAGCAAAAAAAAAAATGTGTTAATTAGTTTTGTTTTTTTCTTTTATTAATATATTTTTGTTGTTTATTTGTAATTGTTGTATTCAAGTTATTGGGTCATTTCCTTTGCACACTTTTCCTCCCCACTTTTATGAATCAGAGAAATTATAGGAGGCTGATAAGATTGATTTTTGGATAGTTATCACAACGGGATGGAAGCTAGTGCCATAGATCAGCGAGGCTTTGGGATAAAATATGACATACAAAGTCTGGTGCAAAGTTAACAGAAAAATAGTAACAAGGTTTCAAGAAGAAGATTGATATGTGCAATGGGGGTCAGTTAGACAAAAGGCGATAAAACTCACAAAAATAAAGTCTGTTATTGTAATAAAAGGAAGGAGCCATCAGTACGATGGTTTACACCATTTGTTTGTTTAACGTCTGTCTTCCCATGCTCTGGAAAGCTCTGATGGGATTTGATTTTGAAGAAGGATTTTATGGCTGTATGCTTTTCTTGTTGCCAACCCTCACCTGTTTTTCAGGTCATTGAAAACACAGAACAATTGGTCATAATGGCAATAAAGAATATAAACATCACCACTTTATTCAAATGGTGACATGCAAAATATCAACATTCATACACATTTGAATACACACCCATGTGTGTGTGTGTGTGTGTGTGCCAACGCCCCGTAAAAAGCACCTGTGCCAGTGCCATGTAAAAGCACTCAGTACACTCTGTAAAGTGGTTGGTGTTAGGAAGGGCATCCAGCTGTAGAAACCATGCCAAAACAGATGACTGGACCCTTTTCTTGACATTGTGTGATAATCGTAAATGGGTGTCACTGCTGTCATAACAAGTGGTGTCCTTTGTTACCAATCTTCCATGGAAACATGTCAGGGCATGGGAAAATATTACCTTGTTTGGAAATAGGTTAGAGTAGGTGACAGGAAGAGCATCTAGTCATGGAAAAATGGACATTAAAACGATGATGATGAAGATGATTATATATGTGTGTGTGTGTGTGTGTTTGTGTGTGTGTGTGTTTGTGTGTTTGTGTGTGTGTGTGTGTTTGTATGTGAGACATCGATTTGGCAGAGTCATTAATGCCTTGTGGTATTTGCCCTGGCACTGAGTTCAAATCACCTTTTAGGGATTGATAAATAAAGTACCAGTTTATTATGGTGGATTAGCAGAATGCTAGTGAGAGATAAGGTGTCCTTATTATCTATTTTAGCTCTATACATTCTGAGTCTAAATCCCACCTCCTGAACCAAGTATAAAAACAAAGAGCTTTTAGAATCCAGCAAAAGCAATTAATAAGCATGGGAAGCCCTTTAAACCTACGCCTAAATATTTTGGCTGATCATTTTCAATACCAGAACATAAAGATAGCAGGAGAGAATGCAAGCAGTCCTTCAAGTCATACAAACTCTCTTCCCCATACTACAAAGTATTGTTTAACACTCTACTGATTCACTCATCCACCACCCTTACAATGATGATAGTGGTAGTGGTGGTGGTGACTTCTAAAATATATTCTCTTTCTTTTATTTATTTATCTATTTATCTTTGTTTTTCTTTTACATCTAAAACTATAAACAATATCAAATATAGGATTGAGAACATAAGTAAATATAGTGTGTTAAATGCCCATGCATGGCCCCTGAGAGTTGCAGAAATAATTAAAGGTAAAATTTCTAACTGATCATCATAATACCCACTAGTCCTGTATAGAAAGCCATAGTTTATTAAGTTAATTCATTATCTTGCCAAGAAATCTTACAGTAGCTGCTAACAAAACAGGCAATGCTAGTTCAATGATCCAGTGAAATAATAATGAATATCAATTAAATCAGTAAGAACTGGTATTGAATGATGGCTTGTATCTGAATATCAAAACTAAATCTATAAAAGTTTTCTATTTGTGTGAGATATTTTACAGAAAATACTTAGCACCAAGATAATAATAATAAAAACAAAAACAAAAAAACAACAAAACATTGTCCCAATACAGCTCAGTTATTATTATACTTATTGTTTAAGGCGGCGAGCTGGCAGAATCGTTACTGCGCCGGGAAAAATGCTTAACAGCAATTTTCCCGACTTTACGTTCCGAGTTCAAATGCCACCGGGGTCGATAAAGTGAGTACCAGTTACGGACTGGGGTCGATTAAATCGACTACTCCCCTCTCCCAGAATTTTGGGCCTTCGTGCCCAGTATCGAAAGGATTATTATACTTATTGTTAGGAATTCAAAATGTTAAATCTTGAATTATTCAACAAAAGGTATAATAAAGTAATTCCATTTATTTCTTCTGTAAATGTTTAATATTGTAAGCCAGGGAATATAAAATGCTCATTAAACATTTGAAAATATGATAAGGATTAAAACAAGTGAAACTAATCATGTGTTTACTTCACCCAACATAAACAGGGACACCTATAACTTAAGAGTTGGCCCTTAACTTGAAAATAGTGGCGTTTCCCACCTGGATGGGATGCCAGTCTATTGAAGGAAATATTCAAAGATGATATGGTACCTATTCCCAGCACTAATTGAAATTATGTTTACAGAATTAATTTCAAAGGACATTCAACACCTTTCTGACATACTTCAACACATCATCCAGAGAAAATAAAAAAGATGGACTTCAAAGTGTACTACTTAGATAAAGTAAGTCAAAGATAGTCTTATAAATGTCTGTCTAAATGCACAAGATTTGGGCAGAGTCATTAGATTGAAAGACAACATGCCTTGCTGCATTTGTTCTGATTCACTGTGCTTTGAATTCAAATCCTTCCAGGGTCAACTTTGCCTTTCATCATTTAGGGCTCAATAAGATCAAGTACCAATCCAGAGTGATAGAATTGTTAAAGCACTAGTACTTTATTTGTGATATTTGTTCCAGCTGTTTGCATTCTAAGTTATAGGATAGTAGATTAAATCCTTACCCAACAACTATAACAACCACAAATTTTCACAAAGTTAAGAGGTATGATCCCTTGACCACAGAGTTGCAACAGGTAGACTTCCAACTGGATGGTCATAATATGGACTGGATGTTCATTTTATTATACGGATGACCACAATATAGACAAGATGACCAGAGAGAGAGAGAGATAGAGAGAGAGAGAGAGAGAGAGCAATAGAAATGGCCTGCTGTAGGTAAGGCTGATAGCTGTCAGGAGTCACATGAGGAAGAATACAAGTGGTCAAAATGAGGTTCCTCTAAAGGATATCTGGAGTAATGCTACTTAACAGGGTGCATAGCTCAGAGATCAGGGAGTCTCCCTAGTTCGAGCTACAAGTTGCAGGAAAGAATCATAAGATGGATTCTTTCAAGCTGAGCCAACCAGCAGGAGACTAGAGATAAACCAAGAACAAGATGACTGGATTAATATCCATAGTCTCAGTTGGTCATGCTTAGGAATCCAGCCAGAAAGTCTAATGACAGTCGCTTCTGATAAGACCCTATGGAGGAGGTGCCTGAGGACTCTACCCCCAAGACCCTGCCAGGAATAGTGTGCGGAGAAGATAGATGGAAGGATGAACATGAAGAGAGAAAATGATAGTGATAGTGGAAAGTGGTAGAATCATCATCATCATCATCATCATTTAACGTCTGTTTTTTCCATGCAGGCATGGGTTAGACGGTTCGACTGGAAACTGGCAAGCTGGGGAGCTGCACCAGACTCCAGTCTAT
>JAOPUL010005855.1:53267856-53279741 GCA_027564515.1 Octopus rubescens | reverse complement strand
GTGTGTGTGTGTGTGTGTGTGTGTGTGTGTGTGTGTGTGTGTGTGTGTGTGTGTGTGTGTGCGCGTGAGTGTGTGTGCGTGTGAGTGTGTGTGCGTGTGTATGAGGGTGGGGGAAACACTAAATGTCCGCTGAACATAACAAAGAGTAGACGTTCATTTAGCATGAAACTCTTGTTACATCTAGCTCATGTAAAAGATGACACAAATGGCATTTTTATAATTTAACTCTTGTTGGCAACATCATAGAGAGACCCTCTTACAACCAGCTCTTGTTAGCAATGAAGTGGAAACCACATTTTCACCCGTCAACATCCAGCAATTGTTATCAATGAAATGAAGGCAATATTTTGGACACTAACACCCAGCAATTGTTAACAATATAATGGAGAATATATCGTTAATAATGTCCTGGAGAATATGTTTATAACATTCAGCAATTATTCTAAATATATCACTATTAGCATTCAGCTGTTGTTAACAATAATACAGAGATGAATATCTACCAGCTAACAAAGTGACTATTTAATATTCGGAATTCATATTAACAAACACACTGAGTTTATTAATGATATGTAACTCTGGAGAGAACTAACATATTTTCGAATTACAACTTCCCTCTCTTCAGTAAAACAAACAAAGAAATGAATTAAGACAATACATAAACAAACGGTCTGTGATATAAATAATCTCCATATTGATATAGAAGCAATAATTGTATCTAAATTAATATGGAGGCTGTTTATAACACGTCATGGGCTGAAGACAAAAATGTACAGTATCTATAGTAATAACACCTAATTTATACACTGTACTGACTTCACAATATCGATCTCATGTTAAAATGAACAACTGTCGTTGACTACCATAAAGAGTACAATACCCCTAACAACTGGATCTCATTTACAATATCATAGCGAGTACAGTACTTGTAACAGTTAACTCTTCTTGACAATAATATAAGGAGTACTTTTAATACTTAGCTGTCGTTGACAATACTATAGGGAGTAGAGTACTTCTAACAACCAACGCTTGTTTACAATAGCATAGAGAGTACTTCTTAAATTCAATAATATATCATCTTTCAGTTAAACATGGCAGAGTGAGTTTAATACTCAGACTAAATGCTAACAGTAATATTGAGTTTATTTGTGACATCTCATTCCAGCGATAACTAACATTTGCGGAATGACAACTTCAATATCATCTGGGGAAAAAGAGAAAAAAAATCCACTAGAAAAAATGTAAGATTATACATTAAAAAACCAGTTCGTGTTATAAATAACTTCAATATTAATATATTGTTTCTAAATTAATGTGGAGGCTCTTTAGAACACGTGTCCTGAGTTGAAGATCATGTGGACAGCATTTATAACAAAATACTAAGGCGCAGGCGTGGCTATGTTGTAAGAAGCTTGCTTCCCAACCACATGGTTTTGGCGTGGCATCTTGGCTAAGTGTCTTCTACTATAGCCTCGGGCCGACCAAAGCCTTGTGAGTGGATTTGATAGACAGAAACTGAAAGAAGCCCGTCTTATATATTTATATATATAAGTATATATCTGCGTGTGTGTCCTTGTGTCTGTGTTTGTCCTCCAACCACCGCTTGATAACCGGTGTTGGTTAATTTACGTCCTTGTAATTTAGTGGTTCAGCAAAAGAGATCAATAGAATAAGTACCAGGCTTGAAACAATAAGTACTTGGGTCAATTCATTCGACTAAAAATTCAAGGTGTTGCCCCAGCAAGTCCGCAGTCTGATGACTGAAACAAGTAAAAGATAAGATGTAATATACCTTAACATGGGATAAGTCATAGATGAAAGCTTTTGATCCTAAATTTTGGCACTAAACAACATGGTCAATACCACTGATACCAACAGTACCATCACACTGGTAACCACACCACCACCATCACCACTATTGATGGTAACAACACATAACAATAACACAACCACCAACACTACTGCCAGCACTAGCACCAACACCACCACCACTGATAACAATTACAACATCAATAACCCACCACCACCACCAGCAGCAACACCACTGATAACAACAGCAGTATCATCGACCACCACCACCACCACCACTACCACCGCCAACCCTATTGATTATACCAACACAAACAACATCATTACTAAGTAACAACCACCAATAACACCAACAACATCAACAACAACAACAACACCACCACTGCCGATACCAACACCAAAGCATAATACAACAACAACAAAACATCAACAACAACACAAACAACAATCTAAGACAGAAAGTGATCTATTGGTTAGTGAAGAGAGAAAAGCCCAAACCCAATCACAAAGGTGAATGAGTAAGGGTCCATGAAGAGACAAAAGCCCAAGCCCAAGCACATAGGTGAGTGAGAAAGGACCCATGTGTCTACAGTGGATACACTTACTAGTCCGTGTGAACATTTCCCAGGGAGCATCACTGCATTATTTCGTCGCACATGCAGAAACTCCTAGAAAAAGATAGTTTATAAAGAAGTGATAAAGACAAATTTACATACACTGACACACACACACACACATATTTTATGTACACTCACATAACACATGTATAATATTTACGCAAACAAAACACAAAAACATAACATGGGAGACATTTATTTACATGTGCTTTTCTTTAAGAATGAAAAAAGAAAAGAAAAGAAATGAAAAAAAAAAAGGAACGTACATGGGTAAATCGATAATATATAAAACAATATATTAGCATTTTGCAATCAACATTTCATATATAATTAAAAAAATCTACCAAAACTGAAATAATTTAGACATGAAAAATAAGTGGTAAGTTAGTGTTAGGGTAATTAATGCATAAACTGTTAAATATAGAACTATGTGCTGGTGACATGTTAAAAACACTCATGGCGGTGACACATTAAAAACATTTGTGTCAGTGACATGTTAAAAACATTCATGCTAGTGACACATTAAAAACACCTGTGCCAGTGACATGTTGAGAACACTTGTCCCAGTGACACGTTAAGAACACCTTTGCCAGTGACACGTTAAGAACACTCGTGACAATGACACATTAAAAACATCCGTGCTGGTGACATGTTTAGAGCACCCATGCCGATGACACGTTAAGAGCACCCATGCCAGTGACACATTAAAAACATTCATGCTGGTGACATGTTAAGAACACTCGTGCCACTGACATGTTAAAAAAACCCATGCTGGTGACACGTTAAAACACCTGTGCTGGTGACACATTAAAGGCACCCAGTACACTCTCTGGAGTGGTTGATGTTAGGAAGGGCATCCAGCAGTAAAAAGCAAGCCAAAACGGACTGGAGTTTGGTGCAGCTCCATTGCTTGCCAGTCTCAATTCAAACCGTCTAACCCATGCCAGCATGGAAAACATGCTAAATGATGATGATGATGATGATAAATAAATAAAGTGGCAAGAAATAACTAATATCAATCAATGATAAAATGATATCCTTTCTTTCAGTAATTATGGGAAACAACTGTATGTCAGTCTTAAGCTAAGCTAATCAGCTAAAGCCTAGCCTTTCCATGCAAGTAATACATTGTTAACATAGGAAACAATTGTATTTCCTTACAACAACAAATGTAAAGTTTCATACATTTACTCAGTGTTTCATTCATCACTACTTTGGCAAGTATGGGAAGACTACACTTAGCTAAAGAGGTTCAAATAAGACTAAAACAATGTCAAAAGTTATCTCCCCATTTGCCAGGAAAATGAAAATAATATTATTTCTCTATTTTTACTCATCACATATTTCTAGGACGATTCTGTGATATTACACATTAAATATATTAACACTAATTTAATTCTCTGTCCGTATCACCACATATATATTACTAGTTAGATTATTTGGTCATCTATGTATTAAATATGGGATCACTAAATCATCAAAATTGAAACCCTGATCTTTTATTATTGCAAATGCATGTTACAACAACCACATACGCAAAATAGAATTAATCTAATCCTTTTACTGTTATAAATGAAATCTATTGCCGCTATAGAAGAAAGAACTTTGTTACTCCTATTACTGTTTGTCTACAGAAAGTGACAGGTAGAGTGGACACAAAAAGTACTGGTCTCCTATAAATATTGTTAAAAAGGAATGAGAGAAGCAAATTTGAGTTGAAGTTGAAGAGAGAATTTACCTAGAGGAATGGGTGGTTACAGTTTTGCAATTAAGTTTGCTTTCATCAAGGAGGGTGAGATAAACTTGTGCTTATATTAGAAATTATTATTATAAGGTGGCGAGCTGGCAGAATCGTTAGCACGCCGAGCAAAATGCTTAGCAGCATTTCGTCTGTCTTTATGTTCTGAGTTCAAATTCCGCTGAAGTAGACTTTGCCTTTCATCCTTTCGGGGTCGATAAAATAAGTACCAGTTTAACACTGGGGTTGATGTAATCAACTTACCCCTCCCCTGAAATTGCTGGCCTTGTGCTAAAATTTGAAACCATTATTATTATTATTGCTTAACTTTTGATAACAACCCACTTGAAACTTCCTCTAAGTCTTTGATATTTTAAAGTGATCTAAATTAAAACCTTCAATTAAAATTTCATATTAATTTAATCTAAATACTCGCTTGATAATGACAAAGTTATTTAATATAGTTCGTTATTTTTAGAATTAATTGAAAGAAAGCAGTGTATTTCAACAGAAATATGGTAACAATATGGTTACTTCTACATCACTATCACAAGTGATTTATGCTTCTTAAAATCCCAAACTCCCCTACTTCACCCCACATATTGTGCCTATCTAGACATGTCCATTTATGTGCTCAGACCTCACCCCAGATATTGTGCCCAACTATATAGTCAAACTTTGCTTTACATCAACATCAACATCATCATCATCAACATCAAGATCCCTTGACTCTTTAGCATTCAGATTATTTTGTCAAATGTACTGCTGCTTATTCATTCACATTGTTTTGAATTAATCATGAAATGTCTTGTAGCTTCCAGAATTTGATGATGTGATTGTTTATTTTTAGAATGACATTGTAGGATAGGTGTGAGAAGCCAGATTTGGCCAGTTTGAATATAAAACAAGCAGAATATTTTGGCTGGATATGGCTGGTTTAAATGCTAAAGAGTTAACTGATGCAGCCAGTCATAGGGGTGGGGGCCATTCTGGATGCTTTCATAGTCAGCCGTTGCCATTCGTCTCTGTTCTCTGCCATGCATAACAGGTTCGCTGTGTTGTGACCGGTCCAGTCCTTGATGTTGTCAAACCAGGATTTTCTTTGCCTGCCTCTCTTTCGGCCTCCCTCAACTGTACCCTGAAGAATGGTTCTGGACAAGGAGTTGTGACGGGATACGTGACTGTATCAGGCAAGGTTTCATCTTTTTACTCGCGCAAGAAGTGGTTCCTGTCTGACAGCGTATTTGTTGACTTGCTGCCTGAGAAAGCTGTTTGTTTCGTACTCTGTGTACAGGGATGTGTAGCAGCCTTCTGAAGCAATTGTGCTCAAACGCCTGGATTCTTCGCTCCTATATTTCACCACACAAACCATTCCCACAATCCCATATTTCACTACTTATAGTGCCTATCTTATACCCAAAATTCACCCCACATATTGTGCCAGCAATCCAATACTTTGCCTCACAAATTATACCCACAACCCCATACTTCTTTATCTGACATAATGTGACCCTCTATAAAGGCACACTATATACCAGACATCTTTCAAGTTTGCTGGTCAAAAATGTCCACAATTGTTTGTATACTTGTTAATGTCATCTAAATATTCCATTCTGTACTAGGCACGAAGGCCTGGAATTTTGGGGGAGGGGAGTAGTCGATTTTATCGACCCCAGTTCGTAACTGGTACTCACTTTATCAACCCTGAACGTAAAGCCGGAAAAATTGCCGCTAAGCATTTCTCCCGGCGCAATAACGACTCTGCCAGCTCGCCGCCTTTATGTCAAGTTTAATAATGCAATGTGACTTGTAGAGAATACCAATTCTATTTTATTTTTGTAGATATTTGACATCATTACCGGAATAACCATGAAATTTAATTTCACAGCTAAAAAAGGTTAACACAATAAAACTAGAAATTAGTAGAAATTATATATAATTTTAAAACATTTTGTATAATTTCTATTAATTTCAAGTTTCTACAAATTAGGAAACTAAGCCTTCTACCCAGTTAAGATGATAACTTATTAGATAACAAGTTAGCATACCCTAACTGCATGGGACATTAGTTTCTAGTTGGATAATCCTGATCAAATCCACATGAGCAGATAAATGACACAAATGCAGTCAAAAATTGACACATTTGTTTAGCCTATCAAGTTGTAACAATCCTGTCTTTGTAACAGTGCATATTCTCCTATTTTATTTTATTCCAGTTCTTATATTAGAGGTAATTACACAGATTAGATGAAAATCAGTGAAGCAGGTTTTCTACAGCTGGATACTCTTCCTGTTTCCAAGCAAGTTAATATTTTCCCAAGTTCCTTTGAACACAAACAACACAATGTCCAGTAATGTTTTCATGGAAGATTGCAAACAAACACTGCTTGTATGAAGGTGACATTTGTTTACAACTGGTGCATGATGTGAAAGTAAAAAGATGCACATGCACACACACACGTGCGCGCGTGTGTGATAGGCTTCATTCAGTTTCCACTCACAAGACTTTTAATCAGTCCAGGGTTATAGTGGAAGTCACTCATCCAAAATGCTGTGCAGTGGGAATGAACCCTGAAACAATGTTTGTGAAGTGAACTTCTTAACCACACAACCATTCCTGTGCCAACACAGAATATAGAATTTAGTTTTGCATCTTTTCTTTAATCTTCAGTATTGTAATCAGCAACATTGCATCATAGCAAATGCAAAAGATAAAAGAGTGTAAACATGATTTATAGCCAGATATTTTCAAAATATGAACAACAGCAACGCTGTTTCTTAGCAACAATATCAGCATAATCCTTCAATGTGGGACCAACATTAGATTCATCATGAACACTTACTCTCATCTCTCTCTCTCTCCCTCTGCTGTCAATTGTTAGTTATTCATAGTTATTCAACCACAACCGTCCAGACATCCCTTTGAAGGTATGAGTTTGCATAATCAAGAAGGCTGCTTGCAAGAACTTTTGTTTTTTCTATTCTTTTTTTAGTATTGCTAGCTTTTGTAAGTTACTAACAGCACTCTGTCAGGTAGCTGCAACTGTTTCTCAATCGCAATAACAGGTCAAGACAGGTGTGAGTTGTGGTCCCATCTTACTACATGGTGTGGTTTCTTTTAGGGTTTTCTCCCTTAGTGCCAGAGACTAATGAGAATTTAGAGTGGTTGATCTATGCAAAACTAAGGTGCTTAAGTCCAAGATATTACAAACTAGCATACTTATCACATACATACTAGATACTACTAAAGGTACTACAAGACCAAAAAGTCATATTCCAATACCCTTGCTTTGCTTTATATCACACTATACCAATCTCTCTCTCTCACAGATACACACACACACACACACACATATATATTTTCATGCTTTGTATGCAGGCATGGTTTGGACAGGTCATCAAAGTCCAAGCCAGTTCTTATTTAGAGCTACTGCACTTCTAGATTGGTAGGAGTACCATGTTATGCTACAGCACCACTACTAGAGATTTTGTCGTGTTCTTTAAAAGGCTAAATAGAGAGTCACAAATATACATACATATCTATTTATCTCTCTATTTATCTATGAGAGAGAGAGACTCAAATATATACATATAAGTACAGCTAGTAAGTTGAGTGACAACATAGCACTATCTGTCACACCCATTGTCTAATTATTTATCTCACTCATTATCCATTTATGGCACTGTCTGTCTGTCTATCTATTTCTGTCTCTGTCTCTCTTTCTCTCTGTTTTTATCTTACTATTTCATCCACTCTGCATACATGGTTGCATTCTCTCACATTTGCTATTCTAGGATAACAATTTTAAAAAAAACTGCCTGTACATTGTGGTGCACCAAAGTGAATAGTGAACACCAAAATGCGCACACAGGGTAGCATGTTTCTGACAGTGTATACTTTTATTTGAGTTTTGTTGTTTTGGTATTTCATTTGAGTAAGGGGTCTCAGCATTACAGCTTGTATCTGCATCCCATTTCTGTCCATACCAGTTATGTATTACCATTTCACCATTTGACTATCTCATCAGATACAGATTTGCCACATTTCACTACTTTTGCCTTACTGCTACACTTTTAGCTTATTGTAGTAATTCTTAATTCTTGAAGATAGATATCCCATTGCTACCCATCTACCATCCTTGTCCACCACATCCAGTGATTTTTTTTTTAGCTATGGTTCACCATGGCTAAAAGCCATTGGAATGCTATCAGACAATTAGTTGATCACACACTTCCGTACACTCGCCGTTCACTGTGCAAACAATCAAACATATACTCCTGTCTATCTGCTGTCATGAGAAGTGGTTTGTCCTTTCCTATTCAGTTTATTCTGTCCAATGAAGCAACCCAACTGGAGAGACTCCAGAGTAACAGTCAACTGGATCAACTGCATTTTATCAATATACTCCACTACGATATCAAGCACTTTTCTCCCATTTATTAATACGAATGAATATAAGTGGAATTAAAACGTAAACAACCCCCACAATGATATTTATGCCAATGTACATGTGTGTATAACAGCAATCAACACAGCTGAATGTGACTATATGTGATCTTAAAATATACTTTTCATAACAAATGATATTATTTGTGAAGTACACAGTGTGAACAACTATCTTCCACACTCTGAATAAGAAAACCACTCAATACTTGGTGCAGTCATTTTCTCTATTCTAATGCTTACAATGGTGACTTCTCACCCCATACCTATCAAATAGGGAACCTCTTTGCAAACCACACATATCCAAAATACCAATATACTGCTATCATGGTTTTCTAAGATTTAGTGTTAACCCTTATCAAAATGGTTTCAATGAATGCAGCCTCACTGGATTTGCTTTGTGGTTATTTGATCCAAGTTATTTTTCCATGCAAAAGATATTTTGACTGTCATCTCTACATATAATATAATCCAACCAACCAACCATTACCAACACATGTTTTGTTGTTGTTGTTTTATAATATGGATGATTCATTAGTGGTGACACAACTATATTTGCTATATTTAATGACATATTTTGCTATATTTAATGATCTGGAATAAAGTTTATTCATGTGATATCCATCTGTGCCATTTCTAGTAAAAACACTCAAGTGTTTCCATGTGTCACTTCTAGGTCACAGACAGACAGACAGTAAATAAACATGCATCATATTATTGCAACCTTTCTCTCTTTTGATAGCAACCAAAACGGAGACTACCCCTGGTTCTAAGATTAAAAAACAAATTATAAAACATCCTTGTTTTAAAATGTTTATATTTAGTATAAAACCTTCCCATCACTGCTTTATGTAATAAACCTTTTGTTATGTTCCAAACAACAGCTTAATGAATAGTGTTAATTATTTTACAAAATCCATCCCATTTCTTGATTAATTTTAAGAATTAACTTAAACATATAATCAGTATATTCATAAGGAATATGATCGCAAAAGGTTATGCCAGTTTTTATCACTATTCTACAACCAGAACCATTTCTATATATTAGTAAATGAGTTGGCTTTTATCCCAAATCATAGGTGGATATCTCCATCAATAACGTTTTTCTTGGGCAAAGAACACATATTTCTCAACAACATTGAGTTTTTAATGGTACAGAAAAATGGTGAAAAGGCTGCTTATTCAACCAACTAGCACATTATTTTAATGGCCATATGATGCATATGGATGAGGACAGCTACGTAAAGAAGTGCTGATCTCTAACAGTGGAGGGAACCTGTGGAAGAGGTAAACCTAGGAAGACGTGGGATGAGGTAGTGAAATATGATCTTCAGATGTTGAGTCTCACTGAGGTGATGACAAGTGAGTGAGACTGTTGGTGATTTGCTGTGCTTGAGAAGACATGTTAAGCTTAGTGGATTCGTAATTGTGACCTGTGCCAGTGACGCATAAAAGGCACTTGTGCTGGTGACACATGAAAGCACCAATGCCAGTGGACGATAAATGCACCTGTGCCAGTGACACGTAAAAGCACCCGTGCCGGTGACACGTAAAAGCACCCGTGCTGGTGACACGTAAAAGCACTCATGCCAGTGCCACGTTAAAAGCACCCGTGCCAGTGACACGTTTAGGGCACCCAGTAATCTCTCTGGAGTAGTTGGCATTAGAAACCAAGCCAAAACAGATTGGAGTCTGGTGCAGCTCTCCGGCTTATCGGTTCCAGTCAAACCATCTAACCCATGCCAGCATGGAAAACGGATGTTTGGTGATAATGATGATGATGATGGGAGCACTAGTAACATCACATATAGAAGAATCAGAGCATGAATATCTATTTCTATAGATGGTTACAAAAGTTATAATCATTTGCATATATATATATATATATGCATACAGAATCATCACCAAGCATAATACTTGCTTGGTGCTTGCTTCAATATACCTGGCTGACTTCTACTTCAAGACTGAATAGTTAAGAGTTAGGGAAGACACTTAATTATAAATGACTCCTCAAACATTATAAAAATGCTTGAGGCTCTAAAACTAGCAAATCACACACACACACACACACACACACACACACACACACACACACATCATTATGTTCATTTTAATGTCTATTCTTCCATGTTAGCATGGGAGAGACTGAATTCATTGAGACAGATTATCTACAGCCCTTCTTGTTGCCAAACCCTGACCTGCTTCCAAGCAAGGTAACAATTACTCATGGTTGGACATGTTTTTCCAGAAGACTGGAAATGAAGGAGCCTGATTGCATGAAGGTGATGCTTATTTACAATAGTTGCATGTCAAGACACAAACACACAATATATACTCTTGCTTCCCAACCACATGGTTCTGGGTTCAATCCCACTGCGTGGCATCTTGGGCAAGTGTCTTCTACTATAGCCTCGGGCCGACCAAAGCCTTGTGAGTGGATTTGGTAGACGGAAACTGAAAGAAGCCCGACGTATATATATATATATGTATATATCTGTGTGTGTGTGTACTTGTGTTTGTGTTTGTCCCCCACCACCGCTTGACAACCAGTGTTTGTTAGTTTACGTTCCCGTAACTTAGCGGTTCGGCAAAGTGATCGAAAGAATAAGTACCAGACTTTAAAAATAAGTACTGGGGTCGGCAAAAGAGATTGATAGAATAAGTACCAGACTTGAAAAACAAGTACTGGGGTCGATTCATTCGACTAAAAATTGAAGGCGGTGCCCCATCATGGCCGCAGTCTGATAACTGAAACATGTAAAAGATAAAAGATAAAAGATAAGCGCAAAAAAATCTTTCGAAATTTAGGAGATTGAAACTTTTATGCAGCTGGCGTATTATAGAATGGGGACAAAATTAATGTAGTCCCTCAATAATCCTTTGTAAATTCATTCTTTAAATTCCTTAACGATAATGAGTTGTGGCAAAACAATTATCTTTACGTGTTATTCAAAATAAATTCGTAGTGAAACTAAATCCTGAATGTGCATGAAAATAAAAGAACTAGCCTTCATCTTTAATCTTCGCAGCCGCGAAATACGTCACGTCCATCACATCATGCAAACATGTAATTTATTTGAAAGCAGGATCCATGATTCCCGTGTGACTAAGCGCCAACAGAACACATTACGTTGTTAAATAATGATCCGGTGGAAAAAGTATTCAATATAAAAATCGAGTCCGATAGTGTTTTTAGCCCTATCTAGCTGCCAATTATTATGAAGAGGCGGCTGTTTGACGTTGAAATCCCAGCGTGAATATTCTTATATTGGCCTAT
>JAOPUL010005855.1:53040878-53051947 GCA_027564515.1 Octopus rubescens | reverse complement strand
CCAAAAAGAACTTATGACCTTTACGTAATCTGAAGTGTTTGGTTGTAACTATTTGAAGAGTTTTTAGCAGTTACTTTAGGATTGTAATTTATTGATACATCAAATCCTTAAACATGGTGCAATACGAAATCGATATATGACCCTATAATTGTTAGCAGCACTTTAGTTTACGAAGTAAGTGAACATTTGAGTGGTGCCAAGAAGAAAAAGTGTGGGTGATAATAGTTTAATAGTGTCATGCAGCTAGAGGTAGATAGGCGATTAGGAAATGTACGTCTAGATATAGTTACCTCACTAATGGAGCTGGACAATAAATAAATAAAACTACAAAAATATTTCGATGTTCTTAGTTTATTTCAAATTTTCTAACCTTAGCTCTAACAGTTATACTTTTTCTCCTCTTCCTGTCGTTGTTCCATACCAAAGCTGTTGAAGTAATGCGACGTGGACAACTAAGCAAACTAAACTTGAATACTGTCCAATAAAATATATGCTATAAAACATTACATTTATACGATTTTAATCTTTTGGCTATTAACTTCGTCTTTGGAGATGAAAAATGTTTTCATATCTATATCTACCCTACATTTCAGTTTGATTGATATCTGATTGTCATTAGCTGTTATATATTTGCCTTTTTACTTTGTGCAGGATTGAATTTAAAAATGCAACTTCTACTTCAAGCCCAAATTTACCCTTTGGTTTTTCCCCGCTCGAATCTTGCCAGGTACTATGTAAACATCCAGGAATAAGATACCTGATGATGATGTAGAAATCAAACCGATCAACATTTAGTGTATATGTAAATATTAAAACATTCTCATCTTTCTATATGATGGTAACAAACCAAAAATTATAATCGTGTTAACAATAACCCTTCTCATTTAAGCATTCAATCAACATTATATTATTTTTATGAGAAAATGGAAGTGCATCGCAGGGCCACCTTAATACGAGGGTGAGTCAAAGAGTAATGCCATTTTGTTTAGGACAGGTATAATTACCAACACAAGAACATGTATCAAACATCAAAACCAAGCTGGTCCTCTGTGGATCACATCCCTACTTCTCAGCATAGCAATGTTCCAATGTTTCTCTGAATAGCAATGTTCCACCTTCGAATGAGAGCCCCGTAAAATTATGTTGACTGCTCTTTGAGCCTCTTCTTCACTACAGTTTTCACTTCCTCGTCACTGGAATAATGTTTGCCTCTCAAACCCTCTTTCATGGCCCCATGAAATTATGGCGTGGTGGTGGTTCAAGCTCCTATGGATGTATACAGTTTTTTTGTTGGGTTTCCTGTAGGGGAAGTACTTATCCGTGTTCAGGTCTAAGATCATGTCCGAGAAGTTGACCCTGGTCAGGTTGGTGGTAACCGTTATGGACAGGCCGAATTCCTTGAATATTTTTTATTAAGTCTTTCCTGAACTTGTCCATGGCGTGGCCATATGGCTTGAGATTGCCAGGCTGTTATCCCTTGAGGTTATCCAAGATAAATAACTCAATGAGGTCAGCAATCTCAGCCCTGTCGTAGCTCCCCATAGAAACGTTGAACACTGGATCACCTTTCTTCAGCCAGAAGGAATCTTTGTGAACCAGGATTGACTTTCTAGCATTCATGAGGATTCTGACATCGAGATCACTTATGTTAATGAACTGCTTTGCAAAATTTAGGGCCTTCGGGAGAAGGGGTTTTGATATAGGGGGGTAGAAGTCTACAATGCAAAACTGCATGAATTTACAGGCTGATCTGCTCTCGATGCTGCGGAACTAACCGATCACAGCTGTGCTGGAATCCCATTGAGTCAACCCTGTGGCCCTTCTGATGTCTGAGTTGATGGTATCGTGAATATCCTTACTAACAATACCTATCTTGCTTTTAGGGGGATTAATTAGCCTGCATTTGGGGTTGGAGAGGAAATTGGATTTATGGTCCTTAAGTGTAATGTGGGGAGGTCGCGTGGTGAAGCGGTCCACATGGTCCTCTATATTAAGGCGGATAGCTAGCTCCTTTACTTCCGTATTTATGTTATTGAATGTGGAGTTGGGAGTTTTCTTGTATGATTTGGTGAGGAGTCTTGCATGTGCAGGGATGCTTGTTTCATAAATGTTCTTTGTTTTGTCTGCGAGGATGTGTAGTTTAAGCAATTGCTTGATTTTGGCTGTGTAGTTATTTAAAGATTTGAAGAAAGGATTATATTGATGCCGAACGTAAATGCCTTCCCCGTATGAAGGACATTGAGAGTTTTGAGGCTGACTTAGGGAACATCGTAAAAAAGGTAAGCACCCAGTACTCTCTGTAAAGTGGCCTGTATTAGGAAGGGCACCCAGCTGTAGAAACCAAGCCAAAACAGACAATGGAACCTGGTGCAGCTCCTGGCCTTTCCAGTTCCTGTCAAGCCGTCCAACCCATGCCAGCATCAAAAACGTACGTTAAATGTTGATGATGATGATATATGTATATATCTTATTTCTTCTTCTTCCTCGTTTAACGTCCATTTCTATGCTAGCATGGGTTGGACGGGTTTTACCTAATGGCTCCCCTCCAGGCCTCTCGATCTTGTGCAAGACCTGGTCATAATCTGAACTTCCTAAGGTCATACCTAACTAACTGAGTCCATGTTTTACATGGTCTGCCCCTCCCTCTAATTCCGTCAACCTCAATAAACCTACATCTGCTGACTAGATTTACATTTTCCATCCTTTCAACATGTCCATACCATCTTAATCTGAAAGGATGAAAGGCAAAAACCAACTTTGTTGGAATCTGAACTCAGAACATGAAGAACTGGAAGAAATGCTGCTAAGCATTTTGTTTGATGTTATGATTCTTCCACGTTAATAATGGTCTCTAATTTTGGCACAAGGCCAACAAGTTCGGGAAAGGGGGCTAGTCAATTAGATACACCCCAGTACTGAACTAGTACTTATTTTAACGACTCCGAAAGGATAAAAGGCAAATTTGAGCTCAGCGCATTTGAACTCAGAATGTAAAAGGGGAGACTGGTATGCATGGAGGAGTGTTGGTCTTCCACAATACAACATTGCCCAGACTTGTGCCTTGGAGGGGAACATTCTAGGTACAATCCCATCGTCATTAAGTTGGACGAAATGTCGCTAAGCATTTTGCCCGGCATGCTAATTATTCTGCCAGCTCTCTACCTTAATAATAGTTATAAGAATTTTAGCACAATGCCAGCAATCTTAGGTGGGTGCAGGGCTAGTTGATTACATCAGCCCCAGTACTTGAGCGGTACTTTACTTATTGATCCCAGAAAGATGAAATGCGAAGTTGACCTCAGCAGGTTCTGAATGCACAATGTAAAGAGCCAGAAGTTATGCCACTAAGCATTTTGTCTGATGTGCTAATGATTTTGCTAGCTCACCACCTCAATAATAATAATAATATTATACACCACCCAAATGTAGTTGAATAAAGATAGTAGTATTAATGAATAGATGACAGTTTTTTAAGTATGTTCGTTTAGCCATGAAATTAATTATCATTACAAATGGCATTACACTGCTTAGTCTGTCATTTATCTTTAGCTCTTTACATTGAGTGCAGTAAATTTTGTTTAGATTAATATCATCTCTTTCTCACATACACACACATTTATGTGGTGCAAATGTATCTCTATATCTCTCTATATATGTATCTATCTCTCTCTATATATGTATCTATCTCTCTCTATATATGTATCTATCTCTCTCTATATCTATCTCTCTCTATATCTCTCTCTCTCTATATCTCTCTCTCTATATCTCTCTCTCTATATCTCTCTCTCTCTCTATATCTCTCTCTCTCTCTATATCTCTCTCTATATATATATCTCTCTCTCTATATATCTCTCTCTATATCTCTCTCTCTATCTCTATAAACTTTCACAAGAAGAATAAGTGATTTTGAAGTTTTGGTCTGCTACTCTTCATCGGACACCTTGACAAACATGATTGACATGTTAATGAACATGTACTCTACTAAAAATTATTCCATCACTTTTCAGTTCAAATGTTAAATTGTTTTTATACATAACTTAACATAAAAAACAAACTGTATACACACACACACTTGGTGTTGGTAATCAACTTGTTGAAAAACAACAAAATCATTTACTGATAGAAGGATTATACAGAGTGAAATTTATTAATATTGTTTTGACTGGGACCTCAGATTGTGCCCTTAACGGCTTATTCAAATCCATTAAGGGTAAAACCTAAAAAGATACCATTCAAATTAATATTGTATGTATATATGTGTATACACACACACACACACACACACACACACACACACAATTTCTTGTAATTATGTAAAAATATTTTCTTTCATCTTTGCGTAACAAGAATTTGTATTGATAATTTGCTCATAACTTGTATAATTAAATTATTAGTGGTTCAAATGTTAATGATGTTAGATTTGATTCAAACTTTTTCATTAATAGAGACTTGAAATGAAAAATAAAATCCACTACTGAAGAAAATACACTTACTATTTGAAATATATTTTATGCCAAAGAAAAATCTTCTAAACTAATTGATCATTTAAAGTACTTCAAAAAAATAATGTAAACCTTACCTTGGTATGGCTCAATAGTTTCATTGAGAAATGTTGGCAGCCATTCATAAATTACTATGTTCTATAAAATATAACAATAAACAAAGATTTGAATTCTATAGAAAATCTATAGAGATAAACTTATAAGATCATATAATACTTAATGACAGGTATGGTTGTGTGGTTAAGAAGTTTGCTTCCCAGCCATGTGGTTTCAGGTTCAGTCCCACTGTGTAGCATTTTAAACAGGTGTTTGTTTTTTGCTAAAAACATTAGTTTGCGGAGTGCCCAAAGCCTTGTGAGTGGATTTGGTAGACGAAAACTGAAAACTCATCGTGTATGTATAAATATGTGTGTGAGCATGTATATGTTTGTGTCTCCTTGTCTTGACATTGCATGATAGTTGCAAATGAGTGTCACTATCATACAAGCAATGTCATTTCCAATATTCTGGGAAAAACATGTTTGGCCACATGGAATTATTACTGTATTTGGAAACCAGTGAGGGTTGGCAACAGGAAGGGTATCTTGCTGTAGAAGATATGCATCAATCTGCCTTCATCTGACCCATGCAAACAGTAGATGTTGAAACCATGATTTCTGCTGGAAGGTTTCTGCTGGAAGGTTTCTGCTGGAAGGCCATATGAGTTGTAGCAGGATTCGGCTCCTTGCCATACCTCCAGAAAGAGTCAGAAATGGTTGCTTGAGAATTTCTATGACTTCACAAGCCCCAATTTGTGGCCTCCTAATTCCACCAATTGTATTCCCATGGATTATTGTGTGTGGCATGGCTGAGAAAGACACCACCTGCTTTGCCTGCAACACCAAGCCCGAGCTGATTGCCAAGATCAGAGGGGTGATTGAAGATCTTGGAGATACCGTAAGGAATGTATGTGCCAAGTTTCAAAGCCATCTTGGAAGTTGAGGATGGCTACTTTGAGTAAACTTATCTCTCAACCATAATCTAGTTGATATTTTTTGTTTTTTTAAAAAATACATTTAGTTTTGGACAGGATATTGTGTTTTCTTTTCCTTTTATGCAAATTGTCAAATTTAGCCCAAACATCTTGTCAGGTATTCAACCCTCTTAGACAAGATTTCATAGCCAGATTTATTTATGCTAATCTCCAATCTCATTATGTATAACTAAATTTTTGTTGGCTTAGATTAAGGTACATACATGATTACTTTAAGACTAACATGACTGCTGACATCATTTTAATGTTTACTTTTTGGACAGAATTCATTGAATCAAATTTTTTTATATATTGATGCCCTTCCAGTTGCCAACCCTTACCTGTTTCCCTATGATCAGATAGGTTTTCATGGAAGCTTGGAAACAAAGGATACCACTTGTAGAGCAATGACACAGCTATCATGCAATGTCAAGATGAGACACACACACACCAAGCTTCTTTCAGTTTCTATCTACCAAAATCCACTCACAAGGCCTTGCTCAGCCAAGTGCTTTAGTAGAAGATATTTGCTCAAGGTGCCATGCAGTGGTTGGTAAGCTTGGGAAACAAACATTTTAACCTAATTCATTTTAACCTAATTCATTTTAACCTAATTCAGCTCACAACCACATCATTCATTCAACCCTTGAGTACTGCTTATATTTGGAACAGAGCACCCATTGCACAAAACTCCTTATTTTCATACCAAGGTCATGGTAACAAGTTAAGAACTGTACACAAGTTGACAAGGATATACCACAGGTGGAGCAGAATGTAAACAAAAAAACTTTCACTCCTGCATAAATAGCTCTGAGTCAATGAGAAGACCTTTATATGGTCTCTAGAACTCCTAGAAATAGCAGCCAAATCCTCCTTAAATTATATCATATTTCTATTGCCATCTATGATGCCTTATAGGTTCTGTCTTAAAAAGAAGAACTTTGAATAGTGTTTTCCACTAAACTTCCTGTAAAACTACTGAATGAGACCTACATTAAATCAGCCAGTCCTGAAATGCACAATATCACAAGAATCTTACTAACCCTGTTTACATTCATTTTGAAGGAAGCGAAAAATAATGTAAGAAAGAAAACTCAGATCCCTTATTTTATCATTCCTTTTTGTTCTGTAACAGAATCATTACAGAACTGAGTTTTTGACCTAAATTGGTACATAAATTTTCATAGATTATTGAATCGTAGAAAAATGTTTTGTAATAACTATGAAAATAACTTCTAATTTAGATTTTTTTTAAAATCTGTAATGTCATACCCAAAACACTAAAATTTCATTTCTATCTCTGGTAAATAACCACAAAATTTGGTGAATATGTGTAGTTAAGTGAAACATATTAATTGAAGATATTTAATTTTACTTTTATTAGCATGCCATATATTTTTAGATTTAAAAATAATGAAAATAAATACCAACATTTCTTATGAAAGTTAAAAAGTTTATGAAACAAAAAGGAAAATTTCAATTTAACTCTTTAACATTGAAACTGGTCATATCCAGCCTGAATATTCTACCTGTTTCATGTTCAAACTGGCTAGATCCAACCTCTCACACCTACTTGACAATGTTATTTTAAAAATAAACAATCACATCCTCGAAATCCTGAAGATGATGCATGATTAATTTAAAACAATGTAAATAAATAGGCATCACATTTGACAGAGTAATTTTGAATGCTAAATGGTTAAAGTGAAGAATGCTTTATATTTACCTGCAATGAAGCAATTACCCAACTTCGAGCTTTATAAAATAATTCATCAGGACTCATTTCAATATGTGACTTCAATTCATCAACAAGGTAATTGTGCCACCGAAAGAACAGAACACTTAGTGTGACAAGAGCAGGATTCTCATGTACATGATGATTACCAAATTCTGAAATTCAATGATCAGTTAATCATGTAATTAAGTGGTGATTGCAATTATAGTTTGGTTGAAGTTGGTTTAAATGTTTACTTATTTTTGATATGTATTAATTAAAATGATCAGATTCATTACATTGTCAGTGCCATCTTGACGATTTATTTTCCATGCAGATGGTTTCAGAGATATTTCGTTTGAGCTTCACACACATAAAAAATGTTCGTCTATGTAATATGTATGTATTGTAAGTACTTGGTTTGGTTTACCACTAAAACTCCAGCTTGAACTGCAACTGAAAAGTGGTGGTGTTGAAGCTGCCTATCCAAAGATGACTAGAAGTGGTACAACATTGAGTAGATATATTTTAGAAACATCGACTGAACAAGCAAAACATATGATATCACTTTAGAGCTTTTAATTTATATCAAATTAAAAATAGTGCAGAGTATTAAATGCTGTAAAGTGATAACCACATGTTTTGCTTGTTCATTCTTTGTTTGTTTCATATTATATATATATATATATATATATACTTCTTCCAAAGTTTTAAATCTGGTTTTGTCCCCGTGAACGGGGGGTGGCTGGATTCACCTCACACTCGCCCTTACCCCCTCCCTCCACTTTGCCAGATTCAGTGCATCCTCCATCCTCAACCCAACCCTCCTATATATATATATATATAGCATCTCTGAAATTGCATTAATTATCACTAATCATTTTATTTTTAAACTGAGATTGCTACTAATGAATATAAAAATCAAAATATTTTTATTTACTTACTCCAGTATTTTGATGCATCTGGGTAACCATGAGGATCTGAAACTGGAAATCTCCATTCACCAAGTCTCATTGTGTTGAAAGAAGGGAATTTGTACCAGAGGTCAGCTGCATCCAATTTACCAGTCTTCCAATCTCGAAGAATATTAGCAGTCACTTCGTTGTTCCCATAGATAACACTGCCATCCAAAAAACTGGTTACTTGGTTTATCTGTAGGTATTGAATATCAACTGGCTTAAGTCTTAATTTACTTGGAATGGAAAATAATGTAATATTAAACATATTCAAAGATTCTGAGGCAAATGACAGATGGTAGATTCAATTGGATACCAGAAAAATCTGGCCAACAGGCCAAATTTTCTTCTTGCATTACAGTTCATTATATAGGTTCAGGAGTGTATCCCTGTTGTAAAAATTCAGATACTATATTGACCCCTTAGGCCCTCACCAAAAGGATTAAGAAACTGAAGTAAACAAGTGCTCAATTCAATGCAGATTGTTATACATCCACTTATACTGATCTTGTGAATGTGCTAATGAGGAAGCAGCTATGTGGTGGTCATGACTTATGAGAAATAGCAGACAAGTCTCCCTCAAAACAGCCCTATCTTCAAACTGGACATAATGGATAATCAAATGGACATGGTTTGAATGTCTTTAATTAAACTTCGATTGACTAATGAGTAAAATATGCACAATCTTAGGCCCCCAATTTTTTTTTTCAATGCTGAGTTTATCAAAGTGAAAATAATGCAGCTGAACTGGGTTTCTAGAAAAATGTTGACAAATTTGCATTTTTTTTATAAATAAATTTGTTTATATTGCTTACTGCAAATTAATGTTAATTATACACAATTAAAAACAGGTCATACTTAATATAGTTGTGACTTCAGGCCTGTGATATGGTCTGGGAGAAAAGTGAATTATTTATTATTTCACATTCAGCACATATGTCAATGTCTTTTCAATTAGCCAAACAAAGGCACCTTTTTAGTCCCTTCATTGTCTGTGTTTAGAGTATCAGTTGGTCAATCCAATGATGAGAAGTGACTCAACGCAAAATAATTGGCTCTGTGGATATTTGTTATTCAAGAAACATTTAGCTATAGTTTGGTTATTGTTTAGACTAATAGGAATACATTAAATCACTGCCATGAGTCACATAGACTGCACTAGTAACCAAGATACTCATGTATACTTCCTAATTATTACAGTTTGTTGCTTAGAGTGAATGCCCAATACACGTTTCCTCTGTTAGTTCTTTCTCATTGAGCAAGTGACAAGATGCCCTATTTTCTGGCATACAAGTCAAATTTTTCTGATCAAAATTTACAGCCTAAACCAGTAGGTTGACTTACACACCAAGAAAACTTTGGAGGACCAAAAATTTCATGTGAAATGCAGCAGGATTTGGAAAGGTAGTAACAATGCTTATATTACATGTTTACATTATATACTATGTTGACTTGTAAACCAAAAACATACTGTATAATAAGTATATTTTGTACACAAATAGTGTGTTTGGGGCAGTGGTGCCATCCAATACCTAAGACTTTGTAATATTTTTTGCAGTTTTCCTTATGCAGCAGGACATAGAAAAAATTGGAAAATGAAATTTGATTAAATTCAAAATTTCTATTTATCCTGTCAAATATTAGGAATAGTCACAATTAAAATAACTCAACCATAGATCAATGATAGAGCATGGACCACATAACCAATTACTATGCTCCCCTACATGTTTGCTTAGCCATCAATCCTAATAATTTTCACAAGGTTTATCAGAATTCTTTTCACCAGTTGCACTTAGATCAAAATTATTACTGAATATGAATTATTACATAAGTTTCCTTACTTTTCTACATTGATAATACCTAATTAGCTATACCCAAAGACATACCTCAATAGCACAAGGTAACTACTATAATTCCATTCACACATAGGATGCTCTATAGGAACATTAATTAAATCAACCTCAGACTCGACTGATATCGGTTTCATTGACCTTTGACGGGTGAAAAGCAAAGTATACCTTTGCAAGATTTTGAACTTGGATTGTAACCAAATATCACAAGTATTTTTTACAACACACAAATGATTGCAACCATCGAATTCTATCATATTAAAGATTTAAAATTACATGATATTGTTTGAAATTTATATAAAGTGGTATGAATTCTTACCTGTTTCCTTGGGTTGTTTGGAGAAACCCCAGACTGTTTGTCATAATCGACACGTTCATAAGGTATAAAATGTCTACCGCTACATTTGTCATCAAAGTCTATATCACATTTTGGAACTTTTATATTGAGAATTTCAACAGGACAACCTGGTTCATTGGTGTTGGAAATTTCTAAGGTAAGGAACTGTCCTGAATATTAAAGCATATAAAATCATTTTTAAGCACACTAAATAAATTCACAGTAAAAGTATTTTCATGTCATCATCATTTAACATCTGTTTTCCATGCTGGCATGAGTTGGACGATTTGACAGGAGCTGGAAAGCCAGCAGCCAGTGCCATGCTCTATTGTCCGAGTTGCCATGGTTTTTATAGCTGGATGCCCTTTCTAATGCCAAACACTTTACGGAGAGTACTGGGTGTTTTTTTTGGGTTTTTTTGTGGAACCAGCATGGCGGAGTCACCAAGTAGCTAGCAAGACAAAGAACCCCTTGACTGGGGCAGGGGGCTTTGTGCCAACAACGACTCAAATTTAGGGGAGAGGTATAGTTGAATAAATTAATTCTTGTATTTAACTGGTAGTAATTTTTTTTTTATCAAATTCAGTCTAAAAAAACAACAAAGTTGACCAATGAATGCCAAGACATGTATGTATGTATGTATGTATGTATGTATGTATGTATGTATGTATGTATGTATGTATGTATGTATGTATGTA
>JAOPUL010005855.1:52870873-52884200 GCA_027564515.1 Octopus rubescens | reverse complement strand
TAATTCTCTGACATTCTTCTGCTACTGCCTGTAGAGTTACTTTTTGGTCTTGTTCTATTTTTGTCAATATCCGGGTATGTATCACTGCATCTTTTCTTGCAGTTAACCCAAGGAGGAGGTGGAGAAGAGAAATATATTCACATGACGCACAAAATTACTACTTCAAATGTCTTTCAACACCTAACCCTTGATGAAGTACGTCACACTTTATAAGCGTCCGGACAGTCTACTGTCAACCCAACAGGGGTGTTATTGTTCGTCACCACAACAGTTTGCTTACATTCTATAACTTAGCAGTTTAGCACAAGAGACCGATAGAATAACTATCAGACTTTAAAAAAATCTCTACGGGGGTGGGGTCAATCTGCTCAACTAAGCAGTACCCCAGCATGTCTGTACTCCAATGAATGAAACAAATAAAAGATAACATAACAACAACAACAATTCATACAGAAAAAAAAACTAGCAAACAAAACAATCTCTACTGAAACTCAAAAACTTACTGTAACTTCTTTCTTTGAAACAACTGGTACGTAGATTTGAAACATATTCATCCTCTACTTGTCTCTCTATTCTCCGTAAATCATAATTGGAATCGATATGGAAATCGTCTTTCACAAAATATTGTACTTTAAGTTGATTTGTTTTCTTTTCATTTGAATATTTCCTGGAAACAGAAAATACAACCAAGATAGCCATTATAGTTTACCAAGAGATGTGATGCATATAAAACAATTTTCAAACACTTGTGCCAGTGACACGTTAAAAACACCTGTGCCAGTGATATGTTAAAAAAAACCCGTGCTCGTATCACATTAAAGGCACCCGGTAGATGTTCTGGAGTGATTGGTTTTAGGAAGAGCATCCAGCCATAGAAACCAAGCTAAAAGGGACTGGAGTCTGGTGCAGCCTTCCGGCTTGCTAGTTTCCGGTCAAACCATCTAACCCATGCCAGCATGGAAAACGGATGCTAAGTGATGATGATGATGATGATGATAACGTTTGTTCAAAACCCAATAACAGATGTGCTGTTTAACCAGCCTAAATTTACAGTCTATCTATATGATGAAATCTAGCATATGTGCAAAGTCTGGTAATAAAGTACTTCATTCAAAAAAAGAAATAAGTTGAATGATAGCTTACAGTTGAGATTCAAAACTGATTTTATAATCATTATCATTTTAAATTCATTCTTCTATGTTGGTATGGGTTAGATAAGACATCAAAAACTGAGCCAGTTCCTTTATTTAGGGTTACTGCCCTCCTAGATATATCAGCGACCACATCTTACTCATCTGTTTCACTTTCAGCACATGTTCTTTCTACAGCTGAATGCTCTTCCTATCACCAACTACTTTACAGAGTGTACTGAGTGCATTATATCATGACATTGGCACCGAGGAGGTTTTATTGTCCCTGGCTTTAAAGAATCAATCCTCTCTACCCTATATTGTCTTTATTCATTTGCCAACTACTTCTTACTTTTGATATGATAGGAAGGAGAAAGGAAGTTACCCTCAAACTAGAGACCTGGTCTAAATGCTTGCAACAGAGAGGACTCAAAGTAACTAAAGACCAGTTTGTGGTATTAAACTGGGAAGGTCTACCATACAAGCAAGTAAACCATGGCATGGCTTGAACTCAGAGCATAAAGAACTAGAAGAAATACCACAAGGTATCCCACACAATTCTCTAATGATTCCTCCATTAACATTACACATCTAGAAAAATCCTACTCAATTTTTCCCCAACTTTTGCAAATCCTCTGCTTTCAAAGCCAGCTACTATGCAGCATCACACTTTGTACAAAAGTATCATACAATCTGTCCTTCATGTTGAGAGAGAAACCTTTTGTTACCAGCAGAGATAATAATAGTTCCCTGAACTTTATCTACCTTTTCATATTGTTCTTATGAAAAATATTTTAGCTGCATTTAAAAAACTTTAAATATATAAACTTTAAATAATATAAAGATTTTAGAATATCAAGTAAGCATTTTTAATATTAATGTCAGTCCTTCAGTAAATAAATCTCAAGTAAAAGATGGTACTTTTAAGTAGATAGAAGCATCTAAATGAATACAGTAATATAATTAGAAGTTTGTAGTTTAGATGTAGATTAAGACTCACTGTGATCGATGTAAACTGAAAGGTGCATCTGGTACAAGGAAACTTCCCATTAAGGATAAGAATATTAATATCAACACAGGAGCCAATTGCACAAGAAGATTGTAGCCACTCTGTAAAAAGAAAAAAAAAAGTAAGTCTTGTAAATATTTCTTCTGATACATTACAGTAAATATCATGACAAGATAAATCAGATTTTATGAAACACATTGTTTTTCACTAACTTCTTTAACTCTTCCTACAAATCCATTTTACAAAATTAATCTCAAAAATAATTTGTAATTACAAAATGCTTAACATTTAACAGTAGAAAGCAAAATCTAACCCAAACTAGATAAAAACTCAAATCAACACTTCAGTAAAAAATATTTTCCTTTTAAATCTTTGTTTATTTACAAGTAGTGCAAATGGAAAGAGGCAAATGTTTGATATCATGTAGGTTCAGCACTAAAAGAGCTGCATAATAATCCATTCTTATTTTGGCACAATGCCTCTTTAGGAAATAATTATCCCTATTATGGGCTGCTATAATAATAATAATAATCCTTTCTATACTGGGCACAAGGCCTGAAATTTTCAGGGATGGGGATAATCGATTCAATCGACCCCAGTACTCAACTGGTACTTATTTTATCAACTCTGAAAGGATGAAAGGCAAAGTCGACCTCGGCGGCATTTGAACTCAGAACATAAAGTCGGAAGAAATGCCACTAAGCATTTTTCTCAACGTGCTAACGATTCTGACAGCTTGCTGCTTTAATAATAATGATAATAATAATAATAATAATTTCAGGGGAGGGGTTTTAGTCGATTACATTGACCCCAGTATTAAACTGGTACTTATTTTATCACCTCCCCGGCAGAATTTTAACTCAGAACGTAAGCATTTTGCTCGGTGTGCTAACGATTCTGCCAGCTCACCACCTTAATAATAATAATAATAATAATAATATCATTACATAATCATAGCCCCTAACCACAATATACATGTACACTTACATATAGCAACAATGTTATGATACATGTACAACTGATTATTCAAAGTTCTATGCTAATACAAAACTGATAACAGTAAATTAAAACACAACCTAAATGAGAAGAATTAATTAATTGCTAATACATTAACACAATCAAAAATTCAAAAACTTCAGTATACCAAAGAGTGTGTATATGTTTAAAACATGTATAGTTTTGCTAGCAGATCAAACCTGGAGGAATATCTCAAGTTACTGAAATCATTACAGTTTCAATCTTTTAAATTTTCCTCAAAGTTTATTTAACTCTGTTTACTTAGAAGAATTAATTTATAAACACAAAGAAATAATTTAGCTCACAGAAGACATCACAGGAACCAGAAAAGATCAATACGCCACACAGTGCTGCCAATAACTCGATGTATATCAAAGAGTTTCATTCTACAACAATACAATATATGTTTTAAACATATACATGTAATTTATCATAACCAATCTTTTCCATTAATTTATGATTCCTACACAATCAGATTTCTTAAAAGTTGAAATTAAAGAAAACTCCATGAGAGTAATTTTTTTTTTATTAGTAAATTTTTGGAAACAATTCCCCCCCCCCCCCATCAAACCCATTTCAGCTTAGGATATTTTATTTTATTCTTCTCAATTTCACCCACATCCCAATATATTAGCTAACAAAAAAATAACTATGGCTTAAAAATTAACACAAACTAGTTATGTCTATAAAAGGATACAAGGTTATCACAAGTTCACAGTAGCAGTGAGTCATAAGAGATAATAGAAAGAAAAAAGCAGAATGAAGTCCACCCATTATTAGATTTATTTCTCATTGAAATATTTAATCCCTTTCTTCTATTCAAATATTTGATCCCTTTTTCTCTGTTATCTTCCTTGCCAAAACTGAATAGTAAAATTGTAAAGCCTAAGGTTTGGTTAAGATATTCAGTTAGCAACCACATGGTTTTGGGTTCAGTCCCATTCTGCAGCACACCTTGAGTAAGTATCTTCTTTTATAGCTCCTGGCTGACCGATGTTTTGTGACTGAATTTTGTAGACGGAAACAGTGCAGAAGCTTGTACATAAATGTATGCCTGTGTGCGCGGTTTGTGTTTGTTTCTCACCATTTGACAATGGATGAGTTTATGTCCCTGTAACATAGCAGTTCATAAAAAAGAAACTGCGAGAATAAGCACTAGTCTTAAATATAAGCACTGGGGACAATTTGATTGACTAAACTTTTCAAGGTCACAGTCTAGTGACTGAAACAAAATAAACAAGTGTGTGTGTGCATGTATATATATGTGAGTGTGTGTGTGTGTGTGTATATATATATATACACACACACACACACGGTTATGTATTAGGTCTGCAAGATTCCTGACTCATGTGTTGAAACAGATAGTTATATTTTGGGATGGTCATTTTATTATTTTTTGTTTTTTGCCAAATAATCACACACACTATATACTGGTTCTTCACTTCAGTTTTATTATTGTTCTTAATTTGTAGATCTTTTGTTGCACATCCTGTGACCTGTTCTGGAGGAAACACACAAAGGATGGTGAGTTGCTGAAGAGGTCACAGGATGTGTGACAAAAGATTTACAAATTAAGAACAACAATAAAACTGAGCTGAAGAATGAATATATAGTGTGTGATTATTTGGCAAAAAAAAAAACAAAAAAAAATGACCCTCCCAAAATATATATATATATATATATATATATATAAAATGAGTCAGAGAAGGGGAGGGCTCACGGACGGAGCCTGCATTATTAGAAATAGGAGCTAAAAACTCCTAACTTGTTAAAAAGTCTGATTTTGTATTGACAGGGGACATAATTATCCCCATCAGGAGCAGCAAACACAATGTATCATATCCCCTTCTCTGACTCGTTTATTATTGTTACCGATACGGTAAATCGCATTGCTTCTTGTTCACCGTCAAGGTCCTTATTATTTATATATATATATATATAACACAAACCTCATGTGTAACAACAAAAGAAGTAGAGCTCAATATCATTTGAAATGAAGGACTATATTTATTAAATGACACAAGTATGGAGCACTTCCATTCTTGATGGCAATTTAATCACTATTATTTTTCAGTTGTTGCAAGAGCCTTACACCATCGATATAACCCAGGCTGCCCCTGGATTTTTCGACAGTTTAAAGGAAAACAAAACCCTGATAACTAATTCATTTGTTAGTTCATTCATTTTTCCTTGCTAGCACAGGTTAGATTAATATATTATTGAGACTTTGTTTCGTAGGCAGATGCTCTTCCTGTCACTAACCCATACCTATTTTTCAAATAAGGGGTCTCTTGAGATCTTTATCCTCTACATATCTTTGAAAGTGCAAAGCCAGTAGATTGATTTGTTGACAAAGGAGTGACAACAAGCTTCACTACTTGTAGCTCATTAAATTTTGTTTATTTTATGGTGTGAAAATATAAAAGCACTCAAAACAACTTTTAGTTTGAAAGTATGTCAACTCTAATACATATTAATTTATCTGAATATTAATTAATAAGGATTATAGTCTCTAAATATTGCAGTTTTATTCAGTTGGTTTATCACACATAAATTGACATATACATGTGTGAGAGTCTGCTTTTCTAAATGTATTGATTTTATTTTGTTACCACCTAGACCCACACTTCCTAATCTTTGAAATACATTCTCCGTGTCAGGGAACCATTACTAAAAGTTATTATATATCTTTATAGAAGAGAAAGAAAAAGATTAGTAAAATTAAATTTCAGAATAAATTAAACAAATCATAAAACTGTCTTTGAAAGAGGACACAAAGAAGGTTTAACCCTTTAGCATTTAAACTGGCCATATCCGGCCCAATTATTCTACATGTTTTATGTTCAAACTGGCCAGATCCAGCCTCTTACACCTATCCTACAATGTTATTCTAAAAATAACCAACTGCATAATTGAAATCTCAAAGCTATGAGATAATGCATGATTATTTCAAAACAATGTGAATGAATAAGCATTGCATTTGGCAGAGTAATCTGAATGTTAAAGGGTTAAGACAGTACATCTTAACCAAGACCTTGTTTAAACCAAATTCCTCAACAATTCCTGATTAAGTGGTCATTATTCCTGTAGGGTCAGCTCACTACCAACAGATGTCAGGATTTTCCTACCTTAGGTAATATGATAAAGAATTAAAAGAAAAGATTAAAAAATGCCTTTGTGTATAATCAACCTATTTTTCACTATTTTCTTGTGGAATCCCAAGGCTATCTCTCAGGGAACCCTGGTTAGGAAATGCTGGTTTAGACTAACTTATATTGTTGTCCCTACTCAACTCTCAAATACTAATGCCTACCCTCCCCAGGTAATAAATTCAAATCATCTGCTAACCATTTAAAAATACTCCCAATTCCGTCATAGTTATTTTCAAACCATCAGATATGTAGCATAACATCACCAAATATTTACTTTGGACACAGCAACACAATGCAGTGTACATAGTCTATACTTTATTTACTAATGTCAATATGTAAATGCTTATAGCAATGTTTACCTTATTAAACTCAAATGGTTGAAAAGATTAAATGAACCTTAGAAGACTGAAGTTCAGAATTGTGAGCTAGCCATTAATCATTTTACTAATTCTATAAACTGGGCTAGGATTCTATCACTAAACTATCACTATCATATTAATTATAGGAGTATGAAAGTATTGTCCTATAGACATAGAATTAAACCAGTAAGGATTGATTGAAGATTTCATTGCAGTGGATGACTTAATCGAAGACCTTTTGTTGACTTGTTTTAAAAAGGTTTACTGAGAAAGGTTTATATGATATATTCAAATGTTAGTTTGATGGTTTCCTCTTTGGACAAATTGAAATATTTCATTATCACATGATGATGAAATTACCTTGTGATTTGATCCCAAATGCACTCTCTAGTGAGTCAAATATTTCAAATTAATTTTGAAAGATTGTGTTTCATATGTAGCAGTAACAATCAAACTGATTGATCAATTAATTGAATTCATTACTAAGTCTGATTACACTCTAAAAAAGTTTTCAAAAATGTCCATGTAACCCAAAGGTGTATATATATATATATATATATATATCGTGACAATACAATGCCAATCTGAAATTAATTAAACCAAAACATGCATTCTAGAAATTTGACGAACAATATGGAGAAAGAAATGGTTAAAGCAAACAGATTAGTAAATGAAAGATTTAGTGTATATATAAAATGTTCCATATTGATGACTCTAAGTAATTTAAAATCAATCTATTAACCTAATTTTAGAAAATAAATAGTTAATTCCATGGATTCCCACCTCTTACCCCATCTCAAAGAAATAAGGCTATGTAAAACCAAAGACAGATAATTTACTTGATTGAGAGAATATTCAAAGACAGGAAAGAAATAGCTTGATACCTAAGAGAAATTATTGGAAAAATCTTCAGGAATAAGTGCCAGGTCTCTGAAGAGGTTACTAGCCATAGACTGGTACCTAATCCAAGGTTCTTTAACACTTACACAAAACAGAAGTAAAAATCAAGTTGATTCCATGAGGTTCATGAAACAACTTTTGAACTTTAAATATGCAAACTGGAAATTAGCAGTATAAACTAATTATTAATTGTTTGCTTAATCTTTATGTTTCGCCAATAAATAGTGGTCGAGTGATTAAAAAAAAA
Organism: Octopus rubescens; assembly: GCA_027564515.1. Classification (NCBI taxonomy): domain Eukaryota; kingdom Metazoa; phylum Mollusca; class Cephalopoda; order Octopoda; family Octopodidae; genus Octopus; species Octopus rubescens. The sequence goes on along the minus strand of JAOPUL010005855.1, from coordinate 52,876,386 downwards.
AGTTATAATGCATTAAAAAAAAAAATGTTTTGCCTCAATGCAGTTTTTGTTCTGAAATCCCTGAGTTCAAATTCTGCTGAGGTCAACTTTGTGTTTCCTTTCTTTAGGGGGTCAATATAATAAAAAGTATCAACCCAGGATGGTAGATTGAGAGAATGATTCTGCCCTGAGAAAACGTGACACTTAATAATCAAAACAAAAATATGATAAATATCTCACAAGAACTCATGAACAAAAGATGGTTAAAATAAGAAAATGTGGCAGTGATTTATAAACTATAGAAAAACTTCTGAATTGAACGAAACCAGTCATGTTAGAACTTCCAACTTCTACATTTCAAGCCAATGAGGGAACCTCTACATGGTCACTTGACTTGTAAGAAATAGCAGCCGAATCTTCTGTCAAATGACACCCTACTGTATTAAAAAAAGGAAAGATCACATTAGACAATGTCCTAGAAACTCCTAAAATGACAAGATAGTCACAGTTTCAATATCTTTGAATATAGATTAGCTTCATCAGGGCTGACATAACAACCACTAAAATAAGTCAATGATAGAGCATCTAAACGGTTATGCAACCTGCTAGAAATAGCAGCCAAATCTTCCACTATTTTAAAGGGGAGAAAGACATAAGATAATGTAATGTTAGTTACATTAAAGTTTAAGAAAATGGAATGATCATAACCTAAACACTTTTGATAATAGATTTGTACTCAAATAGGGTTAACCTAAGGTTAAATAACTAAAATAGTTACATACATATCTAATTAAAGAAAGAAAACAATAGCATCATTAAAATATGCACAGGCATGGCTGTAAGTTAATAAGTTCACTTTGCAACCACATGGCTTCAGGTTTGGTTTTACTGTGTGGTACCTTGAGCAAGTGTCTTCTACTATAACCTTGGGCTGACCAATGTCTTGTGAGTAAAATTGGTATATGGAAACTGTGGAAACCCATCATATATGTATGTACATGTGATTGTCTGTGTGTGTGCAAATATATATATATATGCCACTGCCAATACTATTCTTGTTAAAGAATAGTTTTACTCTACTAAATGTATTGAGTAATCTTTCAGTTAAATGTAAAATTGTTTTTATCATAACATAAAAATATTAATGTGTGTGTGTGTGTGTGTATGCATCTCTCATGTCACTTTGGTTATGCTCCATAAGTTAACAGTTTGACAAAGAGAGAGAGAGCGAGAGAAGTAAAATAATAATTATCATCAGCAGCAGCAACATCAACAGAGAATGCACTGATAATGAAAGTAGATATTAACCAATTAAACTGGCCAATAATAAATTAGCCCATCAGTAATAAATGTCAAGAAAGCTAAAGAGCTCCATTGAAATGTTATGTTGGTCATTTAAAGTAGTAATCCAATCCATAACATTGCTCTACATCAACAAATATTTTCATTATTTACTAGTGAATACTTGATAACAGACTGAATGGAACTTGATGGATTTATGTCATCGACTGATGACGTGAAATTTGTAAATAAAGCCCCAGTACAAAATGTACATAGTGTAGTAGATTGACAGTTGGGCCCAGTCCAACCCATGACTGCATGGAAAAGTGGATATAAAATGCTGATAATGATGATGATAAAAGGTATTTTTTATAAAAACCCAGAAAACATGAATATATTTTTAAAATAATATGAAATTTCCTCTATATTACCAGTTACACAACCACATCCAGTCCATACTTTGTGATAGGTATACCCAGCTATAAAAACGATGCCAAAGAAAGACATAACAACAAAGACTAGAAGTTTTCTTTTGCTGTGAGTATGAAATGACATTGACAAGTAGTAAGATACTATAGTGGACACAGACCCATCCAACCCATTCCAATATAAAAAAAAGTGAACTCAAAATTACAATGGCTTTTATTAAATATGTTGCTTCACTTAAATTCCAAAATAAAAGTTTGGATGAAGAGTAGAAAAATAAGTCCTTTTTTTATTATTATTATTAACTTGGATTTGGAATAGAATTTAACAAAAAGTTCTTACATAAAATCATCATGGAAGCTACACTAGTTGAAATCTCAGGTTATCGTCTGTATATTTAGATTTCATTTGAGATTAAATTTAAATATGAATACTTAGATAATGGTAATACCAAGCAGGTTGATACAAGATCAAAGGTAGTTTTAAATAGGTAAGTATCTAAAGGGTTAAACATGACAGAGTTAAATATTTATTGGGAATATAACATCTTCAAATATAGTTAGAAAACAGTGCAAAACAATAGTAAACAAAACAATTTAATTATTCCACTATTTCAAAAGAGTCAAAACTAAACAGTTATTAGTTAATAAGAAAAACAAAACAACTTCTCAATAATTAGAATACAGAATACCAGCTAGCAAGAGAAAAATCTGCTGAAACCAAATGATACATGCAACCACTCTTAATACAAACAGAATATTTTAAATGTCCAAAGAATATTGAGAGAGAAACGGATAGTATTGCAGTCAATTGTTGCTGTTTAGGAAATGAAGATGACTAACAGCATGAATGATTTAACAAATAATGACAATAATTTACTGTGTAATGCATTCTTTTATTGATTTTGATGAACGAGTTTTCCAGTTTGATCAACGGCATTATCTATTTCATAAATTTTAATGTAAATGGCAGAGAATTCTACTTGAGAAAAGCTGCTTAAACCCATAACATAATTGGTGTGATACTGTGTGACATGACTAGGTCATTCGACAAGCTTATCAAACAGTTACTAACTAAACAATTAATTCTCAAGGCAAAGGATGACCTGAGGCTATGATAGAAACTTTTTGTCTACTGTGCTGCACTACGGAATGAAACTCAGAACTATGATATGAGAGGTGAACATCTTAACCACAACGATGTGCACCCGTGTGTGTAAGTCTTGTCCTCTCAACTTCTGATGGAATCACAGAAGCACCATCATAACATACATGTCTCAGGCATCTTCAGACCTGGAGAAGCCCATCCCTCTCTCGGTCTGAACACAGCTAATTTCTTTCAGGAAGCAACACAGAAAGAAAGAGAGAAAGAATTGACACCTCACCACCACCAGTACAGTTCAGGTACTTTATTTATCAACTTCAAAAGGATGGAAAGCAACGTATCTGACCTTGGAGCATCCAGAGCCAAAGCAACTACTACAATGAAATCTACCGGGTGCTCCAACAACTTGACCAATTTGCCTTAGACACACTGAAAAGTCAATCAACAAAAAAGCAAGGAAAATAAAAAACCCAAATATATTTCATAATGTATATCTAAAAGTGTCAGTGAAATGATGGTAATGAACCTAATACTCTACAATGACAACAAGAGACAGTCTCTCAAATATTACAATATTTTACAAAAATTTGTATTGATCTGGTAGTGATCAGTTCTCTGCACTGTAGAAACTTTCTTTCAATATCTAAACTACTACAGTTCTTATAAATATCTCATCAACGATGCCATCATCATCATCATCATCATCCTTTAACGTCTGTTTTCCATGCTGGCATGGGTTGGACGGTTTGACTGGAGCTGGCAAGCTGGGTGGGGGTGGGGGACTGCACCAGGTTCCAGTCTGATTTGGCTTGGCTTCTATGGCTGGATGCCCTTCCTAACACCAAGCACTTTGCAATATGCATTGGGTGCTTTTAATGTGCCACCAGCACGAGTGCTTTGTATGTGGCACCAACACGAGAGGATCGTTATTCACTACTCTGCTATTGTAGTTAGCTAGCTCACAGCTGACCAAGGATATTTAAAATGTTCTTTTACGCCTACTTTTCTATGTCAATAACAATGAGGAAGCTTAATGAATTTACCACCACAAGGTCCAGTCCTTGTTGAAGTGTGGTGGCTTGTGTGTCTCAATGATCCTGACAGCTATGCCAACGGAATGCAAGCTCCTGGTAGGGTATCCCATAATTGAACAAGTCAAAGGATAGAAGCAAGACTAATATGGACTACTGCTTCTCGGAGGTGAGAATGGGTTTGCATAGGGCCAACACTCCTACCTAGAAACAAACAAAGTTATGGCAGTATTGATGACAATTCAAAACCAAAACATGAGAGAAGGTATACCCTCAGGGAAACATGACACAGTGCAGTAAAATCCGAAAGGAAGTGGCAAGGAAAAGAAGGGATCCAGCTGGAGAGCAACAGAAAAGGCAACCCTGAGTTGAAAACAGTGGAGAAAAATCATTGATGGCCTATGTTCCACTGTGGGTACAAGAATTAAGTTAGTTAGTTAGTTTATGAATTTAGATGTTTGTAGAAATTCATAAAGCTGCTGGCATTAGTCAACTGAATGCTTTGTCTAATGCCACCTATTTAAAGATTAAAGTGATAATTATTCTTCAGTTATTACCAGACTCTTCAGAGTCTGTCTATGTCTTACTTAACTGAATAAACTAATCCAGTAAAACATTTGAATTTATGTATTGTGTAGCAGTTAACCAAACACGTAGCCATTTCTAATGCAAGAGGAAAATATAATATTTAAAAAAAAAGTAGTTCTTTTTTAATTTCATAATGTTAAAATTTAGACTTAAAAATGTTTTTCCACTAGGATAGGAAGAATGTAAACTAATATTGCTAAAGCTCTTTTTGACTTAATGAAACACCAGATAAAAAACGATGAAAGAAATAAACAAAATCAATGTTGAAAAGAACAACTAACAGATTTTACAAGCGCATCAAATTAAACTATAACAAGTTTAGGCAAGTCAAAGCAAGAAACAAAAATCCATGATTGCAATAGCTACAAGTGATGTCCCAATCTTACCAAACTCATTAGAATCAGTTAGAAGGAAAGATTGATATAATAGAATATCACAAAGATCCTATCACCAAAATGTGGAATTAATATTTAATTACAAGAGTAGGCTGCATATCCTATCTTAATGAAACTTTAGTTTGTGAAGCATCAACAACACAATAATTATTGGTATTTCATATAGTAGGGAGACAAAAATCATAATAAAATATTAAACATCCATAAGAACTGTTAGAGCTGATCATTTATTTAAAATACCTTGTTACTTAATATTAACAAAACAATTATATTTTTTTGTGATATATGCACAAAGAACATTAACAGGGCAGTCATAACGTGGCTCATAGAAGCACTCCTTAACCCTTTGGCATTTGTATTACTCTTGTCAGATCTAATGCTTAATTATTCACATTGCTTTGAATTAATCATGCATTATCTTGTAGTTTCAAGATTTTGATGATGCAATTGTTTATTTTTAGTACGATATTCTAGGATAGGTGCAAGAGACCGGATCTGGCCTGTTTAAATGCTAAAGGGTTAAAGGTTACATACAGATAAATTAAGGCAATATATTTTTTTTATCTCTTCATCATCATCATCATCATCATCATCATTTAACGTCTCTTTTTCCATGCTGCCATGGGTTAGATGGTTTGACTGGAAACTGGCAAACTGGGAAGCTGCACCAGACTCCAGTCTATTTTTGGCTTGGTTTCTACAGCTGGAT
>JAOPUL010005855.1:52809522-52822764 GCA_027564515.1 Octopus rubescens | reverse complement strand
ATAACCCATGCTTGCATGGAAAAACGGACGTTAAAGGATGATGATGATGATGATACACACACACACACACATAGATACATGACAAACTTCTTTCAATTTCCATCTACCAAATTCACTCACATTTGCTTAGCCCTGGATTATAGTAGAAGACACTTGCTCAAGGTGCTATACAATGAGACTGAAACCAAAATCATGTGGTTGGGAAGTAAACTTCTTAATCTCACTGCTAAATCTGTGTGTATATGTAAAAACAAAATGGATCAATGATAATTTTCAAATGCTGGAACAGGAATGATATTAGATGAGATTTCACATAAAAAATCATGGTCTCTTTGTAAGGTGCTTTTGTAATTGGTACAAAGGTTTCTTGTAAGCAAGATTCTATCTAACAGAAATCAAAGAGCTAAGTGATAAGCTTTGGGTAGAGATGATGTAAGACTAATTGAAGAGTAAAATTCATTGTAGTTGCAATATCAAAAAGCAGAGTGAGGACTCTGTGGGTCAGAGGTTACATAATGTTGGTGAGCAGCTTCATGTCAATTAGTTGGATACCTTTTTTTTTTAAGTCTAAATGGTGGGGGTCTTTTATAACATCAGTACCATCCTAGATTTGGGAGTAGTATTTCATTGTGGGTCTCCTTTGAGCTTTGTGTAGGAATAGCAACTGTTAGAAGCTTAAGTATTTTCTGGCTTTAAAGAGGAAAACTAGTGATTAGAATTGAGTCTTTTGTTTTTGCTATGTTATGAGCATAAGATCATCAGCGATTGTGAGACTAATCATTTGTAGTAACATTTTAGTTGCAGGTCATCTATATGTTAGGTGATGAGGTACAGAAGTGTTTCTCTGATGTGTGTAGTGATTGTATTTTTGTGTGACTGACAGAGACAGGATAGATGTGATGTCACTGGCGAATGTTTCTGATGTTTATGTTTGTGGAATCAAGTGCAGGTTTGGGGAGAAGAATATTAATTACATATGAATGATACTGGTGAGCAAAAGATTAAGAAAGAGTTAAGTAATGATGGGTGCTGCTGGAAGTAATAACCCCAAGTTGGTCATTGATGTATAAGAGCAAGTGGGAGTCAAGGATAAAACCTTGGGTGTTTCAGAACATTAGAGTTTCACGAGTACATGCTTTACTGCGATTTGACAGGAAGTTTATGATCCAAAAGATGGACAGAGCCCATATGCAGGTAGTTTAGTTAGATGTGCATGCCAGACACTTGCTGAATGTTTTTCTGATATCAAGTGCAACAATACTGTTTATGCCCAATTTCTCAAAGCCAAGAATCCAGCGGTGAGTGACAAGAAAAAGCAGGTCTCCAGTATATTTAGTTTTATGGATTCCATACTGGTTGTCACTGAGATAGAAGATGGATTCAAGGTATCAGAGAATGTGGTTGCTAATGACTATTACCATCATCTTTGAGATGGTGAAAGTGATATTGAGGAAGTTTATTTTTAATATTTTTAAATTGAAGAATGACTGTACTAAATATCTTTATGAAGAACATCTTATTAAATACATCTGATACATCCCTAGCTCATCTATCTCAAAAAAGGTCTCTAAAATATCACCCCAACCAAACGTGTGCCACCGATTAACTTGAAATGGCTATATAAATATATGGACACAAAGAGGAATCAACAAGGAGATGAGAGATAAAGCATTAAGGGGGGGGGGACTCCAGAAATGTCTATTTCCAGACAAATTCCAATTCAGTATTTCAGGTGTAACATCTTTGAAGACCCAGCAGTCCCACAAAAGAAGAAATTTATAGCAGATTTAAATCTGTCTTTCTACCTCTCATAAGTGAAAGTAACTCAAGTTTGCTAATGCCAATGGATGAGAATACCAAGCCTAACATACTTATTGCACTCCACCATCATTACCGTTTGGGTTAATTAGCCATTGGTCATGCTCATTTGGTCAACCAAATCTGCATGCACAAAAGCACCTCAATTCCTTTTAATCTTGTATTCATTTGTAAGATTAAAGTAAATTGCAAGTGATATTTTATCCTTTTTTATCGTTTTTTTAATATCATTACATACTCATAACACCCACTCAGTATACACAGTAGTCAATATAATTAATATTCAATTTCTCTTACAATTCTGCCAATCCACCACACTAGATTGCCACATTTTTAATTGAGCCTTAAAAGATGAAAGGCACAGTAGGCCTTGGTGGGATCTGAAGCTAGAGCGCAGGGAGTTGGAACAAATAAAATAATATTTTACTTAATGGTCTAATGCCTCTGCCAATTAGCACCTTCAACATGCATAGCTGTTTCCATTGCCATATCACATGTCTATTCTAACAAATGCATGAAAAGATGTATTACCTTATGCAAATAGAAATTATTTTATCAATAGCATAAGCAATATGAATTTCTTCCACCTACCTTAGAACCTAAAATCCCCTCAAATCACTCACTATCATCTATAAACATAAAAATAAAATAGTAAAAAAAAACTCAGAAGCAACAGGTACACTGACCAGACTCAAACCATGCCACTCAGCAAGCAATAGCCACAGAGTCCAAGAGCCTTTATTTGGCCTATTGAAGTCTAATATTAACATGACATTGAAATTCTAAGATTCCCCTAGACATATACACAGACTGATTGAGCAGTCTCTTTAGCCTTTAAATCAGTGGTTCCCAACTAGGGTCCATATAAGATTTTGTTGTTAAAATTTATATGCAATAAATTGATTATACTTCTACAATACACAAAATATTTTAAACAATTTTTTAAATACAATTCTTAATAATATTTAATTATAAAAATATAATAGTTTTTTTAAACATTGAAAGGCTTAAGGATCCACCCAAGAAAAATAGAAATCAGAGGGGTCCATAGGTAAAAAATGGTTGAGAACCACTGATTTAAAAGCACCCATGCCGGTGCAACGTTAAAGGCACCCAGTACACTTTCTGGAGTGGTTGGCATTAGGAAGGGCATCCAGCCATAGAAACCCCAGCCAAAACGGACTGAAGTCTGGTGTGGCTTTCCAATTTGCCAGTTCCAGTCAAATCATCTAACCCATGCCAGCTTGGAAAGTGAATGCTTGATGATGATGATTTTGCTATGATTTTGTAGCATAGCTGTGTGATTAAGAAGCTTTCTTCCCAACCGCTTTGTGAGTGGACTTGGTATATGGATATATATATATATTCAAATATATATAATAGAAGCAGCTCTAGGGTAATATATATTAACAACAACATATACTTAACGTATATGACTTGTGTATTTGCCAGAGGGCTGCAAATGGCATGGTGGAAATAAAATCTCTCAAAGCGCCAGGTGATATAATACCTTAGAGTCATGGACAGGCGGGATAACTCACCTTCAACCCCATCTAGGAACATCACGTACCCGATGGGATCGGAGGCAAATCATACCATCAGTCCACAACTTATACGCTCATGGCGTGCAAAACCATGTGCTGGTTTGCCCGGACAATGCAAACCTAAGAATAAATTCAAATATATATATATATGTGTGTGTGTGTGTGTGTTTACTGAACTATTTATATCATCATTTAATATCCATGTTCCCTGCTGGCATGGGTTGGACAGATGTATGTGTGTGTGTATGAGTGAGTTTGTATTTCCCCTCATCTTCATGTGTGTTTGCTGGTTGTAAATATAAGTCTCATTCACATTGTATTGTTTTCAGTTCTCTACATAACCATGCCGTAGCGGTTTGTTGTTCAATAGACTGAGAGATTATTACCTAACATGGAAACATGTGGTGGTGGGGGGACAGAGGTTGGTATTAGTAAGGACTGTAGAAAGCTCTGCCCCAGTGTATTCTTGTCTGAGCCATGCAAGCATAGAAAAGAAAGACATTAAAATGATGATGATGATATTTTTAATACTGTCTTTTGCTATTTGATGGTGTGACTGTTTATTTTTAGAATGACATTGTAGGGTAGGTGTGAGAGGCTGGATCTGGTCGGTTTGAACAGAAAGCAGGTAGAATATTTGGGCCAGATATGGTTGGTTTGAATGTTAAATGGTTAAAGATGACTGTGTAGTTAAGAATGGTTTCAGGTTCAGTCCCACTGCTTGGCAACTTGGGAAAGTGTTTTCTGCTACATCAACCAAAACCTTGTGAGTGGATTTTGAAGATGGAAACTGAAAAGAATCCATAATATATATATATATATTTGTATGATACGCATGCCTGTGTTTGTGTCATCTTGTGTTGATATCATGCACTGATTGTAAACGAAAGGCCCTCATCACACAAGTAGTGTTGTTCATTTGCAATCCTCGGTGAAAACAACCCTGGCCATTTTGCTGTTTATGGTAAAAACCACCTAGGGGAAATATTACTTTATTTGGAAATAGATGAGAGTTGATGACAGGAAGAGTCTCCAGCCTTAGATAAATCCATCTCAATGTCCATCTAATGCAAACACGGAAACGTAGATGTTAAAATGAAGACAACGATATATACACTGTTTTGTGTGTATTGGAAAAATGCCAAGATCAAAAGATGACATTCATTGTCCTAAAAGCTAATATGCTATAATGGTTATGATTTTCAATTGCTAAAGCTGATCTGAATGGCTAGCAGTATAAAATGGCACAGAAGTAGACCAGCTACTCTGATCTACTGTTGTCATTTTATATTTCCTGAGCTGTGGTAATCAACCAGTGAACTGAGGCTGAGGGGTTTAATGAATGCAGTAGATGAGTAAAGGCTCTTGTGAAGAGGTGGGAGGGAGAGGTAGAAAGAGAGGGAAACACACATACATTAAGAAGCTCAATTGACTTTAGTTGTTAGCTGGTTTATATTAATGCTAAAGGGACTTTTGGATTACTCTATATAAATATACATAGAAACATAACTTTAGTAATCACACTGCTATAAATTCTTTTCTATATTTAAACTATTGCTTGTGTTTGTGGTTATTCATTAATAGTATTTACAATTTGAGCAGGCATAAAATTGCTAGTTTGAAACATCAGCATTAGCAGACAAACCAATTCATTCTTAGATGATTGAGAAACGAAGACAGTTTGAAGAACTACTGATCTAACTATATCTATTTATAACAGCCAACAAAAGGGGTCGACATATACTGAGTGTAAAAGCTGTGAGCAGTCTGTTGAAGGTAACTTGAATTTGAGGGAGACCAGGAAGACATAAGAAATGAGAAAAGTGCACTACAAACAATACGAAACATGACTAAGATGAATGGATACAGGCTGTTCTGCAGACATGTTCAATCCATGTCTGAAAAAATAGAAGCTAAAATAATAATAACAATGATGAAGATGATAACCAATAACCTTAAATTAAAAAATATTGAGAACTCAAAAACAAATTATAAAATTTAGATAACATTCTCAATCACAAGAACACAGTTCAATATAAAAGTTGATTTCATGTAATTAAGAATAACATCATTCATTCCTTTTATGGGCATTTTCCTATACTAGCATAGATTCCACAACAAGGTCCAGTCCTTGTTGCAGTGTGATGACGTGTGCATCAGTGACTCAGAGAGCTATACCAGCAGAGTGCAAGCTCCTGGCAGGGCCTCTCATGCTGGACAGGTCAAAGGATAGAGACCAGACTAATATGGACCACCTCTTCCCAGAGGTAAAAATGAACTTGCATAGAGCCAACACCTCTACCTAGAAAAAAAAAGCAATGATAATTCAAAATCTGGGAGAGGAAACATATGACTGATGCGGAGCTGAAAAAGCAGGGATCCAACTGGAGACAAGCAGAAAAGAGACCCCACAGTTGAGAACAGTGGAGAAATGTCATCAATGGCCTATGCTCTATAGAGAGCAAAGGGCTTAAGTAAGTCTAGGTTAGATGAGTGTATTAACTGAGACATTCTTTCATAGTTAGGTGCCCTTTCTATTTCTAAACCTTATCTGCAGGCACAAAGCCAATAGGAGATTTGTTGACATGGGAAATGATAACAATGTCACCGCTTGTGGCTCAGATTTTTGGTGAAGTACAAACATAAACAAACACAGAAGAGACGCACACATGCACACACATGATGGGACTCTTTCAGTCTATCAAATTCATTCACAAACCATAAAGCAACCTTACCGCACAGTGGGACTGAACCCAAAACAACATAGACAGGAAGTGAACTTTTTAACCACAAAGCCATTCCTGTGCACTGCAAATCTTTAATTGTGTAATTATAGAGGCATCAAATTGCTGGACCAGGTGATGAAAGTTATGGAGAGAGTTATAGCCCAATTAATTAGGAACATAATTTTAGACTAGATGACATGCAGTTCATTGTTCCAGAGAGAAGCACCACAGATGCAAGAAAAGTATTCAGCTAAGAACAAGCTGCTGTATTTGGCATCTGTTGATCTAGAGAAAGCCATCCACAGAGTACCTCGCTCTGTGATATGGTGGTCTCTGAGGAAGCTAGGGATAGATGAATGGCTTGTGAAAGCAATACAGGCCATGTACAGGGGTGCTGTTAGTAAGGTAAGAGTGGGCCATGGGTAAAGTGATGAATATTGTGTACAGGTAGGTGTCCACCAAGGGTCGGTCCTCAGTCCCCTCCTATTCATCATTGTCCTCCAGGCCATAACAGAGGAATTTAAGACTGGAAGCCCACAGGAACTCCTATATGCTGATGATCTTGCCCTCATAGCAGAATCTGTAATAGAATTAGAAAAGAAATTCCAGGAGTGGAAACAGAACCTGGAATCAAAGTAAGCTTAGCAAAGACCAAGGTCCTAGCAAGCAAGAAATCGGACAGGACCATTCACTCTTCTGGTAAATGGCCCTGCTGATATGTAGGAATGGTGTAGGCAGAAATTCCATTCGGTGTAACCAGTGCAAGCTATGGGCACACAAAGGGTGCAGTGGAATAGTTGGAAGGTTATCAGAGAAAGTAGTGTTTGTATGTGGAAGATGTATGGGAGCCATAAAGACCATAGATACACGGGAAGCAGATTTCCTTAAATGTCCTAGCGACTCTCTGGAAGTTGTAGATAATTTTTGCTACCTAGGTGACCTAATTAGCAGTGGAAAAGGTTGTACGGAAAGTGTAATTGTTAGAATAAGATGGAGAAAGTGTTCAGAGAGCTTTTACCTCTGTTAGCAGAGTGAAGGGAAGATTGTATGATGTATGTGTATGAACTGTAATACTGCATGGTAGTGAGACATGGGCCCCGAATGCGAAGGAGACACGAAGGGTGGAGAGGAACGAAGCTGATATTCTCCACTGGATATGCAACAGAGCATTGGTGTATTGAGAGAGAAGTTGGGCATAAGAGGAATTAAATGCAGTGCACAAAAGAGGAGACTGCACTGGTTTGGTCATGTGATGCAGATGGATGAGGACAGTTGCATAAAGAAGTGCCAATCACTTAAAGTGGAGGGAAGTTGTGAAAGAGGGAGACCCAGGAAGACAAAGTACTGAAGGTCGATCTCAAAACACTGTACCTTACAAAGGAGCTGACATAGGATTGAGATATGTGGCGCATTGCTGTACTCGAGAAGACCCACCCAGAATAACAGAATTGAAATCCTAAAACCAAGGTGCCACATAAAAAGCATTGGTGTGGGTGCTGGTGCCATGTAAAAAGCACCCAATACACTCTAGAATGGTGGACGTTATGAAAGGCATCCAGCCGTAGAAACTAGGCCAAAACAGACTCTGGAACCTGATGCGGTCCCTGGCCTTGCCAGTTCCTGTCAAGCCATCCAACCCATGCCAGCATGGAAAACGAATGTTAAATGATGATGACTACAGAATTGCACTGCCATGTCTTGAGTACTTCAACAAATGAAATTTACTCATAGATAGTTGATAAACTTGAGACAATAATTTGGAATAGTTAGTACATAACAATACAGCAAAAAAATCTCAAAGCAAGATGTGCATTACAAGCAAATTATTGGAAAATGATATTACATAAAAAATTAGAAAGGTAGACAATTTGCTTTAATACCATGGTTGTTTCATAGCTACAAATGTCAAGATTAGTAACCTAACAAGTTTGTCAAACAAACATGATTATTTTAACTTATAGGATGGTCCTGGCATAATTGACTATATTGATTTCTTACACAGACACACAACTAACAATCAGTGTTTTGCTGCGGGGTTACATATTGTCTTAAGTCAGTGCTTGGTTGTATGTTGTTATTCAGAATACTATTAAAATATACAGTTAAAGTTTGTATGCACTTTCGAACTTACTGAGCTCCTTAAGATGTTTTCAGTATCCAATGCACTCTGCAAGATTTCATCCATAGTAATAAAGTCTTTTGTATGTCTTCTCATTTCCAAGGAAGTGAATCCTTCAGCCTCTATTCTGTTGCTGATGCGCTCATATTTAGATATGCAATATGCCTATATGAAGGCTTTTCTTTGTGTTGATTTCAAGAGGATTCTCTTTTTAAATACTGTGTACATCCCATTTTTAGAATAAATACACCACACTCTCATATCTTGAAAGGAGCAATTAAGAGAGTTGGTAATAGGAAGAGCATCTAGCGATAAAACATTGTCTAAAAAAAAACCCATCCAACCCAAACTAGCATGGAAGTGCGAATGTAAAATGAGGATGATGAGGATCTAAAAATAGTTTTGTATGTCAAGATCATTGTTGCAGTTTTTCTGAAGTACCTATTGAGCATGTATACAATTTTATTGCATTCTCTTTGAAATGTTTTATGTCAAAGCTCAGATTGTGAGTGATAAGGGTCACAAAGATATTTATATCTTTCTGGAAGCATATTGAGTCAATATGGATAGTCATGTTGTAGAAGGTCAACAGTCACTCTTACACATTTAGAGCTATTGAATTTCATCTGCAATATATTGATCCAAGCTTCTAATGATGATAGGTTTTACTGTACCAAATCTATGTTGGTGTTTATGGGTTTATACATCAGGGCATCAACTGCAAACTTAATGAGGAGATGATTACTTTAGGTCAATCATTTATGTATAACAGGAACAGCAAGGCCCACCTCCAGCGCAGAACCCCGTAGTACCCCTGATAGTATAGCAGTTACTGTTGATTTATAAACTACTTGTACCACAACTATTTAATCAAAACTCTATCCATTCTAGAGTATTAATGTTCAATGTGTAGTATTTACATTTGTGTATTAGTTTACTAAAATATACATTGTCATAGGGTTCTGCAAAATCTAGTTCCATTAGATCCATACTGATCTCTATTTTTTGTCCTAACTTTCTGTCAGGTCTTGTACTGTAGTTAGAGGCTTGGATTCACAGCTGTTGCATTCCTAAATAAGTCATTCTGACATTCATTGATCATTTTAATAATATCTAGATCGAACAAGCATTTTGTTCCGTGTAGATATTATTGAAATGATCAATAAATGTCAGATGGTTGCTGATGTTGCCCGAGACTCTGTTTGGCGATTTTAGAGAAGATAGGTGTAACTGATATTTGGTTTATAGTTTAGTGGGTGAGATTTAGAAACTGTTTTTTTTTATAGGCATGATATTGGTTTTATGCCAGTCTAAAGAAACATGTAGTGTCCAGTGAATGCTGTGTTGAGCCTGTTATTTATTCATTCATTTGTATTGTTTTCCCATGCTGGCATGGGTTAGACAGAGACTTATTTGAGGTAGCGTTTTAGTCAGATGCCCTTATTGCCTCCAACCCATACCTATTTTTCAAGAAAAGAACGTTTTATTCTATTGGCTTTGAAAGTGAATATGAGCAATGAGAACTTTCACATACATGACTGATTTCCATACAGTTTCCATCTACCAATTCAATTCACAAAGCTTCGATCAGCTCCAAGCTATAGAAGAAAACCCTTGCCCAAGGTGTTATGCAGTGTGACTACAAAGCAAACTCTGAATCCACACAAACATAACTGTGCTATTACATTAGGTGCAATATCATTGATTAGGTGGGTAGTTAGTATGGTCATTAGGCCAAGATTATTTAGCAGGCTTAGAATTCCTTGTGTCCACTTATATGAGGTCAAAAGTTAGTGATTCTTCCCAATCATTAGGTACAATGTGGATGTTTGTTGTTATAGTAAGTATATACTGATGCTAAAGCATAGTTGTTGCAGCTATTTAAGTGCTTCATCGTGTACTAAAAACTCATTTATTTTTGCAATGTATTTGTAGAAGAGGGTAGGAATAACTTTTCAAGCTTTCAAGATATTTGTTAATGAGATCCTAAAACCAAGGTGCCACGTAAAAAGCATTGGTGTGGGTGCTGGTGCCACGTAAAAAGTACCCAGTACACTCTATAAAGTGGTTGACGTTAGGAAGGGCATCCAGCCGTAGAAACCAAGCCAAAACTGACTATGGAACCTGGTGCGGCCCCTGGTCTTGCCAGTTCCTGTCAAGTCGTCCAACCTATTAAAATCTTCATTCGCCTATTTTTATTTCCTTTGCATAATTTGTTTTGTACTTTTAGCTTTTCTTTACTGTCTAGGTGTATGTTAGATCTAAAGGTGTTAAACAGTCTGAGCCTCTTCTTTTTTTTATGTTTTGGATATCTATGAATTTTAGCAACAATTTACAATTTTAGTAGAAGTGCACATCAAAATGAAGCTGAGAAGTGAATTTTTGTCCAAATGCAATAGCGTTTGGTCCTGTGACATACTATGTAGGTTTCTTGTAAATCTGTAAGTTCTATTAAGTTTACTTGTTGAATTCTTTTTATTGACTAGATATGTTGTCTTGCCTGTAATGGATGAATGTTTGGACATTCTGACCAAGGGGATTCATTCATTCCTTAACGTCTATTTTTCTATACTACCATAAATTGGACAGGGACTTATTTGAGAGAAGAATTTATGGTAGGATGTTCTTCCTGGCACCAACCCTTGCCTGTTTTTCAAGTAAGAGAATTTTTATTTCATAGATTTTTGAAAGTGCAGGCTGACCAGTCATAATGTCAACAAGAGATGTAAATATCATACCACTATTTCTCTCGTGAGCAAGGCATTTCACTGACAAGTGAAGCTGTGGGATATCAACATTCACACACACACACACACATATATATGCACATGATGGGTTACAATTAAACTTTCTGCACACTGGGACTGAACTCAAACCCACATGGTTAACCACACAGCCTATTGGATCACCATCATCCTTTAACGACCATTTTCCATGCTGGCATGGGTTGGACAGTTTGACCGGAGCTGGCAAGCTGGGGGAGCTGCACCAGGTTCCAGTCTGATTTGGCTTGGTTTCTACAGCTGGATGCCCTTCCTATTGCCAATCACTTTATGAATAAAAATGACTTCATGGTGAGAGAAATCATTTTCTGTTTCCAGTATTGTTGATGTACTATCCAAATTGATGTTAGAATTAAGTTGAGTAGGTCCCCTTTGTTATGAGTAGGTAAGTTTACTATCCATTGAAAGGGATTTCCTTTGATCAGGACCAGAAAATCTGTGTTTAGGATGTATATTCTGGCCATGTGATTCAATATCAACCTTTTCTTGTGATAGTAATGTTAGAAATTATGTCTCACCCCAATCTTGCTGAGACTCTTGACATGACATTGATTTGGGGATCTATACTAGCATACAATTTTAAGGTATTGCTCATCAATACTTGTAGCTATATAAATATAAGTTTGTACTCTTTACTGGTGTGTTCCTGTGACTTTGATGTATTGCTTATTTATACAAATCAATAACATTCCACTGGTCTGGTGAAAAAAAGATTTTTGATAATGAGTGAAATCTTGGAAAATTAAATCTTGTTATCCAAGTTATCAACATTGAGGTGTACAAATGTTGGTACAATTACTAAATATCTATGCAGCTTAATTAGTGATTATAAGATGTGTGTTTTATTACATATACTATTGCAGTTCCATGTTAGTTTACAACTGTAGGTGGTGTGTGTCTAAACCATTTACAATTGCAGATGTGTGGCTTTCTAATTCTATTATTTCTCATCTAATATTGAATGAGGATTAAGGTCGCAGCTTCTTTCTGTTTAGAAGTCCCTTTACTAACACGATTGAATCGAACAGAATATTACCGGTACGTATTTTACCGATCCAGGGTGATGGTGAAAACTACCGCATGAAGGGTTTGAACTCCGAACGGAAAAATGTTGAGTAAATGTTGCAACGCTTATCAGGTTTCAGACACATCCTACGTTCTACCTACAACTATCATTAATTGTTACAATTTCAAAAGAAAAACTAATAATATTATTACATCATTCATATAGAGAAGAAGAAAAATAATAAATAATGAATTAAAACTAATGCATTATTGAAATCATAATGTGATAGATTTGTCTAAATTCCGAATGTAATTTACTCCAAAGTTTAAAGTTAAACCCCGTAAGTCTTTGGATGTTCTATAATCCGAACCAGCTGATTGACCTAATTAAAAATAAAAAGTATATTTCTTTCTAATGTGAATCCAGCCAACATTTTTTGTATGTTCCATTCAGCATATGCCACGACACCATTTAACAGCCGATCTAAACTAACCAGTGATTAAAATCGACGACACTGAAAACAACAAATTTGATATTGCTTCTATGAATTATCATTTACAAAAACGATCGAGCGAAAAATAGGTAAAATTGTTATATGATACTAGCACACAGGAAATTGTGTGGTGTAATTTAGGTCTACAACAAAGTTGACATCAACTTTTCCTCCTGTTTAAGCACCCGTGATGTTACTTTTCGTATACACATTATTTCAATCGACGTTTTTTTCTCTCATTGTTCTTCCAGTCACATACATACCTACCTTACTGCAAATATTTTCGCTATAAACCAATAATAGCTTGATACCCAATTCGCCCCAAAAGGCTATTATTACACTTAGAGTTATCTGAATGTATTATAATAACAAACATGGCCATCTAACAGAATATGGGTTCCTTCACAAAGCTATTTTCGTTCAACTCATGTATAATAATAATAATGAGAAAAAAAAAGCTCAGCAAAAATGAGTAAGTAGCACAATGAACCTAGAATATGATGATCATCCATCGTAGCCTGACAAGATGACATAACAACTGACACCTATCAAAAATAATTAAAACATTACGAAGCCTTTATTTTAATTGACATTTATTAAACGGGTAGACTATTTGAGAAGCTAAAATGGAATTTTTAGTTTAAAAATAGATTACTTTATATAGTACGTACATAATAAACTGTGTTGAATATATATTGTTCTCATATATATATATATATATAATATATATATATATATATATAATATATATAC
>JAOPUL010005855.1:52772949-52785767 GCA_027564515.1 Octopus rubescens | reverse complement strand
TATGTATGTATGTATGTATGTATGTATGTATGTATGTATGTATGTATGTATGTATGTATGTATGCATGTATGTGTGTCTATGTTTGTCCCCCATCACCGGTGTTGTAACCTAGTGGCTCTGTAACCTAGTGGTTCGACACAAGAGACTGATAGAATAAGTACCAGGTTTAAAAAACTACTGGGGTCGATTCAAAATCTCTCCAAGGTGGTGCCCTAGCATGGCCACAGTCTAATGACTAAAACAAGTAAAAGATATTGAGAAGCATCCATTTTGTACGACTAACTTTCTCCATGCGCATGAACACCTGCATATATATATATTTGTATAGACGCATGTATGTGTCCTTATTCTCCGTGTTCTTTTTGGCTTTTTCATATTTTTCTCCTTCCCTTTTTCTGTTCTTGGTGCATTTATTTTGCCACAATTCTTTACTCTTCTATAACGCTTTCTTTCATTCTATTAACTTCTTATTTATTTATACTAACAGTTTTTGAAATTTAATTGTTGTTGAGGGGAAATAACCAATTTCAATCATGTAAGAGTTTTGTTCCCTACATGGAATATTTAAAAACATTTTTTCAATATCACCTCAGAAAAGTTGAGGTGTACAGAGACTGTGTCCTGATGAATGTTCCTTGACAAAAACCTAAAGAAATCATGATGGAAAATCTGTAGTTTGTATTAATGTATATATATTATATTAATATATTTGTATTGAGTAAGGCGGCGAGCTGGCTGAATCGTTAGCACGCCGGGAAAAATGTTTAGCAGCATTTCATCCGTCTTTACGTTGAGTTTCAAATTCTGCCGAGGTTGACTTTATCTTTCATTCTTTCGGGGTCGATAAAATAAGTACCAGTCGAGCACTGGGGTCGATGTAATCGACTTACCCCCACCCCGAACTTGCTGGCCTTGTACCAAAATTGGAAACCAATATATTTGTATTGAGTGCTATAGTTGTTTCATACAGCAGTCATACCTTACACACACCGGTATAGCTGTCTAGTTAAGAAGTTTGCTTTGCAACAATATGCTTTTAGGTTCATTCCCACAGCACAGTACCTTGGGTAAGTGTCTTCTGTTACAGCCTCAAATAGACCAATGCCTTATGAGTGAATGTGGTAAACAATCATCAAGATGGTTCGATAACATCCATGAGCTCCGTCGATTTCTCTTACGGATCCAGTTGGATCAATTGGAGACAGTTGCTTCTGATAGGACCCAAAGGAAGGTGTGCTTGAGGACTCTGTTCCCACGACCCTCCCAGGAATAAGTAGGCAATAAGATGAGATGAGATGACATCTATACAATCGACAATGTTCCCTCTCTCAAAATTTGCAACACGGTGCGTGAATGGAAGGAATCAATCCTTTCTCATTAAAAAAAAAATGTTTTTCATGTGACTAATAATAAAGGTACTTTAACAACAGGTCGACATCTACCTTTTCCCATGTAACATCATATCCATAACTGATAGTAACCTATCAATTTAAAAAATGAAATATAGTAATAAAGATACTTATAACAACAGGTTGACATGCATTTTTTCCCCATGAGTAACTATATTATACTAATATAGTAACTATCATTATGAATAGCCGGTAAATTGTCTTGGATAATCCTCATTGGCTGAAAGTTATAAACCACTTCAAATTTAAAGTAGTCTCCCTTTATTACTAAGACTAACGACTTCGGAATTCGATTATTATAAAGTAAACAAAAAGGTTGGTCTCGTTTATGTTTGCTTTCTAAATTAATACTTCTCCTCAATTTCAATATATTTTTTATACATGCTGGCATAAAAAGAAACAAACACTGGTTGTCAAGGGATGGAGAGAAGGACAAACACAGACACAATGAGATACACACATACAGGCATACAACAGACTTTCATACAGTTTTTACACCTATTAGACTATTTTTTTTTTCAATTTCGGCTCCGGGTCCTAAACTGGATATTAACCGTTTCTACCTACGAAATTTACTCACAAGGCATTGGTCAGCCTGGCGCCAAAGTAGAAGATACTTGCCTAAGGTGCCGCGCAATGGGAGCTTCTTAACCATACATGTTTGCTTGCATTTGGAAACACAGGAAAATTATTTATGGTGCCATAAGCGTGTGCTTAGATTGATGCCTACTTGAAATCCCAAATCGTGAAGCATAGGAATGGTAGGAGCATTCTACTTTTCAATAATTGCTACCCTATCTAGAATCATTAGGAGAAATTTATTGTTAGTTTTAATGTAGCTGGATAAGTTCCTGATGGTCAGCTATCATAGGAATCGTCAGCATGGTATAACCTGAGGCAAATAAATTAAACTAAATCAAACATTTACAACGTTAGACGGTTCTTATAAAAAGTACCTTAAAAGCATTCAAAGCTATCTCATTGGGACCCTGTGACCAATGTCGTACCTCCTTCTAATCACTAATTTCATCTATTGTGCACTATTGTATCCAGTTCACTTATCTGTTGAGTGTTTGAAAAAGAAAAAAATTCTTTCGTTGTGTGTGTGAACAATTTGTACTTCAATTGTTTATGTACCACAAACAATTTTTGGTGGAATCATAATGACTTTTTTTAAAGGTATAAAAATAAAAATTTTGAAAATATGTAAAAAAAAAAAATAAATAAAATAAAATAAAGGAAAGTTTAGGGAAGAGGGAATAAATAAAATAAAATAAAGGAAAGTTTAGGGAAGACGAAATTTAAAAAAAAATTTTTTATAGAAAATATGTAATCTTACACATTGATCGAATTGTTCTTGAATAACCCACATTTTGTTGTATAATGTGTTTGTATTGATATAATTAATTTGGCACACTGATCTCTGATATTGCCAATATAAATGTAGCACAAGCACACACATCATGTGCTAATTATGCATCATCCTTAAACATACTTCTATCAAATGAAAGAAGCTTTTAAAATGTGCACACACACACACACACATGCAAAAACTCTCAGAATTTTCAATGCTTTCAAACCTTAGATATGTCATGAGCTTGCAAGCTCATTGAGCCAGAGCTTATCCTGGTTCCTGTAGTGTAAAATGGTTGAGAGTACCACCCCCTCTTCCCCAAACACCATGCCAGCTATTGATGGTACTTATTTTCAGCTCCAAAGAGAATCCATAATTTGGTGTGAGCAGGTGTAAAATTATGCATAGCTTTTTCAATTTTGAAATGGAAAATTATTTTGAAGTTTTGAAAAATTTTTTGCAGAATCATGATTATTTTTTCAAAGGTATAAAAATAAAAAATTTGAAAATGTGTAAAAAAAAATAATAAAAAAAAAATAATGGAAAATTTAGGGAAGAGGAAATTATAATTTAAAATTTAGAAAAAAATATTTTTTTATAGAAAATATCTTACACTTTAAAAATATGATAAATCTGAAGAAATTATTAGGAAAACAATGTAATGGCCAGTTATATGGTGTACTTGATCAGAACTTTTGATCACTAAGAAATTATCACATTGTCACCCTTCAATAAAGTGAGTTTTTCAGTCTTGAAATGAAGCTGACATTTTGCATTACTATACTTCTAAAAATGCACCCACCCTTGCTTTTTAATCATAGAAAGAAAAGAAAATATGTGGCATATTCCTGATGGTCAGCTATCATAGGAATCATCAGCATGGTATAACCTGAGGCAAATAAATTAAACTAAATCAAACATTTACAACGTTAAACAGTTCATATAGAAAGTACCTTAGTGTTTAAAAGCATTCATGTTTTTTTTTCTCCATCTCAAATGTTAAAAGCATTATTTCAGTAATCCAAATAATGTATAAACCATATCTTCTGATTGGCTGTAGTAAATACAATGCAGCAAGCTTTTTTGTTAATCACATTTTCTTCCTTTTTTTGTCTCTTTCACACATTATTTCCTATATTACTCATCCTTCACATAAATCATTCTCTCACTTCTATCACCATGTTTTCCTTTTATCAATTTCTCTCTTTTACCCTGATGCAAGTCCTGTTGATTTCTCTAATCACTCTCCATACCATCAACCAGCATGTAGCTACCTATCCAGTGACATCTTAAGGCATGGGTATACTGGGCAGTAGCCCAGGAGCCTCACAGCCCTAGGGGCCCAGTTCTAATCTATGTATGACGTGGCTTGCTGACAATTAATATATACTACAGGGTCCAGTGCCTTGATTTGCTCGGGGCCTATAATGCTGTTATGACAGTCTTGGACCTATCACTCTCGTCACTACTTTCTCCATTACTCCTCTATTCACCCCCTCGTTCATGTTGCCTTGAATGAATGGCAACAGTGTATCATAGAGGGGACACATTGGTGACACGGCAACCTCTCTTGTGATGGTACCATGATAAAATGCCTTCATTAAACTTTGCATAGTGGTTGGTGTTAGGAAGGGCATCCAGCCATGAAACTATCGAAAAAACGGAACGTAAAAGCAAAATGTAGTCCCTGGCTTGTGTAGAAGGGCAGCCACTCCAGATAAGAGCTGACTTGGAGTGTGATGACCCATCCAACCCATGTCAGTATGGAAAGATGATACTTTATTTGTGGTGTGATCTTGCACATCATGCAGCAAACACACTGCTTAATTTTTGTTGATCAAATCAAATTTTCCCCATCTTATTGAGGATACTGTAAAGTACTGTTATTTTTGCAATAGCCGAGTCCACAACATAGTCATTTAGTAAACTAACAAAACTGAGGGAATGAGTAATAGAGAATAATGGGCGAAGGTCCAGTCGAGACAACCACGCTACTTCCGGAAATTTGTTTTTTTTAAATTTTCGCCAGAATAATGTTGGTATTTTAATACAAGTTCACATCCACTGATATCTGTTATAACTACGTAATGTGGTTCGCCACATTTTATTCACGTTTATTGTTGATGCGTAAATATCAAGAGAATAGAAAACAAAATAAACAAGTATACGTTCGCCTAAGAATTCTATAAATACAACAGATATCAAATTTCATAAAATTACTAGATAAGCCAACGAGAAAAAGAGATAAAAAAACGGATGTGGTCAACATATTTTGTGAATGAGAAAGAAAAAAGAAATCCGTAGTACGCTGAACCGTCACAGGAAAGTAAAAATATTCATACGCTTGCAGCGTGTTTATAAAATTATTAATTATACAAACGGGTGTGGGGTTAGAAAATTTGATCAACAAAAGTTTAGTAGTACGCTTGCCGCGCTGTATTTACCATGAACACCCGAGTTCAAATCCTGCTGAGGTCAATTTTGCATGCGATCGTTCGTGATCGATAAAGTACTATTTTTTTTATAGACCAGGTATACTTTATTATATTCAAGACTCCTTAACTATGCCTCGTCAACTCTTTTCCCGTAAACATGTTACCCAATATTATTCAAGCCGATTATCAATATATTACTACTACGAAAGAAGCCGCTAAGTTGAAAGTACTTAACCTTTACTTTGCCCCGCACCCCTAGGAAATGTTTGATTAATTATCCTACCCCCTACAAAATATCACATTTGAAGGCGAAAAGATTGATTTTCTAATAAAACTTCTTTCTTTTAAATTGAACAGCTTACAATACTGCGGAATAACAAAAGTTATTTATTCTGAAAAGTGATTTTGGTAAAATATACACGTTCTCTTGTCGCGCTGCTCTAACCAGTCATTACAACCTATTAGAAATAGCAGCTAAAGAAAGATAGATAAATTGAACAATGATATTTGATGAAAAAGAAGGGGGGGGGGATAGGATGGTCACACAGGAACGTCACATATTATAAGCTCTTCTCGACCAGGGCTGACTTTAAATGTTATATACAAACGCCGATTATTGCATGGTAATAATGTTGTTTCATTTAAAATTCGTTCATTCATTAAACCCAATATACTTTGAACATATATAATAAACGATGTAACAAGCTTGCGGTCTACTTCTATACGTTTTCTGTTACATTACTCAATAATAAAAATATCTGAAGCATTTAGATAAAAAGCTTTGTACCTCAATGTGCTCGCTCGACCTGACAGAAACATCAACCCAGACTTCCTCAAATTCCATTCTGACTAAATAATATCAGCAAAAATACTTTATATTGAATCAGATAAGCGAGCAGTGAAAATAACTTACCTACCTTTAAGAAGAGATTCGTACAAGTAAATTCGGGATGGAAAAATATATTTTGGGAAAATTAGATTCTATTTTTGGCAGTTTAGTAACATGTTTAGTCAAGTTCTCGTGACAGAAATCATATGGCTAATGAGAGAAGTTAAGTTAAGTTATATCATCTGAAAATAAATTTATTACGCAGAAAGTTATCTTTTAGTGTTTATTGTCCGAGATAGAGTACTTGAAAAATTTGAACGGAGCAGTCACAAGAAAAACAGTTACAGGGAAAAAAAGTAACATTTCATGTAAATTTGTCATGATGTACTGATTTCATCATTTATTAAAATGACAACACTTAGGTCACGTTCTACTTACGCTGGTCATTCCTTCTTGCTTATATAATTCGACCTTACTAGATATCGATTACTTGAAAGAACGATCGAATTATTGACTACATACAGTACATTACGTCTATCTGTGTAGTTTATTTATTTATTTATTTAACAGTTCTCCCCTCCCCCCTCTCTCTCTCCCGCACACAAAGTTTGATGATTATTCATTGATCGACAATCGGCGGGTTTCACGGAATAAAGACGGACGAAATGCCGCTAAGCATTTTGTCCGGCGTGCTAATGATTCTGCCAACTCGCCACCTAAATAATAATAATAATAATGGTTTCAAATTTTGGCACAAGGCCAGCAAGTTTTGGGGGAGGGAGTAAGTCGATTATTTCGACCCCAGTGCTCAACTGGTACTTATTTTATCGACTCCGAAAGGATGAAGAGCAAAGTTGACCTCGTCGGAATTTGAACTCAATGTAAAGACGGACGGAATGCTGCTAAGCATTTCCTCCGGTGGGCTAACTATTCTGCCATTTCGCCGCCATAATAATAATAATGATAATAATACTCGTTTCCTTATTGACCACTGAGTATTCATATAAAAAATTGAAGATGGTACAGGACAGTACAATACAAAAAGAGTGGGATTGAATCGTGTAAAAAAAAAAAATTATAATAATTAAATTCCCAAAAGGGGGAAACTTCCAAAGGCTACCTGCAGAAACCCCACAAAAACCACGATCACTCTGACCTCTAGGGCAAGTGCTTTCTCCTTTACCCTTTTTCTAAAGCTGCATGCTTGGCCATTTGCGCCACATTCACCCACCTTTTAACAAAATTGCTGGGAGGCAGCACTTCCCTCTCTACCCTCACTTTCCTTGAAAAAGTTGATGAAGGCTTGGCCAAAGAGGAAAGTGTCTGTCTTCAGCCTTTCAACATGGTCCACCACACAACCTCTTTCGCTAAGGTCACAAGTCAGCAATGCTCGGGCACTGGAAGAGGGCGTGCAGAACAGTTTCGTCACTCTGCACGCATCTCGGGCAAGCCTGGCTGACAGCACTTCCATCCCTGTAGAGTTTATCCCTAATCGGCAATACCCCCGGTAACACTGCCAGGCCAGAGATTTCTGGAAGTTATCTATAGGCCTTGGCTTGAAAGTCCTCTGGGACAGACCAGCCAGCTCATTCTTGTCGACGCCCAGTGTCACCCTTAGAACATCGTTGCACTTGTCCACCATTAACCCTCTATAGAAAACCTGAAAGGAACTTCCACTGAACGCATTGTCCAACTGACACAGGGCTATGAGCACCTGCCTCGGTCTAAGTTTGATCCAGGACTGCAGCTCGGGCAAAGAGACAAGCTGTGGGAAATTGTGTCTAGCAAACAGTGACCACACCTGCTCACAATTTAGGAAACACTGGAGATGTCGCAGCCTCAGCGCATGTCTGTGCATCAGCAGCAACAGCATGCCCAGCCCTCCATTCAGTGAGTGTTGATAGCAAATGGAGCACCTGACCAGTGGAATGTGTCCCTTCCGCAGAAAGCAGAAGAGTACGCGCGGCAGTCTGGTCAGACAGAAACTGGGCCAAGGCACGACGGTCAGGCGATAATAGATGACAGAGGCAATGTAGGTGTTCACCACCTCTGCCCGACCTTTCAGGGATAGCTTTCTCTTAGCCCATTTCTGGTTGAGATTGGTCACCCTGCTGGTCACCCCCTCCCAGTTCTTTTCCACCTGGAGATCTGTACCAAACCAGACCCCCAAGGAATTTAATTGGTCCTTCCGTCCAGCATCCTAAAACGCTATTGAATGGCATGGATCTGCCTCTCCAGGTGCCGAGCTGCCAGCCCACTGACTTTTCTTGATCAATTTTTGCGCCTGTCACCACCTTATATTCTTTTAGAGCAGTGTCGACCAGGTCTATGTGCTTGTTGTTTGACACTATCATGGTAATGTCATCTACATATGCTGACAGGGTTCTCTCATGTCCTAGTTCGCATGGGATGCTTCTCAACACCTCCAGTTTTTGCAGTGGTGGCTATAAAACCAGTACATACAGAAAAGATGAGAGTGGGCACCCTTGACAGACCAAACATGTGATGTTGAATGGTTCCGATAGTTAACCATTCACCTGAACTACTGAGCAAATGTCGCTGAACATAGCAGCGATCCAGCCACGGAAAACAGGACCAAAACCGGCTGCCAAGTATTGGTGGGCGATCCTATTGTAGGCTTTAGATTGATCTAAATTGATCAGAGCCCCACCCATGCTAGCTTCCTTACCCACCCTGTCTATTATGTATCACATGAGGTGGGGGTTGTTGTAGATGGATCTGCTTGGAATTATGCATGTTTGAGCATCACCAACAGTTCCTCGGCAAGTGCCAACCTCTTTGCTAATACTTTGGCTAAAATTTTGGTCCACCTTGTTTGAGTCCTTTCTCAGCAGTGCTACCACTCCTCGACTCACAGAATTAGGAATTCTCCTGTTCTGCTGTCAGTTGCAATAGATATCTGCTAAGAGGTTGCCAAACAAGTCTGGCATATAATAGTAAAGCTCGTAGGGCAGACCAACCAAACTAGGCAATTTGCCCGCCGTGCAGCTCATCATCGCTTCCTGTATTTTGGCGGCTGTTATTGGCATTTCGCAACACTCCGCACCCCTTTCCAAGAGTTGTGGCATCTCGTCGAGGTAGTCCATCCTGCGTTCCGGACAGCCACTCATCCCAAACAATTGGGTGAAGTGCTGCCGAAATACCGCACACATCTGCTCGGGCTCGACTACCGTGCGCCCATGTTGTTTTTATTGGCCACAAGGTTCGAACACAAAACAAAAAGGGACAATACAACACAAAGAACAAGTGGGTCTTACAACAAAAATCTATGTACAAAAAATAATGCAAGAACAGTTAACAAAACTTCAACAATAAAATTCCTCAAAAGGGAAACCACCCATGGACAACCAAAGAACCCCACACATCCTGGTTACCCTGACCGCCAGGGGCAACTTAGCAATGAGCTTATTGTATACAGTGAGATATATATATATGTATGTATATATATATATATATATATATATATATATATAATGTGTATATATATATATAATTGGCCCCATGGCAGTGTCCCATCATTGTTGTAGCCAAACGGCTAACACTACCGAAAGAGTAATCCCAATATACACATCTTTTTCCTTGATTATCTCTGTCATCATCATCACCATCATCACCATCATCATACAGCACTGTGGTGCATCAAGAGGCAGTAAGTTCTTGCTAACCAGAGTTCACAACTCAGTTTCAGTTAGCCAGTTATATTTGCTTATCTTCAATCAACATTACTGATTCTCATGGAAGAGTCATGATTGTCCCATATATGTCTTTTCCCCAATCATCTATGTTGAAAATTATTATTATTATTATTATTATTAATGCAGTGAGCTAGCAGAAGTGTTAGTATGCCTAGCAGCATTTATTCTGGCTTTATGTTCTGAGTTCACATTCCACCGTGGTCGACTTTGCCTGTCATCTTTTTAAGTCAATAAAATAAGTACCAGTTGAGTACTAGGGTTGATGTAATCAGTTAGCCTCTTCCTCCAAAATTTCAAGCCTTGAGCCTATATTAGAAATGATTATTATTAATAGAATTTGCATTGTCTGTGTGTCTTGTAACTAATGAAAATAGGCTATAATGCATGGCCACACAAGTGGAGGAAAAGAAGAAATAGAGGTAAAAGAGTTAAGGAAAAAGAGAGTAAAAGTGTGTGAATTAAATTTCTGAGGGAAGAACTTATAGAGTGATAAAGAAAATCGGTGTGGGACAGAGTAAGTAAGAGAAAAAGACAATGTGGGAGAATAATAAAAGGAGAAAGGGAGATAGGGAGGTAAAACAGATGTGAGAGCAGGTATGAGAGAGAAAAAAAGGACACACACACTATACATACATATATACACATACACACACACAAATATTATAAGCTAGGAGGGATTAGATAACCCTGATGTCTACCTCTTGAAGGACTCACAAAATTGGTGGCCATCTGAAATTGTATAAAGGAGAATTTCTCCGCTGGAAAATCAGGTTTTGAACAAATAAAAAAATCCAAAAGATTAACTTCTGTCGTAGAGTATAAATGAGTTCACGGTATTACATTTATTCCATGGCTTAGAGTTGTTTCAGTAACTTGCAGGTGACCAATCACACATCATATCTATAGGCATGGATAATAGCAACAATTTAGTCATGCATATTATGTAATGTATAGTATGTAATAACACTGGATTAGAAAAAAACTTTTTCTCTGATTGCTTCTGAAGAAATTACTTCTAGTGCTATTATGCAATATCATGCGATCAACCAGACTGTTGAATGTTGTTATACATCACTGGTCACAATGCACTTCACATTGTTTTAGCTTTTGAATGATGCCACCCCCACTGGTTAGGCGAGCAGGCCAACATTACCCCTGATTGGAAGGCTAGTCCATTGCAGGGTTTCTCATTTACATCTGAGTGGACTGGAGTAACGTGAAATGAAGTGCTTTGCTCAAGAACACAATGTGCCACCCAGTCTGGGAATCGAACCCATGATCTAGTGATCATGAGTGCAACACCCTAATCACTAGATCTCATGCCTTCACATTATGCAATATATCATACATAATATGCATGACTAATTTATCATTGTCATCCATGTCTATAGACATGGTTTTTAATTGATAACCTGTAAGTTGTGGAAGCAATTGTAAACACCATGGAATACCATAAACTCCACTCTTCATTTATATATATATATATACTATGTATGTATCTTGTTTATCATGATATATGTATATATTATATATAATATATACTGTTTTTCATATATATTGTATAACATACACACATCATATACATTATATATATATATATATATATATACTTCTATATGCAGTGGAGGTGCATGGCTTAGTGTTGGACTCATGATCGCAAGATTGTGGCTTCAATTCCTGGACCAGGTGATGCGTTATGTTCTTGATCAAAAACACTTCATTTCACATTGCTCCAGTCCATTCAGCTGGCAAAAATGAGTAATCCTGCGACGGACCAGTGAGGAATATATATGCCACAGAAACTGAGAAACTGGCTTTCTGAATCTGTAATGACTCAGGAAGGAGCATTATTTTTTTTAAAAATTTTTTTATCCTTCTATATGCATACTTACATGAAATCTATGTATACATATATGCAGGTTTGAGTGAATCACATACATACACAAAAATTATGTACTCCTATCAGATGTGTTTAAATACATCATAGATTTGTACATACACACACGCACATGCATGCACACACACACACACACACACACACACATGAAATTGTATGCAAATTATAAAAAATAAATAAATCATTGAAGTTAATTACAAAATGTTAATTATATTAAATATGAACAAATACAAGGTTGCAAACACATATTTACAGATGCAGATACATGCATGCATGCATGCATATAAATAAACTTACACACACAGTCTTCTCGTTCTCCCTCTCTGTTTCTAGGTTTACTCGCTTTTTCCTCCATCTGTAATCTGTAGGATGGGTATTAGACTAATTATTGTAAATATTCCCAAAGAAAGAAAAAAAACCATCACATTTTTTTTTTACAGATCTTTATCTACACATCAAATCTAAACCCTAGATTACTGTGAAATATTAAAATTTTTCAATCAGCAAATTTTGTTTCCATGCCAACAATGTATCCTTGTCAATAATCTTTATTCTTTATTTTACTTATTATAATTCCTTCTTTGTTACATCTCCTCCACAACACACTCCTGCCACCTTCAAATGGAATCTAAAATTATAAAGGCGATATCATTGTTACAATAAGTGATTTTGTTTAAGGGTCCAGGGAGTTGAGGAAGGCAGAGTTGAGGAGAATTGAGCTTAAAGTATATAGAGCCAGCATAAATAGAGCAAGGCATTTTGTAATGCATTGATGTTTCTGCCAATGCGCCTAATTAATAATAACAACAATAATAATGATGATAATAATTATTATTATTATTATTTCTATTATAGGCACAAGGCCTGAAATTTTGGAGGAGGGGGCTAGCCAATTACATCGACCCCTGTCAGTGCTTAAATGGCACTTATTTTATTACGCTCAAAAGGATTAAAGACAGAGTTGACCTCAGTGGAATTTGAAAGCAGAACATAAAGACAAAATAAATGCTCCTAAGTATTTTGTCCATCATGTTAATGATTTTGCCTGCTCACTGCCTTAATAATAATGATAATAATAACTGTTTCTAACATAGGCACAAGGCCTAAAATTTTGGGGTGGAGAATAGCCAATTATATTAATTATTCATTTCAAATACTTGTCCTCCTTCAGTTATAT
>JAOPUL010005855.1:52622574-52633156 GCA_027564515.1 Octopus rubescens | reverse complement strand
TATATTAAAGTGAGGTAGTTTTGGTGAAGCATTGTGTGGTATAATTTTAAAGAGATCTGTTGTATAAAGCTGGAAAAATGCGAGAAGGTACAAAGTAAACTACAAAAAGGAAAAAACAAAGCAAAGTTACGCAGTTTATCGTTTATTTCAATATTTCGGTAGCAGCAGAAGCAGTATTAATAGTAGTAGTAGTAGTAGTATTATGTTTGGTGGTGGTGGTAGTGGTGGCGGATTTGTTTAGCCCCAGGTCAGTTCTGATCCAGTAGACCTATCTGATATGATTCCACTGGTGATCCTCCTGTCTTTTTGAACACCAACACTTTGGCCTAGGTAAGGTGCTTCATGGGGAGGGGGGTGATAGGTAAGGTACCTTGATTAGTGTGTTGGTGGAGTGGGAGGGGGTCGGACTGAGGTGAGAGGTACTTTAGCAACAAGGGGGGGAGGTGGAGGTCAGGTCAGGTACCTCAGGGAGGTGGAGCGAAAGAAAGATACACCGAGTTCCAAGATGCTCCACGACTGATATGATATACCTTGGGGAGAGGTACGGGGGGGGGGCTACGAAAAGGTACAAGGTGGAGGGGAAACTGAAGTAAGGTACCTCAGCAGGGGGAAGCTGAGATCAGGTACCTCGTAAGGAAAAGGGCTTCTACACATTAAACACAAACAGTAATATGGGGTTCACACACAATATTACCTTGATCCTTAACCCCTAATGGGGTTGCAGGGGCACAGCCATTACATGCTCCCCTATCTGTCACCCTCAGTTTCTTCAGCCCGTCCCAGTTGTGGACCGTTGTAGACTTGTCTCTCCTCTTTTGTCCAAGGGAAAGGCAAAGGCCGATACAGCTTAGCACCAGAGACGGCGCAACTCATTTCTACAGCTGAGTGAACTGGAGCAATGGGAAATGAAGTGTCTTGCTCAAGAACACAACACACGATTATATATATATATATAAAGGGCAAAGACCCCCTTCGGTCATGAATGACAATGGGTTTGCAACTAGAAAGCTCCCTTCCTAGGCACAAGTCCAGGCAAGGTTGTTTTGTGGAAGATCAACTGTTGCCCATGCATACCAGTCTCTCCTCTCCATATATATATATATATATATATATATAAATAAATAAATAAATAAATAAAAAGGTAAAGACCCCTTCGGTCATGAATGACCATGAGTTTGCACCTAGAAAGTTCCTTTCCTAGGTACATGTTTGGGCAAGTTTGTTTGTGGAAGTCCAGCAGTCGGCCATGCATACCAGTCTCCCCCTATCCACGCCACCAATGTTGTCCAAGGAGAAAGGCGAAGGCCAATAAAGCTTGGCAGCACCAGTGACATTGGAACTCATTTCTACAGCTGAGTGAACTGGAGTAACGGGGGAATAAAGTGTCTTGCTCAAGAATACAACACACAGCCCGGTCCAGGAATCGAACTCACAACCTCACGATTGTAAGCCCGACGCTCTAACCACTGAGCCATGTGACATTAACTCAAGCCAGTGGTGGAGCCTCTATGGAATCACTAGATTTACAGCTAAATCTCCTTCAAATCACACCTTACTGTTTTAGAAAAGGAAAGACACATTGGATGATATAGTCCTAAATGTATTATGTCTGAAAAAGCATGGAATACTCATGACTGGAATGTCTTTGATCATAGCTCAAAGCTCAACCAGAACTGACCTGGGGTTTAAACAATAACCAGCACTAAAGATTATTCATTAAATACATGTCTAAAATGAAGTTGTTGTTGTTACTGCCATACATCCACAAATTGATACAGGTCACTATGTATTTTCCCAGATTTTACAACTTGATCTCCTTTAATTCATATTCACTCCCATACCTATGATGTTGACTCTTTATTTGAATTGTTGCTTTAAAAAAAGCAACAATGAAACCCTTACAAATCAGAAGAAATGTGTTGGTCCTGACAATATTTATTGAATGTTAATATCAACCAATCATAAAGTTGTCAGTCTTTCTTCCCTTATATATCATCAACCAGCCAGAGTCAGAATTGTCACTCTTTCTTTCTCCATATATCAACCAACCAATAACAGAGTCATGTCTTACTTTCCACATATATCAACCAATCAGAAGTCAGAATTGTCAATCTTTCTTTCTTCATACATCAGCCAATCAGTGTCAGAGTTGTCTGTCTCCCCACCCCACCAACATTATTTATATACCATGGTAAAAAACAAAACAAACTGTTAAATGCACACTGCATTTATAAAAGTGGTTACCAACATGAAATAAATCTGTGGAAAATGAAATAAACTTGTACAACTTTAAAACATGAATGAAGAGGAAACATATGTATATATATATATATTATAGATTAGGGAAATAAGTTTTAAAACAAACAACTTTCATACTTTGGACTTCTTAGAATTGATACTTATTAGGATTGCTGGAAAAGAAATTATAATGAAACCCTGGAAAGTATGTTCATCTTAGAAAAGTAGAATAAAGATTTTAAAGAAATTGGCAGAAACCTCTTTACTTTTTCTATGGTAATATTTAACACATTTAACACATACATCTAAACTATTCCAAGAGTCAATCTTGCTAATCTTGGAGAGCCTGCAAAGGCCATGGACATAAGCTCTTCCTCCAGATTAAAACAATAAAAAAAAAACTATTATATACAAGCAAGAAAGATAGAAAAAAAAATCACATACAAACGCAAAAAAAGAATGACTCTTTATGCTGTGAGTATGCATGTGGTTTAGAAACAAATAAATGTAAATATACATGCATAGACAGCATCAACAAAACATATGTATATATATATATACACAGAAATTAAACAAATGTAAGACTGATAAAATGGTCTTTGACATCACAGACAACTGTAGAACATATAAAGAATGGTTAGGTGGTTAATCTGATCTAAAATAGAAATTAAATTAATTTTAAAGAATTTCAAAAATTGAAATAAAAAAAAATAAAAAAATAATGTTAAAACACAAAATAAATGATAAAGTTTCTGATGTTGCAGAAACATGTTGAATTCTTGTAGCAAAGTTGACAGCGAAAATACCAACATTTGTGAGAACTTGTCCATTGGGAAGGCTATTTTGAGGAGAGAATATACTGTTGAGAATATCCAATTTTTGAAGAACTGCTTTAATTGGTAAATTCCAGAGATGGCAGCATTGATGTAACAGGTCGCGTCTAGATCAAAGGGAACAAGATTTAGATCTTGTTGCCAATTGAATTTTTCAAGTAATTCCATTTCTTTAACTAAACTTGCTGTGTAAGAACTAAACTAGAATTATACAGCTATCAGAATTTTGTTAGTTCTCTAATTTTAGGATTATTGGAGTGACGTAAACAAAATACAATGGTAATAAGGGTGTTACTTGAAAGTCTTGTGACTTAATACTTAATTGGTATGACAGTTATTTTAGAAACTAAGTTATCAAGACATGATTAATAAGTCAAAGCTTATTTATTCTATATTTTGATGACAAATTCTTCATTTGATACAAAGCCTATATTGGCAATAGACCTTCATTGGATTTTTCTCCACTAGCTTGTAAAGCAATATTTTTCTCCTATATGCTTGTAAGTAATATTTTTCCAACATCATTTATATGAGCAGCAATATTTAATTAATAATTATTTTGTAATAATTAGATTGTAATCCCCGAAAGGTTGAGAAAAGTTTACAATACTATGATATCTTGTTGGTGAAGATTAACATTTTTTTCAGATCTGAAGTAACTGTTTCTTCTTGAACTTTTATTGCACTCCTTTTCCTTCAGTTATCAGCCTCCATTAATTCCCAACAACTTTAAATCAAGTATATGTCCTCCATGTATATTATATAGTGAAACCAGTAGAGGTATCTCTCCTGTAGACAACAGCCAATACTACTGAGAATCAATCACTCTGTCAACACCCTTGTGACTTGGCAGTTATTAGAGCATCAGATACAATGCTTTGCAGTATTTGTTCTGACACTTGATACTCGAAGCTCAATTCCTGTCAGGGTCAGTTTTGCTTTTCCTCCTTTCAGGGTCGATAAAAAAAAATACCAATCAGGGTGGGGCGAATTGGCAAACTGTAAGAACATCAAATCAGGTATCTTGTGGTATTTGTTCCGACTCTTTGCATTTCATGTTCAAATCCTACTGTGGCCTACATGGGTTGTCCAGTTTAGCACTGCCACCTGGTACCTTGGATGTCTTTAGCAAAGTCCATTGTGTTTCAAGTATTGGGGTCAGGTCTCCAATTTGAGGATGCCTTTCTCCCTGTCTCCCTCAGACCAATTTTGGAGGCCCTGTGAAGAGTCATAGGTACTGTCTCATTGTTTAATTTGGCTCACCCAGTAAACCATGCTCAGCTTATTCCTTTCCATTCACTGCCTGATTGCCTAATTGTTGTCTTTCTGTTTGACTGTATAAAATTTGTTTTATTTCTTACAGGAAATGAGACTGCTTTACCGACAAGATAGAGAAAGATATCAATTCTTAAATCTTCTTGCATCCCTTAGCTACTAGGCTAAGTCTAACTTCACCTCTAGCACTGATGATGCTGTCAAATCAACAGAAATTTATCTACAAATCAGTTTAACCCTTTAGCATTCAGATTACTCTGTTAAATGTAATACTTATTTATTCACATTGATTTGAATTAAACATACACTGTCTCATAGCTTCAAGATTTCGATGGCATGATTGTTTTATTTTTAGAAAGACATTGTAGTGCAAGTGTAAGAGGCTGGATCTAGCCATTTTGAACATAAAACTGATAGAATATTTTGGCCGGATATGGCCGGTTTAAATGCTAAAGGGTTAAGGTTCATCACATTATCAGTTGCTCCACCGCATTGATTTTGTGATTGATTACCAATATATCTTTTTGGGTAATCAATATATGAACTGATTACCCAATAACAGATACGTGTATAAAGTAATATTAATTTTCAGTGACTTTAAGGTGTAGTTTTAGACATTAAACATTTGCTCTAGATCAATTGATAACTTAACTGACTTGCAATGATTTTGTTCTTTAGGTAAACACATCATATAGTTTGTGAATATTTGTACTTTCGCTAATTAAACAAAATAACAACAACAACAACAGCAATATAAGTTTGTAGACTTAAATCCATTTTCTTGCCTCCTCATAGTTCTATGGCTACTTCCAAACCTACAAGATGAAAGTTAGAATTAATCGGTGTGAAAAAAAAAAGGAAAGATGGAATAAATAAACACTTAAAGTCTTTTTCTGGAAGGATGAAAAAGAAATTAAGTGTCGAGTTTTTTACCTTCATCCTCACCTGTTGTTTCTCTTTTCCTCTTCTTTTTTTTTGTATGTGAGGCATAGTTGTCTCGTGCACTCCAACCAGGGTATAGTTGCATGTGTAACTCTTTTTCCTTGCGAGCCATTTCATAGTATTTGGCTTGTTCAGCTCGGTCTAATGCGTGCCACTGGAGAGGAAATAAACACTGGTTTAAGCAGACCCCCCAACAACACAACTTCAACATAACACTCTTATATTTTTTAAACAATATTTTTAAAAAAAAGAGAAAAAAAAAGAAAAGAATATTCAGTTTTTAGACCCAAATTTTAAATGTTGGTTTACTAAAACTACAGGGAAGTTTACTGAATGAATAATAAATGCCCCTGCCCCCGCCCCCCAACCAATAGAATATCTAATTGAAAAGGACACAAGAGAAAATATAATGTATCGAAAAATTGAATTTAATACCAAAATTGGTTTTGTATTACTAAAAATAGTTCAGCTGCACAAACTACTTTGAATTAGAAAAATACTTCTTTTTCTTTTTTATAAATATCTGGGGAATGAAACAGTTTCATAAATGATTCTACTTAACTTTATATCCTGACTAATTTTATTTTGGTAAATAGACACTAAACTTGTCTAAATATAGGCAATATTTAGTCAGTAATTAAACATAAAAATATAGCTTTATTTTAAAGATCAATTTAATAGGAGTGAGGTGTGTGTGTGTGTGTGTGTGTGAGGGGTTTAAATAAAGCTAATATATTTCAAGTACTTATTTTATCAACCCCATAAGGTTTCCTGCAGAATCATTCAAGCATTAGACAAGATACATTAAAACACCCAATCTGGCACTTGTTGAATTCTGAAACGAGTTAGTGAAACGATTGCTTCCAAATCAACTCTTTATTGAATTTAGTCATAATTTATGAACAATTTCTGTTTTATGACGAAACCTCTTAAGTAAAATTGTATTAAAGAATAAAAATTTCAGATTTGTTGTAGATGAGGTTAAATATTCAATAACGTAATAGTAGAATATGGTGTGTTAGGAGGTAGTAGAGAGATATCAAAGGACAATAAGCAGCTTATTCATAAAGTCATTAAGACTTGGTCTGCATCATCATGAATCAGATTGGGAATAAACACATAAGTAGTGTATGTATATGTTTGTGTAGAGTGAAATAAAGTAGATACTGATATTTCAGGAGAGTGAGGTCATTTATCATATATGAAAAATTACCCAACTATGATTCATATTTAAAGTCAATAGTTAAAGTGCAGGCATGGCTGTGTGTTTTAGAATTCCACTTCCCAACCACATTATTTTGGGTTCAGTCCTACTGCATGGTACCTTAGTGAAATTACTGACTACTTAATTACTAATATAAAGTTTAATTATGTTAGAACTGCTGATTAATCAGTAGAATGTAATCACTTTTATGTGGATGATCAACTGAGTTAGTATGGAAGTTCAACAGGAGAGTAAATCTTGTTAACTTAAACTATAAACCAAAAGATAAGAAAGGATGTAGAATGTGGATCTTAGAGAAAGATTAAGCATGGGTTGGTGAAGGAATTGTGTGTGTACACATGAGATCTCAGGTTCAATGGCACTGTATGGTATCTTGGGTAAATGTAATTTTCTATACCCTCAAATCAATCCACAACTTGTTAGTGAAATTGGATATGCGGAAGCTGTATAAGAGCCCATCGAATGGACTGTACCTGTAATTCAAAAGTGCAGACTTTTCATACTCAATGTCAAACTGATTCTGCTTGAGAATTATATTAAGAGTATATGCACCTAAGGGTATATTATATTAAGGGTATATGCTCAGCCACTTGCACACTAATCCAACGAGCAAATAATTCAGATGACTGAATAACTGAATCCTAATCATTGAATCTGACAGAGAGCCATCCATTCATGGACTTTTTCTCTAGATATGGCTACTATTACAAGGTAGATAATCATTCGATCATAATATGAGGCATGACTAGAAATTTGAATTTGAAATTATGGAATTACAAGGAAAAAGATACATAGAATTCATATAATTATTTTGTTTTTACTTGTTACAAAGTTCTTACACTTTCTACTTGGTGGTAATCATGTATAGCACTATTTTATCCCTTTTAGAAATTGCCAGCATTATATATATACATATATCCGTCTAACCCATGCCTGCATGGAAAAACAGACGTTAAATGATGATGATGATGATGATATATAGTGTTAGAGAGAGAGAAGGGGGTGCATGTGTGTGTTTATATCTTTTGCTCTATACTGATGCAAAACCAATGCTCTTGGAACAAAATCTATGGGGTTACAGAAACTCCTTTGTTACATTTGCTGTTATAAATGCAATGAACAAGAGATTGGCCAGTTGGGGATCTGTGACCAACTAGGTTATTGTGCATCAATTGTGATACAAAATAAACAGATCATGCATTCTTTGTGAGAAAGTGCTGTAATATGGCAGTAAGAACTACATTAGGTAGAAGTAGGCAAGAGAGGAAGACTTAGGACAAGTTAATTAAATCAAATTTTAGTGTATGCATTGAAAGAAGACTAAGATTATTGGAAAAAATTGTTATATTGCAGAGCTTTTCAACTAATAGCAGCACCAAAAAAAAAATGTTTGCTAAAAGCAATAACTAAAACTGATGATAATTCATGAAAAGCAATGTACGGTTTGACAGATCACAACTAATCTGGTTAAGACTGACCTAGTCTTTTATCATTTATGGGTTTTGATGTTGTCAAGTAATGGACTCTACCAACTAAACATGTTGAATGTGAGAGCTACTTTCAAGTATTTCACTAGAACCAAGTGAGGTTATCCAATGACTGAATAATATTAAAAAGAAAAATGATTTCTAACTAAAAAAAAAAAAAGGAATGAAAATTAGGAAGCAGAATAACATGTGTAGGAAAAAGATGTCATGATGAAAATAAATATTGATTCAAATTCATGTTAGCTTCATTTAATAACAAAATTGCTTTCATAATTATACATCAGCAATTTGTTTCATTATTATTGCTTTAATGTTTTTAAACCAAATATTTGCAATTGGCAAAAGATAGAAAACTGGTCAACTTAATAACACATAATTCACTGCCCAGCAGATGTGACTTCTATTTTTTTTTTTAAACAACCAGCTATGCAATAATAGTTTTTTCTATGAGGATATCTCTAACAGCTACAGCCAAAATGGTGAAGACTTAATGACTTCAACCCACTTCCCTATAACTTTAAAAAAAAAGAAATATTTAGCTTGCTGAAGATTTTAAATCACTGGTCTAAAGCATTGGTTCTTAAAACCCGGGCAGTGCAATAGTGCCACCAGTTGATGGTGGTAGGGACTGTGAGCTTACAAGGGCAGCAGCAAATATCAAGGGAACACTAAGAAAGGTCCTAGGTGTTCAGAGGGGTCGTGATTTTTCTAAGAAATAAAATATTTAAACCAGATATGATAATAATATTGTAGATACATCTTCAAAAAAAAAAAATCTTTGTCAGGATTAAAATATGAAGAGGACATTGTGTTGTCAGTGAGCAGAAACATGATTGATGATATGCCAAGGTTCAAATATAATTTCATTATATATGTCCTTGCCTTTAGTAATTTCCATTAAAATTAAACAGAGAAGGTACTAGTTCACGCAACTCTCTAAGAAGAGGCAAATTCTGGATAGGCTTGTTTAAGAAAATAAGGGTAATAAACTAACTACTGCACAAAATTAAGGGGCATTTGTAAAACGCCAGTTGGTGAAACTTGGGTGCTAAGTTATTAAAGGCTGAGAACCACTATTGTAAAAGAGTATTAATTCATATCATCAACAGCCTAGACAACTTTTTTTTTTTTTTTTTACTATTCTGTTCACTCCAATCCCTCCCCTCATACCAATGATTAGGCACTACAGATTAGTCATAGTAAAATGATAGGCTATTGTGACTAGTCTTTCCTCTTTAACCCTTTAATATTCAGATTATTCTGTCAAATGTAATGCTTATTTATTCACATTGTTTTAACTAATCATGCATTATCTGGTAGCTTCGAAATTTTGAAGATGTGATTGTTTATTTCTAGAATGACATTGTAGGGTAGGTGTGAAAGGTTAGATCTGGCTGGTTTGAACATAAAATAGAAAGCATATTTGGGCCGGATATGGCCGCTTTAAATGCTAAAGGGTTAAGGTGAGAGAACTACTAAAGAAGTAAGAGCCAGTCCTTACTGCTACGATGGAACCAATCAGGCTAAGATATAATTTCAATCATGAGCACAAGAGGAAAACACTTCACGTAGACCCCTAGATTGAGGTAATTCTCCAATATAACCCTTTTTCTCCATCAAGCAAAGTCTGCACCTCCTACAGCTGATGAGGTAAGGCCTGCACTTTTCTAGCAATCTTCAGTTGATGTTATATTGTGCAGAATTTTCTTTCAACAGCCATGTGTCCCACTGATGTTGTGATGTTACATCTCCCTTAAATTTTGAAAGAAGACATGTGACTCATGAATCTGATCTTGAAAGGGTTTTCCACTGCACCCACATATCTCTGTACATGCATTATTTCACCAAGATCCTTCAATACTATCTCTGCCTCAAACTTGAAAGCCTCTGTATTGCATTGACCATTTAGTGAGCATGTGGAATTACTTCTGCATGAACAACCTACCTTTGTGTTTGGTTTGAAACTATTTAGTAAAATTTGGCTTGTGTTACAAGCACAGCTAAATGAGACCCTCAAGTGTGCTAATTGAAAATTTTCCTGTACTTATATGTCTGCAGGAAATGCTTGTCTACTAATCTAAGAGTGATCCTACCTGCATAAGTTTTAACATTAAGAGAAAACGTGGGGGAGAAATGCAAACCATATAACTTTATGATAACACTTTCTCTTAGTGGGGCCAGGGTTGTGCGTATAACTAACACTATCTCTGAAACTGCTAACAGCAGTGGGGCCTTATTATAATATGGGTCTGTAGCATCAAAGATCTCATTTAAAAATCAGTTGGAGATCCTTCTGCAAATATCCTTCACTAGGTTTCGAGAACTATGACCGAAAGGCTCTAGTGTGTGTGTGTGTGTGTGTGTGTGTGCACGCGTGTGTATGTGTATATATATATATATATACATACATTCATGTATTTGTTTTGCAAAATTCCTGATGTAAAATCGTGGCAAAAATATGACCATCCCCAAATATAACAATATATATATATATATATATATATAGAATAGGCGCGGCGTGGCTGTGTGGTAAGAAGCTTGCTTCCCAACCACATGGTTCTGGGTTCAATCCCACTGCGTGG
>JAOPUL010005855.1:52563427-52576076 GCA_027564515.1 Octopus rubescens | reverse complement strand
GGTACTCACTTTATCAACCCCGGAAGGATGAAAGGCAAAGTCGACCCCGGCGGCATTTGAACTCAGAACGTAAAGTCAGAAGATTTAATAATGATAATAATAATGATAATCGTTAACAATAACAACTCCCAAAAATCTGGGACAATATAGCGATGCCAAGTATTAAAGATAAAAAAAAAATGAAGAACTTAAAAGAATAGAGCTGGATGAAGTGGAATGGGTGGGGCGATATGAAAACAAATATTTCTCCAACAAAATATTAAAATCATTTAATTATTTTTGTTTTACATTGAAATTTTAGTGAAGAATTTTTACAATGCGGGGGTGAGCGGAGGAAGAAAGCAAATCCTCAGCTTTGAGCCACATCCTCCTATATCTATTGCATTGTCATATATTTTGGTTTTGTGGACTCTCTCTCGGAGGAAGGGAAGAATATTAGCAAAGCACCGAGACAGGCATTGCAGTTTTTACAGTTTTAACTGTCATCACACTTCTCTCTGTTATGATGTCTGATGACAAAGCAAATGAGTCATGGCCAGTTCGGTGCCACTTTCCCACAAGTATTCCATCATATCAGGCTCACTAACACTGCCTTAGCCAACAAAAGACTCTTCACAGCCAATATACTTCAGCATTTATTTATTTATATTCTTTTTTTTTTTTTGCTCAATATTCTTTCTGAAGGTTGGAGAGAAGGGTATGGTTGGGGGGGAGGATTATAGAAGAAAGAGAGAGAGAGAGAGAAAACCCCGAAAAGAAAGAGAAAGCCGGTGAGGAGGGAGAGAGAAAGAGTGTGTGTAACATGGAAGGAA
This sequence comes from Octopus rubescens, assembly GCA_027564515.1. Classification (NCBI taxonomy): domain Eukaryota; kingdom Metazoa; phylum Mollusca; class Cephalopoda; order Octopoda; family Octopodidae; genus Octopus; species Octopus rubescens. The sequence goes on along the minus strand of JAOPUL010005855.1, from coordinate 52,575,264 downwards.
TAGCAGAGTGGTTGGTGCTACCTAAATAAAAATAATGGTGATAGTGGCCATGGTGGTGATGGTGGTTGGGGGGGGGGAGCTGATAAATCAAATAAGACAATCCTTCCTCTCTCTCTCTCTTTCTTTCTCTCCTACCCACCCCATTAACCATGCATATCTGGTTACATATAAATATTGTGTCCCAACACCCTTAAAAAAAAAAAAAAAAAGAAAAGAAAGAAAGAAAAAAAAACAACAACAACGAAATAAACAAAAAAGGAAAAAAAAAAAGAAAAAGACAAATATAAAAAAAGAACAACTTCTATCAGATGTTGGAAGTGTCATATAAAACATAATTTATGTTTATAACTGCAGCAAGGAAATAACAACGCTGGGAAGAAACTTATTGATAAGAAGGTTTCAATCAAAATATAGCTAGATCTTCAATATTGACTTATCTGCTTTCTGGCTGTTTGGCTGCTAACACTGTACAATAAATGGGGTGGAGTGAGGAAGAGGGTGGGGGTGGGGGAAAGTTTGGGGGGTAGGAGGAAAGAGGGATTCCTTGAAAATCTTTTCTTACAATGCAAGTATTATTATATGGTAAGGTACGAACCCTTAACTATGTATGAAATGATCAAAAGATGAGAGAGAAATTAACAAGCCCCCACCGTTAATGTCTGATATGAAATAATAACTTATCTTTCCGAAATGAAGAGAGAGAAAAAATGGTATTAATATACAATATTCTATCTAGCACATTTTGACTAGTATCAGGGTTTAGTCTCAAAAGAACCATGGTAAATATTCCAATTTATAAAAAGACTGAATAAATTTTTCTTCTCAGTGAATACGAAATGAATGATGATGATAAACGCTATAAGAGAATTAAATGAAAAAGACAAAAAGAAAAAGAAAAAAAAAGTTTAGGTGTTCATAAAGCATTTTGACATCCATGATAAGAGAGTGGCTATAATGACCCAAGGAGGTATTAAGATTACAAGTGACATCTTTGTCCTAACCAGGAAGAGATAAACAAACTACCCCATGTTGAGTGAATGTGCTCTCCCTTCCAACACACATTAGATTAATGGCTGGTGAATTTTAGATTGTAAGTGCAAGATAAAGCTAGACTGGATAGGTTGCAAGAATTGGAACATCAGATCCACTCTCCCCCCTCTCTCTCACTCTCTCTGCTAAGAAAACTGCTAGAGAGAGAGAGGGAGAGGGAGAGAGAGATATAGGGAGAGATAGGGAGAGAGAGAGAGAGAGAGAGAGAGAGAGAGAGAGAGAGAGAGAGAGTTTATGGAAATTAACAGTTCCACTTTGCAGAGAGATGTGATACAGCAGGCACTGAACAGACCAGACATGGTTGAATGACTTGTGAGACAAGATTTAATATGAAGGTGCAATGAGTAAGTAAGGACCAGCCAGGATCAGCAATGAATTCACTGAAAAGGTAGTTCAGTGTACAGTGTACAAGTTGGGTGTCCACCAGGGTTCTATCCACAACTAGTTTCTCTTCATATTCCCCCCCCCTTGAAGTAATCACATACAGTCGGACATGTTTATATATTTTTTGCAAACTGATGATCTGGTTCACATTAAAGAATTTGTCAAAGAAGCACTGGAAAATGTTTCAAGTTATACAGTAATGATCAGGAATGACAAAAAAAAAAAAAAAAGTTTCAAAGCTAACGTGGTGATTACTTGAGTATAGTGAAGAATACAAATGCCATGTAGCACCCAGGGAATGACCTTAATATATAGGGAACTAGAATAAACTTAATAGTCTAGTATCAATGCAGGGAGGGGGGCTGTTTGCCAGTCAAGGCTGACCATGTGTCTGCACATGTATATGTAAGATTTTATGAGGAAGACTGACAGTTACCTATGCATGCAAGTCTCCTCTCTCACCACACCACTAATGACCACTGAGGTTTATCCAAGGGAAAGGCTGCAGACATGGGCTGATACAACTTAGCTTCAGTGTCACTGCAGGAGTTGCTGTCAGAACACAAAGAACTGTCTGTAAGAGTTACTTGCAAGGCATCTTGCCCAACCCTCTAAATCCATCACCCTATATTGGTAATATTTTATAGACCACAAAAAAGATGTAAAACAAAGTTGACCTTGATGTGATTTGAACTTAGAGCACAGACAAGGCGTTCTATCAAACACTCTAACGACCCCTGCTAGTTCACAGCCAAGTGACTATCCCAATTCACTTCAGATATACAAGATAGATAAAAATGCAGTTAGATTTGCAGTTGTCTGTGAGCAGGAAGTGGATTAAATCTGAAGGTCATGGAGTGTTTAGAGGACTTGCTGGATTTAGTAGGTAAGTATTGCTCCACATATAATATAATTAGTGATAGTTCCAATGAAAGCATGATTTGTGTGCTAATGAGATAAAAGAAGTTCGTAGAATTGTTGTCTCTATAGTCAATGGTTTGTTTCTTTCTTTCTTTATATACAAAAAAATTAAATCATACAAGGTGTGTAGAATGTAAATGCGATGCTGTGCAACAATAAAACAGGCAATGATTGCAAGTAAGACATCAGCAGAGGTGTAGAGAAATGAGCTATGGTCCACTGGATGATTGAAACTAAATACCATTTTACAAGGGGGTTGAGAGAGAGAAAAAAAGAGAGAGAGAGTCAGACAGAAAGACAGATATTGGTCTTAAGCTGTATTGGTTCCTATGTGCAGGAGATAACTATGTACTGGTTTGGGCATGTACTGTGAATAGAGGACACTTGCCAGCTGAAACAGATTCGCCAAGTAGCCATTGTTTAATCCAAGGTCAGCCCCCAATTGAGAAAATCTGTGATCAAGGTTAACACTGCAGATGAGATCAGCCATTCCTTTTGTACATCTAGGACTACATTGTCTAATGTGTACTTCTCTTTTCTTTCTGTTTTTCCCCAGGCAATAAGAGTGTAATTTGAGAGATTTGACTGTAATTTCTAGCATGGTGAGTGACCATGTAAATGCTCCCCTCATTAGTTATTATTCTTGTGAGTACATTGTCCAATGTGTACTTCTCTTTTTCTTTTTTCACCCCCAGGCAATAGGGTGTGATTTGAGAGATTTGGCTGCTATTTTTAGCTGAGTGAATGACCAAGTAAATGCTCCTCTAATTGGTTACCAGTCTTGTGAGGTAGTAGATACTTATGACAGAAACAGATTGAAGACTGCTTTGGGCGAATAATACTGAGGTCAGAATCTGAAAATACTGAGCCCCCACCCCCACCCCCACCTTCCACAAATATCAAGATGCATGGAAACATGCTAGTACTGGAACTAGATGGAGACTAGAGGCAGGGTAGTTTCAAGTTCAATCTCACTGCATGGCACCTTAAGCAAATATATCTTTTACTATAGTTTTGTGTGTGTGTGTGTGAAGAATGTACCCCTTCAGTGTGCAAGATGAATATGAAAGAGAGAGGAAGGATAGAAGGACAGTGAACGAATTAATTAATTTGTAAAATAGCAAATACCGTAATCTATGAAATTAGAGTAGGGGTAAGTGAGTTTTTTGCCTCCACTATTCAAGAACGGAGGGAAGAAGTGCAGAAAAGGAACAAAATGAAACAGAGCTGTTCAAGAAACAAACAAACAAAAAAGTTAAGGGATGGGGCTTTTTCCCATTTAGAAAATAAAAAAAAAACCCTTTTTTTGGCACATACACAAAAAGAAACCCTGTATTGTCATGTAAAAGTTAGCAAGTGCCGCAGGACTCATTTAATTTTGTCTAAAGTGAATGCAAGAAGATTCACTAGATAAATTCATTTTAGAATATGTAATGGGCTTTATATTATTTTTTTTTTTTAAAGCAGGCTGAAGAAAGCAACATTACAGCTATTTCTAAGGAGCTCTCAGTTCCATTCTCTTACTTATTATTCACAACAAGAACAACAGGGAACCCAAAAACCAACCCACCCATGCCACACAAAAAAAAACAAAAAAAACCTAAAGAAATTTACAAGTACCTCTTTAGAAAGTTATGCCTTAAAAGGTGGCAGTTTACAATAAAGAGATGTCTTATACATTTTTTAGTAGATGCAGAAGGAGAGTCAGAATACATGCCTGCTTGCACTTGTGTGCGTGTGCATGTGTGCATGTAAGAATGGATAAACCTCTAGTTGTTAGAGTCCTTAGGACATTAGAAATTACATAATGCAAAACTATTCCTACAGGTAAAATTCTTCACAAAAACAGTTACTAGAAATTTGAAACAGTGAGGAGTAAGTGATGGATGGAGGGATGTATGTATGTATGAATGAATGAATGTCTACATATATGCATATGTAATATGTATATACATTATATATGGCTATAATATAGATATACATAATATAATACATAATATACATATTATAATATGTGTGTGTATACATACATACATACATACATACATACATACATACATACAGACAGACATACATACAGACATACAGACAGACAGACAGACAGACAGACAGACAGACAGAGAACAATACAATTGATAAAGTCATTTGTAGAAAGTGGAATTCATCTTCGGAAGTGGATTGCAACAAACTGAATATTGTTTTCATGAAATGTCTATTCTTGTTTCAAGCTTATAACAACAATGAAACAATGACAAATAACAGCTTCTTTACATATATATTATATATGAGAGAGAGAGAGAGGTGGGGGAGAGAGACCACATAAATGAATTTAATTCTTTTGTGACAGTGTTGCTAGTAGTGAAACACTATATTATCATTTAAAATAATCATAAATTTAGGGGGGTTTAAGAAAATAACAGTGTTGTTAATTTGTGTTTTAAGAACAGTGGATCTGCTGAAACAAGCAGAGTGAGTAAAAAAAATATCTGGTATCTAGGGGTTGAGCGAGTATTTAGTTACATCACTTTATGTCCTAAGTTCAAATATTGCTGAGGTTGACTTTGCCTTAAATCCTTCCAAGATCAATACAATAAAGTATCGGTCACAGACACAAGCAGTGATACGAGTTCACTTTGCAACAAATAAGTACCAGGTTTGAGTTTATTGAACAGTACCATTTTTGATCTATTATAGCCCTGGGCTGCCTGATGCTTTGTCAGTGGAATTTGGTAAACAAACTGTATGGAAGGGCGTCATGCATGTATGTATGTGTGGCCTAGTGGTTAAACAGTTGGAGTCATGATCATAAGGTCGTGGCTTCAATTCTAGGACTAGGTGGAACATTGTATCTTTGAGCAAGGCACATCACTTCACATTATTCCAGTCTACTCAGCTGAAAATGACCGTTAACCTAGTGCTGGTGTGGCTGTTTGTCCTTCCAACTGTTATATTCTTGATGTTCCAGTGGGACAAGGGCGGGAAGACCAAGAGGGTGTCTTTGTCTGCTTAGAAATACATAGGCACTTGAAACAATTAGCAAAAGTGTGGTACAAGTTACAAGATCATACCAGAGAGTGCTGGCTAAGTAAGTGTGTGTGGCAGGGGGAGGGGGGGGCACTCTGGTATCTGTGGTATTTATTCTTCTCAGGTTGCCTAGACAATCCCTTGCTACTCTTGCCTTCAGATATGCAGTGAACTTGTCATTGGCCCATTGTAAACCTCCTGTAACCAATGATGCACTTCTTGTTCACCAGTTGCAATGAAATAAGTAGAGGGTGTGCAACGAAATAAGTAGATAAGTGAAGTGTGTGTGTGTGCATGACCTCGCCCTTCTGCCTGTGTTAGAAATTATACTTTTAGTCCGTGTTTGGAATACAGAACTTAAAACATTTTGGGAGGGAGGGGAGGGCGGTTACAGAAAATTATCGTGGAGGGTCTTTTGTTGTACAAATATAAACACTTTAAAACAAGAGCAACTGAAATCTTTTGTTAGCTTAATAACATCCACGGTTGCCAGGTCTATAGATATTTAGCAGTTATGCATATGGGGGGAATCTTGGTGATTCTGGCTATTGGTTAAACAGAGGTTCCTTAACGAAGCATTGTGATTGTATTGGCTGTTGGTCAGCTGATGACGTTTTTGTTTAAACTGCACATCCACCATTGCTTGCCATGATGACTTCACTGACCAGCTCTGTACAAACACAGGATGTTACCTCACTGACCTCTTGAATGCTAAACAGAATTGTGATGGATAGATAGCATTGTGGAGATGGGCATATCCAAGCAAGCTCAACCAGATAATGATGAATAACACAACAGGCTTTCTATCAATAGAACTAAAAGGCAGCAGTGATTTCAAGTTTCAGGTTCCTTGCTATCAAATGGGTTAAAGAGCGGTTTGTAATAAAATCAAAACATTTATAATAGCTAATAAAACAATGTTAAGTGAAGAGGTTTATTTACTTAGCAGTTTGAAAGCAGATAATTGAAGATTTCTTTAATAAACTGACATCGAATTAGACCCGCTGTGAAACAGGAATTAGACAAACATAGAAACGACAACAACAGCAGCAACAACAACAACATGTAATATGAAACTGAAGCCAAGTTGGCTTACTTTCTCGTTCGTTGTTTTATTGATTTATTTCATATGAAAACTGAAACTTACCATTGCACTTGAGGGAAATCTGGGCCATAAATAGGGTGCGGAAACTGACCAGGGGGAGCTGGGTAGCCATACATGGGAGGTCGTGGCAACCCTGAAATTGAAATGGAAATAAATCATTTGGAGTTAGTCATGTTTATGTAAAACTTCGCTTTCCATAGTTCTGGAAATTTGGATATTTGCAAGAATAATGAAACCAAATGTTGTTGACATTTTTTTTTTCTTTTTTTTTTACTTCATCAATATTCTTATTCTGTGCATTATTCAGTTGACTCACATTCGTCACCAAGTCAAACCCGATTGTGAAGATTTATGATCAAAGATATTCCAGTTATGAACAACCCACCTTTTTTTTCTCTCCCGGCCTTGTGAACCCTGAATTACACAATTTATGCACTCCTCTCTTCCACATGATGGTAAGATGAGATTTGGCTGCTATCTCTAGTAAGTTGAGTGGCCATGTAGAAGAACTATGATGATGGTAACCAAACAGTAATGTACTTTATAAAAGGACACAATTTGACATAAGGTTTGGGGTCTCCTACCTTAACCACCCCTCTCAAAAATATACTAGACTTCATTAAAAATAAGGAAACAAAGCTGGTTTAATGACTTACAGTACTGAGTTCAAATCCAGCAAGGACTGAATAAGTGCCAATAGGATAATGAGTTTCATTTAGTTGATAATGTAATAACTCCATTTACAGACTGCTCTTGTACATAGTTTTGGATATTTTCAATGTACAGAGCAATAAAGGAACACAAAGGAAAGGGGAAAAAAGGGCCAGAAAATTGTTGAAAAGATAATAGCATTTAAATTCAATCATTGAGATATCATGGTATACTTAAAGAAAGTCACTCTTGATGGCGCAAATAAGTAAATGTATGAATGAATGAATCCGAATGGCTGAGAATGGGGGCAGGGAGAGGTATATACATATACATGCTTTCTTCTGATCAAGTCCAACACAAACATTGGACTGAATTATCACAGACACAGATATCTCAAGGATTAGGTCTGGTTACTGAGCTATTCACAGCTTAACCATTGGCTTTTTTTACAGCATGAACTTATGCCTACAGGTTAGGCACAAATAGATGGCTTCCGGGTAAGGCACAAATAGTCCTTCCTCCCACAGGGGTGGAAGGACTGTATATAGTGGTTAGTGTGCATATTGTGGGGGTGGACGCAACAAAGGCAAGTGGTTTGAGAGAGTGTGAGTGGAGGAAACACAAGGCATTCCAAATTCCAAGGAACAGAGGCCATTATAGCAGTCACAGGAGAGAGAGAGAGAGAGAGAGAGAGAGGGGGGGGGACAGCATGCTGGTGGACCAGGGGCTGGAGCATGTTTATAAATGATTTTATGCTAATCAAATATATAACATCTGATTGATACTGCCTGCAAATGTTTGGGGTGCCCATAAGAAGGAAATATTAGCTCTGCAGAGATCAATGTGCACAAGCATATATCAAAATGTGTACAAAGGCATCAACGTTTACAAGAAGATATTAATGCCTGTGCAAAAAGAAACTCAATGTGGTTAAATGGCAAATTTCTAAAATTTTTGGTTATTTTTAATTTATTTTTTTTTTCTTTGTAAAAACAAAATCTGAGGACTTTTGAAGCTTTTTCATATTTTCATTTTAGTAAAATTTGTAATATCCCTATTAACCGCCTTGGTTAACAACAGGATAAGTTTGAAGAACACTAACAGTTCTTAGAGTTACTTGATCTGTTCAATGTAGCATGTTCTGAGTTTAGCTAACCCTTTGATTATCAGATTTTTGTTGAGATGCACTGCCTTTGTTTCAATCAATTTTTTAAATAATGAAGAATTTAGTAAAATAACTTTGTCATTATTTAGCTGATGTCTGGAACATAAATTAACATGAAATTTTGATAGGAAACTTTAATTTAGATCACTTTAACACTTTTGTTATCATATTTCTGTTAAAATACACTTTAAAACAGGAAGTTTATATCATAGAATCAAAGGCGACCTCAGGCTGATTGGTATCTAAAGGGTTACAACAGAACATTTGTATCATAGAACCAGGGGTGGTCTCAGGTAGGTTGGTATAAAAAGGGTTAAAGACAACATGCCCATAACAAAGACAGGATAATCCTAGCACTTCATTTAATCAGCTTTCGGCATCATGCTTGTTTGGATAAAGTTGATTGAGACATCTGACTAAAAACAGCAATCCTTACAGGTTGAGTCAATTGGTATTCATGACATTCAAATACAGAATGTCAACATCTCCAGTAATAGGATGTACAAATTGGACATTAAATGTATCAATTGATGTTTTGCAGGAGAGATGATGGTGGCAATGATGTAAAGTACAGATGGATGTGGAGTACAGAGTAAAGAAAATGCCATCAGCTGAAGGCAGAAAGTACTTATTGCAGGGATAGAGAGCAAAGAGATCAGGATACTGGGTGCCACAGTGCTGAGAAAGAGTGGCAATATCTTGTGTTGCTGACATATCTAGCCATCATGGTAAAATAGACATTAAAACAAAAATAATATTGATGATGAGGATGATGATGATGATGAAGGTGATGACAATGAACTAAAATATGAAAGAGAAGGAAAAAAATGAAGAATAAAGCTGAACTTTGTTTTAATTTTCCTTTCCTATCAGTTAGTCTTTAAGATGAAATGTTACATCCATTGCTTGAGACAACAAACCCAATCTAATTTCATAGTAACTATTGTTCTAAGAAGTCTTGTAATGGATGGTGGTGCAGAGAGTTTTATTTAGCCATTATTACGCAGGGATCGTCTCTGAAACTAAAATGTCAGCAACACACAAATAGTAGGTTAATTTAAAGCATCTTTACACATCTTTACATCTCAGCTGCTACACGAAAAGAGAATGGAGGGAAGGGGGGAGGCGAAAATGAAAGTACAGCCGGCCAATAACATTTAAACAATCCTGCGGCACTAATGGAGAATTACATCAGTGTAATCTGGTTGCACTGGACATTATTCCTGACCTCTTCTTGTTTGACGGCAAGAGACTTTCTAAGCAGCATGGTAAAAACCTATATAATATTCTAAAATGGCGTGAGATAGGTGTCTTATGTTGAACCAGTCTCTTGGTAGTTAAGGTGTCAGCTTCCACCACAAAATCAGGAAATGATCGACTCCTACTGGATTTTATTATCAGCAATGAGACAGATAATATGCTAACAAGCAAAAAAGCATGATAAGATGGACACAATGAGAAGTGGGCGAGTGTAAGAGAAAGAGAGAGGGAGAGAAAGAAAGACAATATAACAGAAGGAGAAAGAGAAACAATAAAAGAGAATGCCGCTGTAAATCCATAATACACAGAGAAGAAAATAAATCAAAATAACAAAAAACAAAAAGAAAAACACTCCGTCTAGCAAAAACACATTTGCATTCACTAGGATGATGACATTTCATTTCATACAAACAAAAGAAGAATCAATCATAAGAGAATGACAATGAACTCCATATGTTCTCCTTCTTGAAACGATAATCTAGCTCAGAAGTACGGCTTGTACTATTTTACACACAGGTATGATGTATCTACGCTAGTATTTACAGTAATACACTGTTCTTCATTCACACAAATAACTGCCCCCCACCTCTCTCTCTCTCTCTCTCTCTCTCACACACACACACACACGCACACACTGTCCAACATGATTATTTGAAAACAAATATGATTTACTATCAATATCTGATGTAATAAATAGAATTTGAATTGATTCTTTGAGAGTGGACGAATGGTTAAGGATGAGGGGTAATGATAAATTGTATATTCCCTAAGTAGAGGTGGAGGTGGGTGTCACTAAAAATGTAACTACAGGGTTGGATGGACAGATGAACTACAAACACTGTGTAATACAATACAATGCAGCGCAGTACGTATGCCTGGTGGTGATGGTGAGGCTGAAGAGCTATCTCCTTCCCTCCCTCACTCCCGCCCTCATCCACTAGTAATTACACTAATTTAAGATATAAACAGATAAGGGAAAGTTGACTGAGATAAATGGCTGTTTTAATATGAAGGAATCTGATTTTGTGATGAAGCGATAATTTCATAAATTTTTTTTCCAAAACAATAACAAACAACAACAATAAGAATAACAAGAACACCAACAGCATTATCATAAAAGAAAAATTGGAATGTTAAAGTTTTATGGTAATTGTTGGTTGAAAAAAAAAAAAGAAGAAATCTAGGAGTCCTCCTCCCTCTCTCACCAAAGACTATAGAGTAATATATATATATATATATATATATATAGCTAAGTAAAGAGAAAGCAGAAGACTTGAGAGAGAGAGAGAGAAAGAGTTGATAGACTTGGTTAATGGTTGGAGCTGAATGAGGAGGAAGTGGGTGAGGAACTTATTTAATTGGTTAAATCCATGTGTCTGTAAAAGATATGTTAACAAATAAGGGATTAGAGAGAGAGAGAGAGAGAGAGAGAGAGAGAGAGTAGATAGTGATTTGGAGAAAGGGAAAGATAAAATATTTGGAGAAACAACAAGAAATAGATAGAGGTGTGTGTGTGTGTGTGTGAGATGCAAAAGAATTGGAAATATATAGTCGGATAGATGATGAAACAGTGTATGGGTATGAGAGGGATGTAAAAACAAGTGGTGGTGGTGGTGGTGGTGTTGGTGGGAGAAACATTAGACAGACTAATGCATGCAGACACTCAGGCAGACACCACAGAGGCAGAATGGAAATTGAAATGAGACTGGGATAAAAAAGATGAGATAGGGAGAAGGGGGGGGGGTGATGGAACACATAGTATTAAGATAATTAAGCCAATGAAGGACTATCACAAGAAAGAAATTGGAGAGATTATTAAATAAACAACAACAATAATGATAATAAATAACGATAATTATTATAATACTGTTACTACTACTACTACTAAAACAATGGATTGGTGGAATCATTAGAGTGCCTGTCAAAAATGCTTTGCAGCATTTGTTTGGTTTTTTTTAAATCCAGAGTTCAAATCTCACTGAGGTCATCATTCCTTTTCATCCTTTCAAGAGTTGGTTAAGATAAATTAACTACCAGTCAACTACTGGAGTTGATGTAATCGACTAGCGCCCTTCAGCTTTGCCTTTCATCTTTTCAGGGTCGATAGAATAAAAGTACCAATCAAGTACTGGGGTCAGTGTAATCAACTCCCTCCTTCCGCTCAAATTTGCTGGCCTTGTGCCCAAATTAGAAAAGCATATTACGGCCATATCACATTGAAAGCACCGGTTCTCGTCCGATCACCGAAGTTAAGCAAAGTCGAGCCTAGTTAGTACT
>JAOPUL010005855.1:52162037-52176678 GCA_027564515.1 Octopus rubescens | reverse complement strand
CTCACAAGGCTTTGGTCGGCCCGAGGCTATAGTAGAAGATACTTGCCCAAGATGCCATGCAGTGGGATTGAACCCAGTACCATGTAGTTGGGAAGCAAGCTTCTTACCACACAGCCACGCCGTGCCTATATATATATATATATATATGTATGTATATGTATAATTAGAAAATTATCACAAAGCAATTATTGATATTACAAATGCATTTAATACTTATGTTTCAAGTGGTTACATAACAATTTGTTATGTACAACCCTCAGTTGATTACAGATGAAATACATTGATGGAATTGAGTTTACCTCTATATTCTATCGTAGCAGACAGTAAAAAGTCACATACACCATAGAGAGAAAGTGGAAAAGATAAGAGAGAGACAACAGTTGAATAGATTTTAAGGAATTAGAGAAACCATGGAAATAGAGTAATAATTTTAATCATATTTATTTATTGATGGTTACTCATGGATGTACATTTACTTTGCAAAGAAAGATGAAAATGTTCACACCAACCCATGCCAGCATTGCAAACGGACGTTAAAGGAGGAGGAGGATGATGATGATGAATGCAAATTTCTTCACACACCTGCAACAAAGGTTTGAAAAACATTTGTAACCTGGTACTTGCAGCTCCTACTGATGATTTTTTTTTTTTCTCTCTCTCCCTCTTTCATCTACTAGATGTAAGTAGTTATGCAGATCCCTCTACAACAGTGGTTCTCACCCTGGGGGTCCATATAACCCTTGGGGGTCCACATAAGATTTGGTCGTATTAATCAATGTGCAATAAATTGCTTACACTCCTTTTTTAATACAATTCCTAATAATATTTAATTACAAAACTATGCTTTGTCTCTGTTGTGTATTTACAGTATGGTGGTGATGTCACACGTAAAATGAAGCTCCTGCGACACCAGGCTGAGGGGAAGAAAAAATTGCGTCAGATCGGAAATGTGGATGTCCCTCGGGATGCATTTATTAGAATCTTACAAAAGTGAATCATCCCGATTGCCAACTCACACACAAATAGAATCTGGTTTTGTCTGTGTCCAGAGACACACATACATAGAGATGTAAACTTATGTTTATACTTTAATATATGTGTGTTTATACAAGTGTATAGTTTCATGTGAGTCTATACACATATATATCCACTGAAATAATACATGCACACTGTATGCTCAGAGTGAAGACGAATGGCAGTCAATCAAACTGAGGTTGCAGAGCTCGTGTTCATGGATATTATGTATGTGTGTGTGTAGATAGACAAGCAGCCACTTAGACACACACACACACAGGATGAGACTAACCTCATCAAAAAGTTGTGACTCAATTCAGGACAAAAACATATCTGACAACACTGACCTCAGGCCAATATTAGGGAGAAAAGGTTTTTTCTTGTATGATTAGTTGGTTAATTAATAGATTAGTTGGTTAATTAAATTTTGGAATATTTGCATATTATTGGAGCAGTTGTTGTTGGGTACTTGTTTTCATCAACTTATTCCAGCTTCAAAATTAAGTTGGAAATTTACAAGAAATATTTGTGTGTGTGTGTGTGTGGGGGGGGGTGCGCGCGTGTGTGTGTATATATATATATGTGAAGGTGCGTGTCTGAGTGATTACAGAATTGGATTCGCAATCGTGAGATTGTGAGTTCGATTCCGAAACTGGGTGATGCGTTATGTTTTTGAACAAGACATTTTATTTCACGTTGCACCTTCTACCTGCAGTTGCGACCCAAAGATAGTATTAGCAATTGGAAAGACCAATGGGAAATATTGTTTCCTCGGTCCGATTTGACGAAAGTGAACCGACTGCTAATATATGTGTGAACATGAATATATGTGCATTGCTTTTATTGGATAAGGAAACATTTGTAATGGAGAATAAATAATACCAAATACCACCAATTTTCATCTATATATATATATATCTGTGTGTGTGTGTGTGTGTGTGTGTGTGTGTGTGTGTGTGTGTGTGTGTATGGGCGCAGGCATGGCTGTGTGGGTTGAAAGAACATGATGTTGAGGGGATCAGTAAGGAAAATAATAGTGGTGTCTTAGAAATTCTCAGCGTGCGATTAATGAATAGAAATTCAGTTTGGGATAGTTTCAGAAATAAATTGAAAATGAATGATCGTTAGGTTTTTGGGACGGTGTGGTGATGGTGGTAGTTGGCCTGGCGGTGGGAGTGGTTGTGATGGTTGTGGTGATGGTGGTGGATGTAGTGGCGACGGTGGCGGTGGTGTTATTGGTTGTGGTAGTGGTTGTGATAATGATGGTGGCGATGGTGGTGATGGTGGTGATTATGGTGATGGTGATGGTGGTTGTGGTGGTGTTAGCGATGGTTGTGGTGATGATGATGATGATGATGATTATGGTGATGGTAGTGATGATGGTGGTGGTGATGGTAGTGTTGTTAGAGGTAGAGGTGGTGGTGATGGTGGTGTTGATGATGGTGGTGGTGGTGATGGCGGTGGTGGTGATGGTGGTGATGGTGTGGGAGTGTGATAAGGGTGGAGCAGATAGAACTTCTATTGTTGCTCTTTGTCTTTGATAGTGGCGGTGATGTTGGTTTTAGTTGTGTTGGTCCTACAATGACTGTTGCTGGTGTTGGTGGTATTGTCACAATGGTATTGATATTGTTGCATAGTAGTATTGATATTGGCATTGCTATTGCTTATGTTGTTGGTGTTGTTGTTGTTGTTGTTGTTCCAGTGGTGGTGGTGGGCCTGGTACCGTAGCTGCGTGTGTGGGTGGGTCGTGGCAACATTGATCTGGTTGATAATTGTCCTGGTTCTGGAATCACTGTTGCTGTTGTTGGTGGTGGGGGTGGTGGGGTTTGTGATGGTTTTGTTGTTGCTGTTGCTGTTGTTGTTGTTTTGTTGTTGTTGGTGGTGGTGGTTGTGATGGTTTTCTTGGTGTCCTCGGCTGCGTTGTTGTTGTTGTTGTTGTTGCTGGTGGGTGGTGGTGGTGTTGCTGACGTGATGGTGTTGATGGTGCAACTTCCAAATGACCGGACTTACTAGAAAACACGCACACAGATACACACACACTCGCACACACACTCACGCACTCGTATACACACACACACACACACTAGCACACACACTCACACACGCGAACACACACGCACACACACATTCACACACTCGCACGCACGCACACACCGACACACTAGCACACACTCACAAACTCATACGCACACTCCCGCACGCACGCACACACCCACACACTCACTCACAATCTCACCCGCACGCGGGCACACACATACACACGCACATATACACACACTCACACACACACTCTCGTGCACACACTCACACACTCTTACCCACACACACATACACACGCACACAGACACACAACACACAACACACATAGACATACCCACATACACACCACACCCACAACCAAACAAAAACACATTATATAAGAGCAATTGTCTCCTTGTCTGCCATCTCTTATATTACCTTTTGCAAAGCAACTCTTGACAGTGACAGCTGAATGGGTGAAAAATGGCCGAGTTATGTGTGAAGGACGATAACCAGGATGCAGATGCAGGATTTACAGTTTTTAGTGTACTAAAATCTCGTAAAACATTACTGATGAATAGATTGTGAGACAGCAGTTGGCCACTCTCTAACGATCATTCAACCTACCTACACAACTGGCAACCTCTCACTTGCCGGACCACTAAGCAAACTGATACACAAGCTAGTCACTGTACCACTTATTTCTTTTCAGAAAGACATTCGCCATAAATTGCTAAGACCTGAAGTCTTTCTCGTTATTATCTTCATTTTGCTTTTCACTTTTACTATTATTGTTATTATTTTTTCTCTCTGTAATCTTTATTGATGTTGTTTTAGTTCGGAACAATGACGAGAAAGTGAGAGAGAGAGAAATCGAGAGAGAGAGAGGGAAAGAAAAGGGAGATTGAGAGACAGATAGAAAGAGAGAATGAGAAAATGGAACGAGGGGGTATAAAGAAATAAAATAGAAGGATGATGCGGGGGGGTTGTACTCAGTTGACAGAAAGCGCGTGCTTATATGTATGTCTGTAGATGTGTTTATCACTATATATATATATATATATATATACATGCGCATGCAGATACACATGTACGTGTGTGTGTGTATCTGTGTAAGCGTATGTATGTGTAATACGTGCGTAGTTTATGCAGATATAAGTTGATGTGCATGCCTGTTTGTGCGGGTGCACTTGCGTGTGTGTGTGTCCGTATCCAGGTATATGTGTAGTATATCAGTAAATATGCTAGTATCCCTATTTCACAACCATTTTATTTTGTATGTGCGTCCGTGTATTTGTTTGTTTGTGTGTGTGCGTGCGCACATGCGTCCGTATTTCAGTCCCTGGCAAGATAATAAATGAGTTTTCAGAATTGGAGCTAATTTAATTTCTCATAACCCTATATACACACGCACAACCATATATATATATATATATATAGTGTGTGTGTGTGTGTGTGTGTGTGTGTGTATATCAAATGGTATCAAAGTTATTAAGCCTATGAAATTAAGGTCATTTCCTAGTAAAATTAGCATGGAAATGTAATGAACAGCTTGTCAAGTGGACAAACACAATATTGATTGTCACACTACATTTAGCAGCACTCCAAGACATCAAAGAAATGATAATATAGCGAAGGTGAAAACAGTCCAATAGATACATTTTTTATTTCCTTTATTTTATTTTATTTTTTGTTTGTTGTTTTTGTTTTGTTTTATTTTTAAACATACTGTATCTCTCTTGTGGACAGATCAATAGAATTTCTCTGTGCTAGAAACAGTTTTTATTTTAACAACCATCTTGATCACCAAACACGGACGGAACCAGATATTCTAATTCTTCTAACATATAGTTGGCGATTGGTTCTAGAAGCACTTTTGGTGGGGGGGAGACATGGCACAGAACTGCGTGTAATGAATGTATGAATATAAGTCCACACTAAACCAAGGAATTTAGCAAACAGGCAAAGAACAACATTTAAATGCAGAGGTGAGGGTGGGAGGCAGGCCTGCCGTTGTATTGACTCCAAACACCAAACTTTATCAGTTGACAGAGAAATATACAAAATAGACGAAAACAAGAGGCATAACTCTAATGATGACAATGACAACAGCAGCAACAACAACAACAACAAAGGGATGAGACTTGGTTAAAAGAAGGCAAAACAAGCTGGTATGAATTTGGTTCTTGTAATATTGAATTACAAACTGTATTTCAAGATTGATTATATTAGAAGAATTTTTTCTTTTTTTTTATCACCAAGTTATTGATTGGATAATTTAAAGAAGAAAACAATAAAACGAAGAAATAAATTTGCTGGGATGCAGAAGGAGGAAGGTGGGGTGTGGGGTTTTTGAGGGAAGGTAAGAGAACCCAACACTTTGCAATCTTAAAATGGGTATGGGAGTAGAAAACATCTTGAGATAGATAGAGGGATAGACAGAGAAAGACAGAGAGAGATAGACAGAGAGACAGGGATAGACAGAGAGAGAGAGAGAGAACGAGAGAGATTTTGCAATAGGGAACTGTTATCCACTGGCCTTGAATGAAACAATCTCTAAAGCCTGGAGCCATTTTCAACATGGGTTAAAGAGTTCCATGCCTAAGTGAACCGCCTGCAGCTATGATACAATATATGTTTTTTCCTTTCATACTTTTTTTAAAGTTTACTCTTTTTTATATATAAACATATATACATTTTTATATATTATGTACTTTTTGTTTATTTTTCTCAAAAAATCTCATTTTGGTTTCTTTTCTTTTTTTTTACTTTCTTTCCTTACTTTCTTTTCTCTCATCCACGGAAATAATGCCTGCTGGCTACAAACAGCAGTAAGTCTTGTGTTAGCCACCAAAATGATGCCTGCTGGCTACAAACAGCAGCGGGGCTTGTGTTAAAAGAAAGAGCTTACACAGTCATGGAACACACTAAGCATGGAAAGCTAACAGGAACCTTACAACAGCATTCTGAAATATAATTGGTCCATACCTGCCAACAGCTACATCGCTCCCTCAAATTTGATTAGCCTTCAGGCATTAAACTAATGCAGTACTAGCATTTATTCAAATAAATGGCCTATAATCTCGCAACCCATTAAAAATAGCTGTATGTCTGTCTTCACACACACACGCGCATATATATATATATATATATATATTAGTCTTTGTGTGTTATATATGTATGTATATATGCATTTGTGTACACATGCAAAAGAAGAAGATAAAAAAAATAAAATCATTTATATGGATATATTTTTGAAAGGGTGGGCAGGAAGGATGGTGGTTGGCAATCTTACATTTAATTGGCAAACGAATGTGTATTTTTCCATCTTCAAGTATAAAGAAGAAAAATAAGGAGGAAAGAGAAGGGGGAGATGCTGAGATAACACAATGCTGCTTTTCAGGTATGTATGTATGTTTATAACTTGACTATTTAGAAAGAAAGAAACATATAACAGCAACATCAAACAATGTCTCAAGTTCAATGAATAAATTAAATTAAAACTTCGCGAGATTTTTCCCCCCATCCGAATGTAAAAATACAATAACATTTGGATTTAGATATATGCAGTTTATAGATAATTTAGTCAGAAAATTTTCAAATTTGCTCCAGTGTTGAAAAATCTCAAATCTCAACTCAAATCTAATATTATTTATTCAATGCACTATAAATAAAAATTTTATTGAAAAAAAAATAAATAATAATAATAATAAAAAAATAAAAATAAATAATAAATTTTCAAATCCTTACAACAGCATAAGAAAGAGAAGTTATGTGAAAGGGTGCTGACAATATATAAGGAATAAATAATAAGACATGGGTAACTTTTTCCACCACACAATCCCCATCAAGTGAAATAGTTTGGGGGGGGGGGAATGATAATAGCAAGGTTTGATAAATTGATAATGATGAGGCAAAGAAATAGTCATATTGGAAAAGTTATTCGAAATAAATTATAATAATAACAACAACAACCACAACAAAGTAAAACTAACTGACAACTAGATGTAAATGTGTTTTCCTAAAATATGAAGTCAATAATACCAGGCAATACTAATGGTTAAAATGCATCATTTGTGTGTTTACAGAGATATGCTTTTATGCATGTGAAATTGTAATGCATTAACACATAAGGGAAGAATTAGAAAAACGAATGAGACAGAGAGACAGAGAGAGAATTTTAATCCTTTTCTTTCGTTTTGTTTTTGTCATTGGACTGCAAGTTAAGCAGAGGGCGCCACCTTCAAGGCTTTGTGAGTCGAATGAATTGACGTCACTACTTATTCTATTGCCCTCTTTTGCCACAAAGTTACGGGGATGTAAACAAACCAACACCAGTTGTCAAGCGGTGGTGGAGGACAAACACACATTCATTGACATATACAAATCTGTATATGTATATTTACCAGCATGGAAAACAGACGTTAAAGGTGGAGGAGGATGATGATGATTATATATAATTGAAATTTTGAATTAAGGGCTCTCAGAGAGAGCTTGTATTACTAGAAATAGGAGCCAAAATGCTCCAGCTTGTGAAGATAAAGTCTTAATTTTCAAATCTTATTGGGTTCTCATCAAAGGTGGCTACATCAATTTGACCAATCCCAGAGAAACAAAGAGCAATTCCAGTAGCTACTAATTTGCATACTGTGTTAGTTAACTTACAGTATGCAAATATCGGGGTCTTGTCAATAGGGATCTCAGTCTACACAGCATTAAGGTATGTGATATAATATATGTAACCTCTGTGTGTGTGTGTGTGTACGTGCGCACACACGCACAATGGGCTTCTTTCAATTTGCATCTGCCAAATCCACTCACAAGGCTTTGGTTGGCATGGGGCTACAGTAAAAGATATTTGCCCAAGGTGCCACACAATGGGGCTGAACCCAGAACCATGTGGTTGGGAAACAAACTTCTTACCATACAGCCACACCTAGGGTTTGACATCTTTCTTTGTTGTTATTAAATCACATTTCTATTTTACATTATCTCTTTTAAAAAAACCCTACCCTGTTTAAAATCATTCGTGACAAAATATAAATAAATTATAATATCTAATACTAACCCTAACCTCTGTTATGTTAACTAGTGAGATTGCTAGTTTTATTGAAAATAATAATAGTGCTAAATGTGGACTGACAGACAGAGAGACAAGAATTGTCTAATTGGTGTCAACAGCAAAAACAAAGCCTAAACATTAAAACAATGGTAAGCAATCAATCTTATGACAGGTAACAGCTTTACCATTTTGGTGTCCTTCCTTTCATTTCATTTCATTTTATTTTATTTATATATTTATTATTATTATTATTATTATTATTACTATTGTTATTATTTTGCTTTGAGAACCAAAAACAAATAAACAACAATGCAATTTTACAACCATTGTTCCAAGCTGCCAACATGGATGGATGGATGGAGGTTGGGGTTGTTGTTTTTTTTTTCTCATTTTGTTTTGTTTGTTTGTTTGTTTCTTTCTTTTTCTTGCAAATTTAGATATTTGCATATGAACTATTGGAGCAATTATTTTTACAGCTGAATACACTTTCATACCGTTAACCACTCAAGCAGAAAGTGGGGGTGGCATCTATCTTTACAGCCAGGCAGTCTAGAGAAGAAGAGAAGGGAGAATAATAATAATAATAATAATAACAACAACAGCCCAAAACAATATAAAAAAAGACAATGACTGTAGTAGGGTTTGAACTTGTGACCCTGTGTTCAGTAGTCCAGCAGCTTAACCTTACAACACTATATATCCACCATTGTTTGTTATTCTTCCTAACAAAGGACTCCTCCCATTCAACTATAAAATGAGTATGGAGTAGCATATAATATAATAAAGATTTCTTTTGCCAAGGCTCAAGGCCATTTCTGCAAAATGAAGGGGGTATAGTTGATCCCGGTATCTTATATTATTGCTTCCCAGCAATATTGACCCCCAGCAACATTTGAATAAAAGAATAAAATACTAAAGTGTTAAAGCAGAAAGCATGTAACTCTAAGTTGCTTCTGAACTCTCTCAACCATTACCTCTGCTTTATTTACACACACACACACACACACACACACACAGATACAGTGGAAGCTGTGATCACATTGAGACAAAATCTTTTCAATAATAACTGGTTGATAACATTAAGCACATAAAGCTTGTGGGGCCCACTAATTTTGATAACAATAACTGGTCGATGGTATTAGCTGTGACTATAATAAAAGCAGTTTCCAATGTGTCCAATATACATTATTACATACATGTGTAACAATACCTAGACTGAATTGCTTTATCAAATCTAACTATCTATCTCTCTTATCTATCCAAACAGAACCTAAACAGAAACCAACCATGTGCATGCGCATGTGTATGCTTACATTAGTGTTGCGTTCCTCGCAAATTACTTGCTCCATAAATAGGAATCGTTGAAATGAATAGCATGATGTGATTGGCTCAACCCTTAAAGCAGGTGCCCCAGCATGGCTGGTATCTAATGAGTGAAACATTGAGAAAAATCCATTATACGCTAGGGTGAAATAAGGCATCATTTTACAGAAGCATACAGCAAAAGGTTTATATATTAGCGAATATTTCCAGCAGAGGAAGTTGGAGCTGGATTGAGTATTTTCTCAGCCTATGTTTGGAAATCTTATATGAAAATCAACTTTACTCGAGGAAGGCTGGGCAACATTAATTTTTACAACAAACATTTTAGAGTTAGAATTGCTTGGCTAGGATCAAACCAATGCTTTCTCAAGATGAAATGAATGGTAAATTAGTGAATGATAGGAAGATCCCAGCATGAGGAAGTAAACCAATTTTAGTTTTGAGTGTCAGTTCAGAGACTGCCACTCCCTCTATATCTAAATTATCAAATGAAAAAAAAATCTATGTAAATACTACTTACAGTAGAGCTGGGGTAACCAAGAATAAGCTGTTTTCTTTCATAGCATTTCAAAGAACTAAATAGCAGGAAACATGAGAAGGACTATACAAAGTAAATATGAAATAATATGCCAATAATACGGATATCTACCAGTATACTACAAGACCACACATTTTGAGGAAGGTGGGGGGGTCAATTGATTATTACTTACACTTATCGACAGCAGAAGGATGAACACAAATGTTGCCTCAGTGGGGTTCCAACTCATGACTGCGCATTTATTCCAAGCATGCAATGCCACCCTTTAACAACTGCTATGCTAAGGACTTCTGGTTCTACCAACTGTATTGCTCAGCTGGTGGAGTGCAGTGAATGCTTGCCAGCATTTCCAGTTGCTGAAATAACCAACCTTGGCCTACACTTAAAACCAGGACTGCAAACTAGGGTTAAGAGGCAAGTTGAAGAAAGGCTGGTCTTACAATGACAAATAGGCTGAGAGAAAGCTACCCTGGACAGATCTTGAGGTAGTGGGCTAACAACTACAACATTGCACTGGTGCATTACCCAGAAAACATGACCACATTCAAGCATATACACTTTCTTTTCACTTGTTGTGGAAGAGTTAAGTTCAACTACTTAGAATGTTCACCTGCAGCTAACACCCTACCCATCCCTTGGGGTTCCCAGGATATGGCAATGATGATGCACAGGCAGAATTCCTGGTCAACAACTAATATTATTTCAATTTTCTTAACAATTACAGAAGACAACCTCGATCATGTTTCAGAATTATTCTGACCTCATCAGTAGAGCTTAAGTTTTCACTGTATCTACCGAAGTAGTGATGAAAGATTCTTTATGTAAATGTATGAGATCATACATTAGTTCGGAGTAAGGAATATCAAAGAAAAGAAAAATCAAATGTTTTGATAAGAAACTGAGAATATGTAAGCTGCAGTATTTTGGTCATGTGCCCATATCTTTGGGAGCTAGGTGAATGAAAAATGGTTTCATGGGTGACAGACAAAGATGAAACAATGACACTAAGGACTGGCTAAGGAGGACACTAGTGGAGAGGTGGTTGTGTTTGAGGCCCCTCAAATGCTCACTTATGAGGATGGGTACAATTCATTCATTCAAAGTCATGTTGTTCAGTTTTCCAATTAATTAATACATGCAGTGTCAATTAATTATTCATTTGTTTATTATTTCAGTTTTGTTACTACTAACGAAAATGTTTCCTTGAATTTACTATGTATGACCTGCTCATTGAACCTCTATTTTCTCATTTTCTATTTGACATTGTGAGAGAGAGAAAATACCATATAACTGCATGAAAATTCTATAAAAACTCTCGTGTAGATTACAAAGGGGTTGGAGTGGAGTAGGTAGGAAGAAAGCAGATTGATAATTCCAAATGCAACTAGCACATCACAAATTCCAAGAACCTTCAGATTTGTTACCCAATGTGCTTCAAATAAGGTGTGTTTGTGTGTGTGTGTGTGTGTGCGCGCGTGTATAGCTTTTTTTTTTTATGTGGAGAAGAAAATGAAAGCACGTACAAGTTTAGAATTATTATTATTATTATTATCATCATCATCGTGAATCATTGACTACATATAAAAGTAATAACTCTGAAATAACCAATGCTCACAAGTTTAAATGATATATTGAGTGTTGACATTGACAAAACAGATGTCTAAAAACCCAGGTTCACTAGAATCTGTCATGACAAAATGTAAATATGTAAAAATAACAAAGCTAGCTGGTTATGAATATGCCGAGAGAAAGAGAGAGTGAGAGCAAGTGAGATAGAGATAGAGAGAGAGCGCAGGGTGGAATGAATAATAAATTGTTAAAAAAATTTTCCATCCTTTTCTTTTTTTTAAATACATTCTTCTGTCTCTATATAAAGGATATGGTTCAAATGAAACCCCAACAGAATGTGAAATGAATCCATATTTCAACATTGAAAGATATAAAATATATTATATATCTGACCAGAACTGCGTAAGGGATGGGGGGAGGGAACCCTTTAAGAAAAATGACATAACAATCCCTGCTTTAAAATTGTTTTCCCATCTACTATATATATATATAGTAGGAGCGTCCCCACCCTGACATACATACACACATCATAATAATGCATTTCTAATACAATCCCTGCATCTTTAAACCAGTATTCAAAGACATTAATCACCCCATCTATCCACCCAGACACATCTCTGCCATCCACCTATCCTGATTTTTAAAATGTCGAAACCTTTATCTCACCCCACAGTGATGAACAGCACAGCCTAAAATGAATCTCAAAGTACACTGTCAATTTTTAAATTAATAAATATATCTACCCAGAGAAATAATGAGTACTATTTCTGATAATTTTAATGCTTAGCAGCATTTCGTTTGTGTTTACATTTTAGTTCTAATTCCACTATGGTTGACCTTGCCTTTCATCCTTTCGGGGTTGATAAAAGTAAGTAGCAGTTGAGCACTAGGGTCGATGTAACTGACTTACCCCTCCCCCAAAACTGCTGGCCTGGTGCCAAAATTTGAAACCAATATACTTCACAACTCTTACATTATGAGGCACACATTCACTCACACACACACGCATACAACCTTTTGGACAAATATATAACTGGCAGTTCCAATTCCTAATCAAGACTCCCTTAGGGGAAAGTCAGCACTACTCCTGTTAATCTGAAGCTCCAAGCCCCTGTAAGTAAACTCCCCACCACCACCACCACCATCTTTCACACACTTCTTCTATATTCACTAGAAACATCAAATTGGTTGAATTCATTTCCTCAACAGCCACCGCCTACTAAGTACGTGGTCTGATACAGTCGACATACATCTGAAGAACCACACAATTCTCAACAAAGACAATCTATCGCTGCTCTAAATTCTACCAAAAGTGTGTGTGTGTGTGTGTGTGTGTGTGTGTGTTTATTTGTTTGTTTCAAATGCGAGGTCTTTTGGTGTATGTGAAAAGAGGCTTATCCATAAATATTCTCAGTGGGTTTACCATCTCCAATATACATACATTATTCTAAATTACTCATCCTCTGAGGAATATTTGGGAGCTACAAAGAAAAAATAGTGAAGTTATATATTTCTCTCTTCATTCTTGGCATTAGGAAGGGCATCCAGCTGTAGAAACCAAGCCAAATCAGACTGGAACCTGGTGCAGCCCTCCGGTTTGCCAGCTCTGGTCAAACCATCCAACCCATGCCAGCATGGAAAACGGACATTAAAGGAGGAGGAGGAGGATTAAGGAACAGAATATCTCTCATTCATCAACATTTTAATGCACTCCTTTTCAATGGTTGCATGGATCAGCATGTGTCTTTGTCTTGATGTTGCACTCTAATTGTAAACCATTATGCAAAGTGTTGGTTGTTTGCAATCTTCTGTGGAAACATGTTTTTGACTAGGAGAAAATACTCCCTTGCTTGGATTGGAAACAGGTGAAAGTTGGCTACAGGAAAAATATCAGGTCATAGAAAATCTGCCTCAACAAATTTCATCCAAGTCATGCTAGCAGAGCCATCTTAGGACATATGCATCCTGGGCAAGAATCTAAGGGTCTAATTCTAATATATGTATGTTGGGGTTTGTTGTCAATAAATAAATAATGTAGGGCCCAGTGCACTAACTTGCCCAGGGGTCTAGAATGTTGTGAAGATGAGCCTGCATGTGAGCATAGAAAATCAGACATGACAATGATGATGATGATGAAGACAAAATGCATTCATTCATACACCAAATTAACTCAATGACTTTTAGCAATGATTTCTTATAAATAACTATATATATCTAATATTATGGTATAGAATTTCTTTACATTAGCAACCTTAATAACTGAAATTAGAATTTAAAAGAATATATTCTTTTAAATGATATTTAGAAACTGTTTTCTTCTTTCTTTTCTTTTAAAACTAGAATTAACAACAATTTAAAATATAAAAACATAGGCTTATTAGCAAATCTATAAATAAACTAATTGATAGACATACAAAAGTATTTAAAAGATCAAGGAAAGAAATAACAATAACAATAATAACCAATAAATCTAATACAACTTCTCACAACATCATTTTCTGGCTTAATCAAATAATCTTCTAATATGAAACTGATGATTCTATTTAAGATTCATTAATCAAATGATAAATGTTGATACTTAAATGATAAATTAGCTTTAGGACTTAGCTGAAAATAATAATAATAATAATAATGGTTTCAAATTTTGGCACATGGCCAGCAAGTTCGGGGGAGGGGCTAAGTCGTTTACATCGACCCCAGTGTTCAACTGGTACTTATTTTATCAACCCCGAAAGAATGAAAGGCAAAGTTGACCTCGGCAGAATTTGAACTCAGAATGTAAAGACGAACGAAATGTTGCTAAGCATCTCACCCAGCTTGCTGCCATAATGATAATAATAATCCTTTCTATACTGGGCACAAGGGATGGGGATAGTCAATTCAATCGACCCCCAGTACTCAACTGGTACTTATCTTATCAACCCCGAAAGGATGAAAGGCAAAGTCGATCCCGGCGACATTTGAACTCAGAGCGTAAAATAGGAAGAAATGCCACTAAGCATTTTTCCCGGCGTGCTAACGGTTCTGCCAGCTCGCTGCCTAAATAATAATAATAATAATTCTTTCTATACTTGATCAATTCCATTCTATACTGGGCACGAAGGCCTGGAATTTTG
>JAOPUL010005855.1:51154849-51158010 GCA_027564515.1 Octopus rubescens | reverse complement strand
ACGTATTTATGTTTACTTCTCTCTTTCTTCATATATATATATATATATATATATATACACACATTATATACACATATACTTAAATATATATGTATACATATTTGTATTTGTGTGTTTGTGTTTGTGTGCGTGTGTTTGGGGAAACTCGTGTTTGTGTGTTGGCGTGTGTGTTTGTATGTTACTGTGCGTGGTATACAGCAATCGATATTCATATATTATCGTTGTGCATGTGTTTGTATGAACGAGCGTGCGTTCGTGTGAGTTTGGAGAGAGGAAGTGAAAGGAAGTGAGAAAGAGAAAGAAAGAAAGTAACGAAACGAAAGAAAAGAAAAGAGAAAGAAAGAAAGAAGTAATATGTATATTCTTCAAATTTTCGCAATAATAGTTCCACAAATTATTTGAAAATAAGCGAAAGGAATTAATGAAATGCAGAGATAAGAGCGGAAACAACAGTAGCAGCAACAGCAGCAGCAGTGGCAACAACAACAACAACAACAACAACAACAACAACAGCAACAACAACCACAACAAAGACAGAAGCAATAACAACGACAACAACAACATAATTATGACGGCAATAGTGGCAACGATCGTAACCATATAAAGCGTCTATTTTAGTAGCATAATCAACAGCAAAATACATCAAGTAGCAACAAAACACTTGTAGCAATTTAACAACATGATCAACAAAAACAAAAGCAACACCACCAAACAAACAAACAAACAAACAAACAAACAAAAAACAAAAGCATTTGCAACAAAACAATAATAATCAACAGTAGAATCTTTAACAGCAACAAAATTAACAGTAGCAAAGCAGTCGTTCATGATTTTAGAAATAGTCGCCAACTGTGCCTTCGATTCACTCTGGTTAATTTCACAAAGAATAGTGGCCACATCAGAGTGGCAAGAAACTCTCATGGTAGCTGAACAACAGAAGGGTTTCCGAGTAGAGAGCCCCGCTCAGGCAAGTGTTTCGGCTCTTAACTTTCTACACTCTAAGTGGGCCGGGCCGCATCCAGGTCATAACTCCTGGGTGCCTTTCTTGCTGACACTTTTTAGCCACTTGGGTATCGGGGTCTTGTGTATTTAAACCGTTTGGAGAGTTCATCTAATTGTAACTCCTCTCTGTTCACTCAGCTTTCAAATTTCTTTCTTTCTTCGGTGAAGAAATACCGGTGGGGTGGTTTTGATTAGGATGGATCCAGACCTGCCACCAAGTATCCCGCGCACTGTGGTCTCGAAGATATCCTCTGCACACATGTGAAATCTGAGATGCCGGATCAGACGACGAAACTGCAATGGAGTACCGTCAGCCTAGGTTAATTCTTATGCCGTGCCTTCATAGCCATCGCCAGTCTGTCAGCATTGCCCCATTCCGCCAATTCTGCTGCTGAGATTATAAGTTTTCATCCACTTGTTCTCCACTTGGAGATTTAGCATTTCTTTTCTTTTCTTTTCGAACTATGCTCCTCTGGATCCACCCAAATCAGTGAGAATATACGACCCTCGTAAAGGTTTTAGCTGGAACGGTCTTGTTACTAAATCAGATGTTCAGGTCTTTTCCTGAACATGACTTATCGCCTAGGAATGTGAAGACCAATATCTGAGGTAAGGCTATACATTGCCGTCACTAAGTGAAGGGTGCTCCATAAAGGCCTTCAGCCTAATGCTAGATATTGTATGTTTTTAAGTGAAGAGACAGGTTCAACATCGTTGGAATGCATAGCCATGGGTTCGCTTGACCTCGGATTCCTTTTGACTATGAACAACAATAACAGCAATAACAACATATTCGAATCTAAGTATTTCTGCTAGTGATAGAGGAAGAGAAAATATCGAAAGCAGTACAAATCCACCTCATTCGTCTTGTAAGCGGTTGCCAGAAAAAACCTACATGGATGCAAAATAGCCTCTATACAAGCCAGTAATGGAGTGTTCACGATGTTTTTCGCCTTATTAGAAATGACTTTCATGTCTTCCCTAAATGACGCTCCCTCTTGGTAATAAAACTAGGACATGCTGTATAATGTAGTACTTGGGTTTGCTTTGTCCGAAAAAAGGTAATGAATGGGTTTCTCACTCTCTCTCTCTCTCTCACCCCTCTCTCTCTCTCTCTCTCTCACTCTCTCTCGTTCTCTTTTTATCTCCCTCGTCTTTTATCTCAGCCTTCCTCTCAGTTGTGTCTCTTTTTGACGGTTGTTTTTATCTTCCTGTGTCTCTCTTTTACGCTCACACAATACGCACACACATGCACCTACACACATATACGCGCACACACGCGCGCACACACGCGCGCACACACACACACGCACACACATACACACACATACATGCACAACAAACAGCATTCACGTCGCGGCCCTGTTTCTGGCAAACTTTGAAAAATGATTTGACACAAAACACTAACATCTGTAAGGTCTTCGATAATAAGTGTTTGATCAGGGTTCACCTGCGGCTACACCGAATCAGCAAGTATACAGACATACAGAAACAGACCAAAGTTAATAGAAAAATGAAAACAAAACAATGGATATGCCCATACTGCAAGACTGCAAATTAGAGACGATAAGCCAGTGCATAACGTTGAGCACAGTATATTCCTAATCAAGGCGAATGCTCAATATATATGCGTGTAATATATCTGTAGATAGCAGTAGTCATGTGACCGATTGATTAAGTGAATTGTGTCAATTACGTGAATTGTGTCAACTATCAACAATAGAAGCGACAGTAACATTCGCTATATTACTATCGCTACCTTCGCAACCATGTTTCGGAGACATCAAATTGAGTAACACTTCGATCTGTTAGAATTAGTAGCCAAATCAAATGACAGTCTCTTAAATGAAAGGAGATGAAACAGCTCATAGGATAATATGTTTCTAAATGCAATATGTATCAGAAATGGTCAACTTTGGAAATATTTTTCATTAAATATCTGTTGATGAGATTTGAAATATGTCTAAAATTGAACACCAACTATCTTGATAATAAGTACAAGTACATCTATGAAGAATTTCATGGTAGTTAAAACACAATACTAAAACCCAGAAATGACCACGAGATCTTCATTAAGTATTCCTAGAAATGACAGCCGAATCACCCTTTAGAAAGGAGTCAATTGATGATGTTGTTCTCGATATAATATGTCAGTAAAA
>JAOPUL010005855.1:51147349-51152349 GCA_027564515.1 Octopus rubescens | reverse complement strand
TTTCTATGTAAAATTAATGAATAACTGGTCAGTTTTTTAGCATTTAACCTTTGTATATATGTATATATTATGTATATATTATGCACGTATGTATTATATATGTATGTATTATGATGTATATATTATGTATGCATGCGTGTGTTTATGTATGCATGTATGTATATCATTTCTAATTACATGTAATAAACGGTCTTTGATGTGTACATTTTGTGATTTACCATGTATCTTTAATTTTGGTCTCTGAAGGGCCTACTAAAACTGACATGACCCGAGCCCCACAACATCTAATACTGGTACTGATTATGATCATCATAATATCTCCCATTTCATATATTGTTTAAGTTTTTTGTTATTGTAGTGTCATTCACTTTAATATCTTCATTTCGGTGCATCGTTTGAAGTATCTGATGTTGTAATCGCAATATTAGAGTTGCTAATTACTCTGAAATTCTGAATAGGTACGCCATTAAAAACTGAGTCCGCAAGAGGACTTCTGCATGGCTTTTCAATCTCACAGAAAAAAGGACCCAAACCTCCTACACATTATATTCTATCATTTTAAGAAAAGGAGCAACAGATTAGATAAAGCGAGTCCAATAAGTACCAGTAAAAAGACGATGTTATCATAGCTGAAATGTCTTTGATCATAAGTTGTCACAACTAAGTACATTGGGCAACACACACACACACACACACACACATACACAAACGCACACACACACAGACACAATCGCATGCACACGCACAGGCACGCACGCTTGCGCGGTTTTGTCTTTTTAGCTGTATATTTGATACAAATATATGCTATGATATATCAAGTCCACGATTAAGTTGCTTTGGTTTCAGCACATATTCGCAGGTCTGCTAACTTTTGAAGAAAATACCACTCCGAAATACACACTGTAACTTGTCAAAATTAGGATTAAGGGCTCTCAAAGAGAGACGGTATTACTAGAAATAGGAACCAAAATGCTCTCTTTGAGAACCCTTAACGGTGATTTTGATAAATTTAACATACTTGCTAGCTTTGGTATTACAGCCTGTAAGCCTTACGGCTCTGTGCGATTTTAAAAATACAAATTGATATTTAATAATATCATCCGATTATTTAGACGGGAAATTCTATATATGTTGGCGAGAAAGTAACTTCTTGTCGGGTCGAGGGCCATCGAACAAGTGTTGTTGACGACGGGTGGATTCCCAGAAACTCAGGGTTCAACGCATTTCATGACAGCTCGTTCGGTAGGGGTTACTCCCCTTGCCAATCTAAAAATAGAATGTAACTTTACAGCCTGGATCATTTTGGCTCATATTTCTAGTAATACCGCCTCTCTTTGAGAACCCTTAATCGTACATTTGATAAGTTTAACCTCCTTGATGGCTTTTCTATTACAGCCTGTAGGCTTACGGCTCTGTGTGATTATATATATATATATACATACATACATACATATATATGTATATATGTATATATATATATATATGTATATATGTATATATGTATATATATGTATATATGTATATATATGTATATATATGTATATATGTATATATATGTATATATGTATATATATGTATATATATATATGTATATATACGTGTGTGTGTGTATGTATGTAGAAAAAACTAAATGCATATATATATATATTGTGATTATGCCTTCATTAGATATACCCATTAAATTGTTTCATGTCAAATAAAATAAGATGTATGTATGCTGGTGGTGGTGGTGGGGGGTGTTGTTAGTGATGTGATGATGGTGTTGGTGTTGGTGGTGTTGGTGGTGATGGTGGTGGTGGTGATGATGGTATTGGTGGTAGTATTGGTGGTGGTGGTGGTGGTGGTGATGATGGTGGGAGGGTAAGGTAGTGGTGATGATGGTGTTGGTGGTGGTGTTGGTGGTGGTGTTGGTGGTGGTGTTGGTGGTGGTTTTGTTGTTGTTGTTGTTGTTGGTGGTGGTGGTGGTGGTGGTGTTGCTGATGATGGTGATGATGGTGTTGTTGTTGTTGTTGTTGTTGTTGTTGGTGTAGGTGGTGGTGGTGGTGGTGGTGATAATAGTTGTGTAGATGGTATCTATTCTACTCTCTAATCCCGTCTGATGACTCTGACGTATTGGTACTTTGGCTAAGTCTATCCCTAGATGAACTGTGACACTCAGATGTATTATTCCCAAATATATTATGCCCTTACCTATTTGGAGATCATTCAACAAACATTCACTGTATAATAAAGTGTGTGTATGTGTGTATATGTGCACGTATGTGTTTGTGTATGTCAATGTGTGTGTGTGTGTGTGTGCGTTTTATTACTGTTATTTAACCCTAGGTAAGCTCCAATATGATCAAAAGCCACTCCAGCCATTACCATATTGTCTCTCTGTATTTTTAAAAATTATGTTATCTCTATGTTATGTGTGATTTGAGATAGCTGTAGCTGCTATTTCTAGCATGTTAAACAACTGTGTAGAAGCTTTCTCATTGGCGTTGCACTACAAGTGGAAGATGTGCTGTATCTGCCCTTTGTCTTTTTTACAGAGAGTTAAAGAATCCCTGCCTCAGTGAGCCAACAAGCTCCATACCATCCTCTCACAAGCCAACCTGATTAATTCATCTCCTTCTCCTTGTCTCATTATCCTTATTGAGTCTCTTATCCACTAAACTCAAAGCTAGATAATTTACTCAGTAGAAATTCAAACTGAACATCAGTTGTCTCAACGTCATCAGCCTGGGAGGGCAGATAAAGGCTAAGCCGCAGTCTTTAATCTTCAGATCTGAAAATGGTACTGTGTCTTATAACTTGACTAAAACTCAAGAGGATGAACTGTAAGAATCGTTTGAGCATCAAACAAAAACCCCTTGTGGTATTTGGTCTGTTCAAAACCCATTCAGGTCAATATTACTTTTTATCTTTTTGGGGTCCATAAAGTATTAGGGTCGATGTAATCAACTAATTCACGGGTGTTGCAGAATTTGGAAAATATTCTTTGTGATATTTGTTCTGGCTCTAATTCTGAATGCCTGAGATAGGTGAGGTACAAGTCGAAATTTTCTGACCAAACTTTACAGCCAAAGAATGCAGGTCAACTTATATACCAAGAGGATTTTGGAGGATCAAAAATCCCATGTGAAATGCAGCAGGATTTGGAAAGATAGTAACAATGTTTTAATGTTTACTCTACATGTTGACATCGTATACTATGTCGGCTACTATGCCAGAAAATAAGATAAATGTGTCTGCATTGAGTGGACAAAATGGTACCTTGTAAAAATTATAACAAAAAGCTGACAATGGGAAAACACCTTTCTGTTCTCCAACACAATTCCATTCCAAGCACATAATTCTTGTCAGGGATTGTTCATGACCGAATCATTTAGGAAGGAAGGAAGGAAAACCCTGCACATTGTTGGAACTGATCTCATATTCTTCTGCTAGTTTCAGCTTGTGGGCTGCAGTCAGGATAGACACATAAGATAGATGAAAAATAAATTTTTAACTTAAATGGATATTGGAACGAAAATGTTTTTTAAATTTATTTGTCTAATTAAAAATAAAAGACTAATCCTTAATAAAAACATTAACTCTTTAGCATTTAAACCGACCATATCCGGTCCAAATACTCTACATGTTTTATACTCAAACCAGCCAGATGTGACCTCTCACACCAATGTCATTCTAAAAATATACAATCATATCATCAAAATTTCGAAGCTATGAGATAATGCATGAGTAATTCAAAACAATGTAATGTGAATAAATAAAGGATTACATTTGACAGATTAATCCGAAATCTAAAGGGTTAAATTCAAACATAGTTTATGTCTTTGTTGAGTTCCTCTGGATTACCTTATTACTTTAATTTAATGTGGATTATTTTTTTTTGTTTATATATATTTATTAAGAAACATTTCTCATGGTCCCAGCAGATAACATGGGAAAAGGCGTTGCCCCGGAAGATGGGGAGGAAGATATGCTGGAACAGCCATTCTGACTCACAGGGCTTGAACTTGCAGGGCCAGCTATCTCCACCCTGATAGCGGTGAGCAGGAATATGGTCCGAGGGGGGAGTCTAGAATGCCGAGGGGGGGGGGGGCCGCTGCCACAGGCTTGTCCATAAACCTGCTG
Organism: Octopus rubescens; assembly: GCA_027564515.1. NCBI lineage: Eukaryota > Metazoa > Mollusca > Cephalopoda > Octopoda > Octopodidae > Octopus > Octopus rubescens. The sequence goes on along the minus strand of JAOPUL010005855.1, from coordinate 51,148,227 downwards.
GAGATACTTTGACAGTTTGCTTTTCTCAACCTGACAAGCAGCGGCCCCTGGGCTGGTAGCTGACCACACCAAGTTTCCGCTGGAGAAAGCTGTTCCCTATTCATCCTGTGCATGTGTGCGTGTGTGTGTGTGTGTGCATGCACGTGTGTGTGTGTGAGTGTGTGTGCATGCATATGTATGTACATGTGTGTCCATTACAGTGTTTATCACAGGTGTAAAAGCCAGAGTTGTGTCAAAAAGAGTACTTTGCTATTCAATAAATACAGGTAGATAAGATAAGTACCAGATTGAAATAAGTATTTGTGTTAGTATGAGGAGTCAGTTGTAACCTCAGAATATCTCTTGTACTCAGTTCATTGATGCAAGGAGGAGTCCTCAGAATATCTCTTGTACTCAGTTCATTGATGCCAGGAGGAGTGAAAGGCAAAGTTGACTGTGATAGTTATTTGGCAACCTTTGTTATATTAGTAATTTCTTTTTTATTAAAATTATAGAAGAGGATATTCAGTTGATTCTATGTCCAGTGTGTTACTTGATGTTATTATATCTATCTTGGAAGGAGGGAAAGCAAAATATACAGAAGCAGGATGATTTGAACTCAGAAAGTGAAAAATTGGCTGTGTGGTAAGAAGCTTGCTTCCCAACCACAGGGTTCCGGGTTCAGTTCCACTTGGGCATGCGTCTTCTACTATAAGCTTTGTGAGTGAATTTGGTAGACAGAAACTGACAGAAGTCCATCGTGTATATATCATCATCATCATCATCATCATCATCATCATCATTATCATCATCATCATCATTATCACCATTTAACGTCTGTTTTTCCATGCAGGCATGGGTTAGACGGTTTGACTGGAAACTGGCAAGCTGGGGAGCTG
>JAOPUL010005855.1:50499953-50519905 GCA_027564515.1 Octopus rubescens | reverse complement strand
CGAGGCTATAGTAGAAGACACTTGCCCAAGATGCCACTCAGTGGGATTGAACCCAGAACCATGTGGTTGGGAAGCAAACTTCTTACCACACAGCCACGCGTGTAAAATAATATTAGTTTACAATGGACAGTCATAAACTGCTGTCTTTTTCTCTGTCCACAGTAATATTGTATAAACAGAGGGATCAGCTGACTACAATTTTAATTGTTATTAAAATTCTTGTCAGCAACAGATTACCAGATTCTTAAATGTCCATGTTGAAACTGCATTTATAGCCATTATTACGCACTTTGTTGAATCAGGTACACCAATTTGCATATTTAATGATGAAATTATTTAAAGAAAACAAGTTGGTTACGACGTTCCAGTGTATTTAATTCTCAGTTTACATACATGGTACCAAGTAGGTTTATTCTATAGTAGAATTAGTCACAAAACAAAAGTAATTTATACAATAAATAAGACAGCTTTTTCCTATTTACACACACAGATCACTATATTACCATACAGACTCGGAAGTTCTATCTCACTGCATGACACCTTGGGTAAGTGGCTTCAGCAATCTTGGGCCTTGTGAATGGAATTGGTATATGGAAACCATAAGGAAGCTTGAATATTTTATTTATATATATCATCATCATTTAACATCCATCTTCCATGCTGGCATGGGTTGGACAGTTTGACAGCAACTGGTAAGCCAGGTCTGCACCAAGCTCGACTACTTTTAGCATGGTTTAAACAACTGAATGCCCTTCCTGACTCCAACCGTTTTACAGAGTGGACTGGGTACATTTTACATGACAAGGTCTGCTTCAGCATTATATATATATATAAAAACAAACAAACTGGTCTCAAATTAGTGTGGTAGAGGAGTCATGAAAAAAACTTAAAATGATATAGTTTCAGCAAGACTACATTTGATTGCAAATCTGATCAACCACTGCTGCTAACCTAGAACACAACAATCGCAACAATTTATTATCTCTATTTCAATGAACAATACTCTTTAAGTACACTAACTCTATTGTTTAGATTTACAATATCGTTCAAAAAGATTAATCTTCTCCAGCTGTTAGAGAAAGCTGAGCAATAAGAGAGAAGTTCCTGTCATATCACATTACAATTCTGTTTGCTTAATCAATATATTCAATATGTTGGCTGTGTAGGTCACTGAAATGTTACATAGCTACTTCTATACAACAGATGAGCTCAAGTAGACCTACATGAAAGTAATAATAATAAAAATCATATTTCTGATGCTTCTAATGCTCAATCTCTTAGCACCCACACCTTAATCTAGCAAAAGGAAAACCACAAACAGACATTAAAAGATTATACATCCAGCAGATGTTAGTGTGTATGAACGAGTTACAAATGAGATGAGAGTAAAATCAAGTACAGGAAGAATCAGTTGCAGAGTGCAAGTGAGACAACTGTGCTAGTACAAATATGTAATGCATATGTATAGATGATAATAAACGGGTAAACAAGTGCCAAGAGATCATTCCATGTTGAAGGAACTAGCAGAAGAGGAAGTTTAAGGACAACATGGGCAGAAGCAGTGAAAGCTGATCTCAGGATGTTGAATCTCAGAAAGGACAAAGGAATGCAACAAATGGCAGATGTTATGTAGGAGAAAACCCACCCAACCCAAGCCAGCATGGAAAAACAGATGTACATAAAATGATGATGTACACAGATAAATTTCAATTTTAATATAACCCATTTGTTAGCACTGACACGCTGGCAGGCCCCCGTGCCGGTGACACGCTGGCGGGCCCCCGTGCCGGTGACACGCTGGCGGGCCCCCGTGCCGGTGACACGCTGGCGGGCCCCCGTGCCGATGACATGTTGGCGGGCCCCCGTGCCGTTGACATGTTGGCGGGCCCCCGTGCCGTTGACACATTGGTTTATATCATGTGTTCTCTACATTCAGCAGCCTTTCTTGATCAGTAGAGTTCAACCTTTGATTTCTAAGCATTATACCTAAACTATAAATTCATCTTCATTATTTTAGATCCATCTTTCCTAACTGGTATGGGTTGGACAAATATGAGTGTCTCAACACTTTGTGGTGGTCCTTTGTCAGGACACACAGCAACAAAGAAAACAAAACAATGTTTGTTACAGTCTATGCCATGGTTGTTGGCTCTTTTCAGTAACACGGATTTTACAGTTAGCTGCCCTTTGCATCACAAAACCACTTTACTGTGTGGGCTCAGTCATTATATAGCAGCTGTATTAGTAAATACTTAATAACAAACAGAGCAATAAGGGGGCATTTACAGGGTCACTCAATCTGTTCGAAATAGCAGCCAAATCTCTTTAAATCACATTAATGTCTCAGAAATAAGAGATACATATGATAATGCAGTCTTAGATATACAAAGCCTTGAAAAATTAAAATAGTCATAGCTGAACTACCTTTGATGACACGTCTGCTTGACCAGGGCTGAGAGAACAAAACAACCACCACCACTACTACTACTAACTCAATGGTATGACTTCACAATTAAACTTTTGTTTCTCAACCATAAAAAAAAAAAATTGCTCCTTTACAGGACTAACGCTCTTCAGAATGGCATAATTGCCCCAGTTTGTTTTTGTTTATAATCTATAGATTGATGTCTAATTAAGTAATTGTTATATAATTTTAATTAGTTCTGATAAAAACAAAACTTCAAACTACTCATCAATCATTGGAAAAACAAATATGGATGTGAGAAAGGAGAGAAACAGTAAAATATACCTTCGTCGATAAGGCACATCACTCCGAGGATTTTCACTTGGATAACAGCACCTCGTTTGTGGATCTGAAGATTAGATTAATTATTGTAAACATTAACCCCTATAACACCTAAATTATCAATATACATTAAAAAAACAAAAATAATAATTCAATGGTCTTTTTCCGGCTTATTGACGGTTAAAGAGGGTGTATGATGTATAACATTATATATATTTCAGTGATGTACTTGCCACAGACAAGTGGTTTTATCCGAGACCATGTGTTGGAACTAAAACAGTTACAGTGTGGAAGGTGCATATTAGCCATTCAAAAACACAAAATGACCAACTTCACTTAAGCATTTATAATTTAGTGTCACAATTTTCATTGCACCACTTAAAACCTGGTCACCAACACAGGTCTACTGCAACTTGAGTTGTTTTTTAACCCTTTAGCATTCAAGCCAGCCATATCCAGCCTAAATATTCTACCAGTTTTATGTTAAAACTGGCCAGATCTGGCCTCTCACACTGTTAGTCTAAAATAAGCTGTTTAGACTACGCTGTTAGTCTAAAATAAGCAATCACATCATGAAAATCTCTTAGCAACAAGATAATACAAAATTACTTCAAAACAATGTGAATAAATAAGCATTATGCTCGAGAGAGTAATCTGAATGTTAAAAGGTTAACCCTTTAGCATTTAAACCGGCCATATCTGGCCAAAATATTCTACATGTCTTACTTTCAAACTGGCCAGATCCAGCCTCTCACACCTACCCTACACTGACATTCTAAAAAATAAACAATCCCATCATCGAAACCTCAAAGCTATAAGATAATGCATGATTAATTCAAAACAATTTGAATAAAAAAGCATTACATTTGACAGAGTAATCTGAACACTAATGAGTTAAAGTGATCCTAATTTAGATCAGTTTAAAACAGGAAGTCGGTATCATTCAACCAAGAGCAGTCCTCGAGCAGTTTAGTATCAAAAAGATTATTAAAATCAATGAGATGCTCGCTCGCTCTCTCTTCTAGCATACCACTTTTATTTAGTAAAAGAAATCAAAATTTAATTTTTTAAACTTACCTTTGATCCAATTTCACAAACATCAATTGGGTCAGAATCCCCCTTACTGTCAGTATCTGGGGTCACAAAATTTGGGTCTTCCCAGGTCTGCAAACAAATAAAAGACAAAATGATATTTAAAACAAAGCTAAATAAACAGTCATGTCACAATATATTATAGAATACTAGCGGATGTACCCGGCGTTGCTCTCAATTAACATCAGAGAGTGTGTGAGTGTGTGTGTGTGTGTGTGTGTGTTGTGAGGAGGGGAAAGAGAGAGAGCTGCATCAGTACTTGACTGATACTCATTTTCAGTTGAGCAGAGAGGAGTAGCATAAAATGAAGTGCCTGGCTCTAAGACATGTCTCTCGCTCCAGGTATCGAACCCATGGCCTTAATGATTGGGAGCCTAACCACTAGGCCATGCAGCTTCAATACAGACATATACTAAACTCAATTAATCCAACAATATTCCTTCTCTGGAAATGTGCAGCATTTTTGGGTATTTTATTTACAATGTCATATCTAAAATACCAAGGTTTATTTATACCTTTAATTAATTAGCTATTTAATTAAGTCAATAGTAAACAAGAGAAGCAAGAAAATGTCACTGATAGACAAGGCAAGAAGCTGTGTTTCAGATCCTGACAGAGCTTTAACAAATTATTATACACAATATAATTCACTATTGTAAACAGTGGCAACACTATAGAATTAATGAGCGTGCAAGACTGAATTCAGTTATTCTGCAGGAAAAGTTATTTACAATAGGTTGGCATTCTTCCCAGAGGAAGAGCTACCTCTCCTTCAGAAAAACCAGAAATAAGCACCACTCCTACAAATCTTGATTTAAGGGCTGGGGCAGGGGATTGACTTAAATCCTAGCAAGAATTAGATTCTTCAAATGTCTGTCGCTGTATGGACCAAGAATTGCCATAATTTGTCAAACTGATGGCATTTATTAGGTCAAAGACAAAACCATAGCACTGAAGACAATGAAAGAACTTCTACAGGGTCACTTGAACTCTTATAAATTGCAGTCAAATGAAGAACAGTAATCTAGAAGAAAGAAAAAAAAAAGACTGGGTGTCACAGCTGGAATGTTTTTGGGGCTTTTAGTTTTTTTAAAAATTAGTTCTGCTTTGTTTAGTTAACCAGGGGTTAAACAACAAATAATAGCACTTGTCACTTAATCATCACTGCTGTCAATACCACCGGCATCCAATTCTACCTATCTATCCAACTGAACAGTTGAAAACCCGATATAGTGACAATAAACCAGATGGCACCAGCTAATCAAGAAGCATGTAGTCATGCATTTATATATAAAGAAATATAACATAATAGACACACACACACAGACATTATATGTATAAGCATAGAAACACAAAAGATCAAATAACAAATCTATTCATTCATAAAATCTCATAAAAGCAACAACAATATGTGACATAACTGACCATTGTGAATTTAATCAATAACTCATTTTGAAAATTTCCTCGATAAACCCCCGCAAAATAAAATCCAGATTTAACTGAATTGAAGCACACATTAAACGAAGCTGAATTAATTATAAACTAAAAATTCAGATATGAATGCAAAAACCAAGGGTTTTAATCTTGAAGATTGCGATTTAAGTAGCTCTAACGAGATGAATGGAACAATTTAGATAAATTAGGAGAAAGTAAGTTATAGATAATAATACAATAAGATTGAAAGTCAAAGAGAGCTACACAAAAGAGAAAACTGAATCAAGCTTCAATGAACAACAATTCAAAAGGTTACAGAACTGTTGATATCATCCCCATTTAACGTCTGTTTTCCATGCTGGTATGGGTTGGACAGTATGACCGGAGCTGCTGGCAAGCTGTACCAGGTTCCAGTCCAATTTGGCTTGGTTTCTACAGCTGGATGCTCTTCCTAACACCAACCATTTTACTGAGTTTGCTGGGTGCTTTTTATGTGGCACTAGCACAGGTGATTTTTATAAAATAATAGAAAAGTCACTCCCATCTACATTGTTTTAACACATTCAATACCAGCCCCTGGTTCTATCATAAATTTCCAGTTTTAAAAAAGGTGATATAAATTAAAACCTTGCTTCATAATTCCATGCCTGCACACAAACAACACTTTGTATGACAGTGACATTCGTTTAGAATTAACATGTGATGCTGTGAAGAGGAGAGACAAACACAAACCCACATGATGGGCCTCTTAGTTTCCAGTAAGCAAATCCACTCACAAGGCTATGATCAGCCCAAGGCAACAGTAGTTAACACTTGCCCAAGGTGCCAAGCAATAAGACTGAAAGCAAAAAATGTGGGTGCAAAGCAAACTTCATAATCACACAGCTATATGCTATACATGTGCCTTTATATATCATCATCATTTAGCATCCGTTTTCCATGCTGGCATGGGTTAGATGATTTGACTGGAAACTGGACTCCAGTCTGTTTTGGCTTGGTTTCTACAGCTGGATGCCCTTCCTAACACCAACCACTCCAGAGAGTATACAGGGTGCCTCTAACATGTCACTGGCACAAGTGTTTTTAAAGTGTATATACTCATATACTGTGATGTGTGTATATATATTTGATACGTCTATGTATATGTAGAACCCTTTCTCAGCTTCCTGAATGCTAAAATACCTAGGTTCTAACAAATCTTATAGCTGATTAATAATTACACACACACACACACGCGCGCGCATGTGTATATAATTATTACTAAGTTATAGGATTTGTTAGAATCTAGGTATTTTAGCATTCAGGAAGCTGAGAAAGGGTTCCACATGTACATCATTTAACGTCCGTTTTTCATGCTAGCATGGGTGGGACAAGACGTATCAAATATATACACATCACAGTATATGAGTATATATATAGGCACGGTTATGTGGTAAGAAGCTTGCTTCCCAATCACATGGTTCTGGGTTCAGTCCAGCTGCATGGCACCTTGGGCAAGTGTCTTCTACTATAGCCTTAGGCCGACCAAAGCCTTGTGAGTGAATTTGGTAGACAGAAACTGAAAAAATCCTGTCATTATGTGTGTGTGTGTGTGTGCTTGACAACTAATGTTGGTTAGTTTACATCTCTCGTAACTTGCAGTTCAGCAAAAGAGATCGATAGAATAAGTACCAGGTTTTAAAAAATAAGTACTGGGGTCGATTCATTCAACTAAAAACTCAAGGTAGTGCCCCAGCATGGCCACAGTCTGATGACCGAAACAAGTAAAAAGATATCTATCTATCTATCTATATCTCTATATCTATGATGCCACATAAAAAGCACCTGCGTCGAGAGTCTTGTGACAGTGCCAAGTTATGCACCTGCGTTGAGAGTCCTGTGCAAAAAACATCCGCGTTGATAGTCCTATGCAAAAGCATCCGTGTTGAGAGCCCTGGTGCCACGTAAAAAGCACCTGCATCAAGAGTCCTGTAAAAGTGCCATGTTAAGCACCCACGTTGAGAGCCCTGTCTCAGGGACACATAAAAGCACCCGCGTAAAGAGTTCTACCATGTTAAAAGCACCCAGCACACACTGTAAAGTGATTGACATTAGGAAGGGCATCCAGCCGTAGAAATCAAGCCAAATCAGACTGGTACCGGGTACAGCTCTCCGGCTTGCCAGCTCTGGTCAAACCGTCCAACCCATGCCAGCATGGAAAATGGACGTTAAAAGGAGGATGACACACACACACACACACACACTTATAAATTTATATAGAGAGGTATGTGTACACATACAGTTGCACACACCAAGTACATGTTTACAGAGATACATATGAATATGTAAAGAAAAGAAATCTGGAGTAAAAAAGGGAAAAAAAAGAGAGAGAGAGAAAAGATACAATAACTGCTTTCTTTCTTTCTGAATAGAGTTAAGGACAAAAGTTAATATTGAACAATCAATCAATCAATCAATAAGGGTTGAGTATAAGGAGGAATGAAGCAATGGAGTGAAGTCAGTTTAATCCTTTATCAATCAATATTTTATCAAAGACTAATGAGGAGATTGCAAGGTGAATGAGAACAGAGTATAAACTAGATGAAAGGGGATAAAACAGATTGAATATCTTTTAAGATCTCATTAATATTGAACTAAAGTTCGTTATATAAGTCTTAAATAGCTTATTGATGGATGGCTTATAATAAATCCTTTTGGTTCTTGTAAAAGCTATTTTCATCTCAATATAAGTGAATGCATGAATTGACTGAGTCATTAAGAGCATCAAATATATTGCCTTGTAGTATTCATTCTAGTTCTCTTTGCTTTGAGTTCAAATATTGGTGAGGTCGACATTAAATATCAAACTCGAAAGAATGAAAGACAAAGTACTTGCACTGGGGTCGATTCATCTCTCTCTTCCTTTAACCATCTTTATCTCTCAAAAAAGTCATTTGTCGTCATACCAAGATAGCGATGGGTTTCTTCAAGCTTAAAAAACACCCAAGATATACCATATGTTGTGATTGCATCATTCTAACTCCATCAGGAGTCAAGGATTCATGGCCTGGCAGTGTATCTAAGGCAGATTGGCCTCATGAAGACAAGCCCTTCCCTACTGGTAAGAATTGAACTCAAAACTAGAAGCTAATTAACACATGTAGTTCTAGATATATCATATCTGAAATGCCTTTGATCATACATCTTATTTTCAACTTCTGTTTCAGTCAATAGGCTGCAGCCATGCTGGGGCACCACCTTGAAGGCTTTTAGTCGATCAAATTGTCCCCAGTACTGTTTTTTTTTTTTTTTATAAGCCTGTCTATTGGTCTCTTGCCGATCTGCTTAGGTTATGGGGATGTAAACAACACCAGTTATCAAGCAAAGGTGGACACGAACACACACAACAGGCTTCTTCCAGTTTCCATCTACCAAATCCACTCACAAGGATATGGTCAGCCTGAGGCTATAGTACCAGACACTTGCCCAAGGTGCCACACAGTGGGACTGAACCCTGAACCAGGTGGTTGGAAAGCAAACTTCTTACCACAAAGCCACATCTGTGCCTATACAAAAAAACAGTCTCCAGCTGATGTCTACCAGCTTCTTTTTCTCCCAGTTCTCTTTCCTGCAAATTAACATATAATGAATGGATCATGCACAAAAGAACTTCCACATGTCCCTGTCTCACTACCATGTAGCAATACAATTTTTACATTTACTTTTACATAGAAGTTTTTCTCCTATATGAAAAAGTAGACTATCAGAAATAAGAGCACCCTGAGCTTCTTGCTCCACCCTGCTTTATTCTAGCTACCATACCGGCTCTACAACGCTAATTAGGTCACCAAAGTAACTGTATACTACTTCTAGTGACCTGCCAAACCAGTTCAAAGTTTTAATGTCATGAGTGTCTGCTAGTGCCAACAACTCTTGTTCATAAATCACCCTGAACCATGAGTTACTGTCTCCTTGCCTTGCCACCATCATGCAAACAGTGTCCTTCATTTCCAAGACATGCCTGGTTATGAAGAAGTATTACCTCCTTACTTGGAAACAGGTGAGGGTTGCCGACGGGAAGAGCATCCAGCCATAGAAAATGCACCTCAACAAATTCCATCCAAACATGAAAAAGTGAACATTAAAATGATGATGAAAATACTATGGCTATAGAAGTCTTTTTTTTAATTTTTTCCTACTCCTTACCATCTCATTTTAACAAATAGACAAAAGGTAAAAGGGAGACTATATTTCTAATGTGTATACCAGTTTGTTTGATTTTTAAGAATGGTACATCCTATTCCTGTGCACTGAAAGAGATGACTAAAAAGGTTAATATCAAGAAGGGCATCTGGCTGCAAAAAAACTACCTGAAAAAGTCCTGTTCAATCCATGTTAGCATAGAAGAGCAAATGTAAAAACCAAGATAATGATGAAAACTAATTGTTTTACATCCATTTTTCTCTGCTGGCATGGGTTGGATGAAGAATGGCTTGAGGTAAAGCTTTTACAGAAGAATGGTCTTGTTGCATCCTGGTGTTTCAAATATGGGATTTTATATTCTACTGGTCTTTGAAAGCACAGAGTTATAGGACATTGTTTACAGAGAACATAAACAGGACGTCTTTGCTGTGCTCAGATGGTGTCATGCAAAGATGTGTACTATCAATATTCATACACAAAAAATTGACTTCCTTACAGTTTCCATCCATTATATATATATATATATATATATATAATGGATGGAAACTGTAAGGAAGTCAATTTTTTGTGTATGAATATTGATAGTACACATCTTTGCATGACACCATCTGAGCACAGCAAAGACGTCCTGTTTATGTTCTCTGTAAACAATGTCCTATAACTCTGTGCTTTCAAAGACCAGTAGAATATAAAATCCCATATTTGAAACACCAGGATGCAACAAGACCATTCTTCTGTAAAAGCTTTACCTCAAGCCATTCTTCATCCAACCCATGCCAGCAGAGAAAAATGGATGTAAAACAATTAGTTTTCATCATTATCTTGGTTTTTACATTTGCTCTTCTATGCTAACATGGATTGAACAGGACTTTTTCAGGTAGTTTTTTTGCAGCCAGATGCCCTTCTTGATATTAACCTTTTTAGTCATCTCTTTCAGTGCACAGGAATAGGATGTACCATTCTTAAAAATCAAACAAACTGGTATACACATTAGAAATATAGTCTCCCTTTTACCTTTTGTCTATTTGTTAAAATGAGATGGTAAGGAGTAGGAAAAAATTAAAAAAAAGACTTCTATAGCCATAGTATTTTCATCATCATTTTAATGTTCACTTTTTCATGTTTGGATGGAATTTGTTGAGGTGCATTTTCTATGGCTGGATGCTCTTCCCGTCGGCAACCCTCACCTGTTTCCAAGTAAGGAGGTAATACTTCTTCATAACCAGGCATGTCTTGGAAATGAAGGACACTGTTTGCATGATGGTGGCAAGGCAAGGAGACAGTAACTCATGGTTCAGGGTGATTTATGAACAAGAGTTGTTGGCACTAGCAGACACTCATGACATTAAAACTTTGAACTGGTTTGGCAGGTCACTAGAAGTAGTATACAGTTACTTTGGTGACCTAATTAGCGTTGTAGAGCCGGTATGGTAGCTAGAATAAAGCAGGGTGGAGCAAGAAGCTCAGGGTGCTCTTATTTCTGATAGTCTACTTTTTCATATAGGAGAAAAACTTCTATGTAAAAGTAAATGTAAAAATTGTATTGCTACATGGTAGTGAGACAGGGACATGTGGAAGTTCTTTTGTGCATGATCCATTCATTATATGTTAATTTGCAGGAAAGAGAACTGGGAGAAAAAGAAGCTGGTAGACATCAGCTGGAGACTGTTTTTTTGTATAGGCACAGATGTGGCTTTGTGGTAAGAAGTTTGCTTTCCAACCACCTGGTTCAGGGTTCAGTCCCACTGTGTGGCACCTTGGGCAAGTGTCTGGTACTATAGCCTCAGGCTGACCATATCCTTGTGAGTGGATTTGGTAGATGGAAACTGGAAGAAGCCTGTTGTGTGTGTTCGTGTCCACCTTTGCTTGATAACTGGTGTTGTTTACATCCCCATAACCTAAGCAGATCGGCAAGAGACCAATAGACAGGCTTATAAAAAAAAAAAAAAACAGTACTGGGGACAATTTGATCGACTAAAAGCCTTCAAGGTGGTGCCCCAGCATGGCTGCAGCCTATTGACTGAAACAGAAGTTGAAAATAAGATGTATGATCAAAGGCATTTCAGATATGATATATCTAGAACTACATGTGTTAATTAGCTTCTAGTTTTGAGTTCAATTCTTACCAGTAGGGAAGGGCTTGTCTTCATGAGGCCAATCTGCCTTAGATACACTGCCAGGCCATGAATCCTTGACTCCTGATGGAGTTAGAATGATGCAATCACAACATATGGTATATCTTGGGTGTTTTTTAAGCTTGAAGAAACCCATCGCTATCTTGGTATGACGACAAATGACTTTTTTGAGAGATAAAGATGGTTAAAGGAAGAGAGAGATGAATCGACCCCAGTGCAAGTACTTTGTCTTTCATTCTTTCGAGTTTGATATTTAATGTCGACCTCACCAATATTTGAACTCAAAGCAAAGAGAACTAGAATGAATACTACAAGGCAATATATTTGATGCTCTTAATGACTCAGTCAATTCATGCATTCACTTATATTGAGATGAAAATAGCTTTTACAAGAACCAAAAGGATTTATTATAAGCCATCCATCAATAAGCTATTTAAGACTTATATAACGAACTTTAGTTCAATATTAATGAGATCTTAAAAGATATTCAATCTGTTTTATCCCCTTTCATCTAGTTTATACTCTGTTCTCATTCACCTTGCAATCTCCTCATTAGTCTTTGATAAAATATTGATTGATAAAGGATTAAACTGACTTCACTCCATTGCTTCATTCCTCCTTATACTCAACCCTTATTGATTGATTGATTGATTGTTCAATATTAACTTTTGTCCTTAACTCTATTCAGAAAGAAAGAAAGCAGTTATTGTATCTTTTCTCTCTCTCTCTTTTTTTTCCCTTTTTTACTCCAGATTTCTTTTCTTTACATATTCATATGTATCTCTGTAAACATGTACTTGGTGTGTGCAACTGTATGTGTACACATACCTCTCTATATAAATTTATAAGTGTGTGTGTGTGTGTGTGTGTCATCCTCCTTTTAACGTCCATTTTCCATGCTGGCATGGGTTGGACGGTTTGACCAGAGCTGGCAAGCCGGAGAGCTGTACCCGGTACCAGTCTGATTTGGCTTGATTTCTACGGCTGGATGCCCTTCCTAATGTCAATCACTTTACAGTGTGTGCTGGGTGCTTTTAACATGGTAGAACTCTTTACGCGGGTGCTTTTATGTGTCCCTGAGACAGGGCTCTCAACGTGGGTGCTTAACATGGCACTTTTACAGGACTCTTGATGCAGGTGCTTTTTACGTGGCACCAGGGCTCTCAACACGGATGCTTTTGCATAGGACTATCAACGCGGATGTTTTTTGCACAGGACTCTCAACGCAGGTGCATAACTTGGCACTGTCACAAGACTCTCGACGCAGGTGCTTTTTATGTGGCATCATAGATATAGAGATATAGATAGATAGATAGATATCTTTTTACTTGTTTCGGTCATCAGACTGTGGCCATGCTGGGGCACTACCTTGAGTTTTTAGTTGAATGAATCGACCCCAGTACTTATTTTTTAAAACCTGGTACTTATTCTATCGATCTCTTTTGCTGAACTGCAAGTTACGAGAGATGTAAACTAACCAACATTAGTTGTCAAGCACACACACACACACACATAATGACAGGATTTTTTCAGTTTCTGTCTACCAAATTCACTCACAAGGCTTTGGTCGGCCTAAGGCTATAGTAGAAGACACTTGCCCAAGGTGCCATGCAGCTGGACTGAACCCAGAACCATGTGATTGGGAAGCAAGCTTCTTACCACATAACCGTGCCTATATATATACTCATATACTGTGATGTGTATATATTTGATACGTCTTGTCCCACCCATGCTAGCATGAAAAACGGACGTTAAATGATGTACATGTGGAACCCTTTCTCAGCTTCCTGAATGCTAAAATACCTAGATTCTAACAAATCCTATAACTTAGTAATAATTATATACACATGCGCGCGCGTGTGTGTGTGTGTGTAATTATTAATCAGCTATAAGATTTGTTAGAACCTAGGTATTTTAGCATTCAGGAAGCTGAGAAAGGGTTCTACATATACATAGACGTATCAAATATATATACACACATCACAGTATATGAGTATATACACTTTAAAAACACTTGTGCCAGTGACATGTTAGAGGCACCCTGTATACTCTCTGGAGTGGTTGGTGTTAGGAAGGGCATCCAGCTGTAGAAACCAAGCCAAAACAGACTGGAGTCCAGTTTCCAGTCAAATCATCTAACCCATGCCAGCATGGAAAACGGATGCTAAATGATGATGATATATAAAGGCACATGTATAGCATATAGCTGTGTGATTATGAAGTTTGCTTTGCACCCACATTTTTTGCTTTCAGTCTTATTGCTTGGCACCTTGGGCAAGTGTTAACTACTGTTGCCTTGGGCTGATCATAGCCTTGTGAGTGGATTTGCTTACTGGAAACTAAGAGGCCCATCATGTGGGTTTGTGTTTGTCTCTCCTCTTCACAGCATCACATGTTAATTCTAAACGAATGTCACTGTCATACAAAGTGTTGTTTGTGTGCAGGCATGGAATTATGAAGCAAGGTTTTAATTTATATCACCTTTTTTAAAACTGGAAATTTATGATAGAACCAGGGGCTGGTATTGAATGTGTTAAAACAATGTAGATGGGAGTGACTTTTCTATTATTTTATAAAAATCACCTGTGCTAGTGCCACATAAAAAGCACCCAGCAAACTCAGTAAAATGGTTGGTGTTAGGAAGAGCATCCAGCTGTAGAAACCAAGCCAAATTGGACTGGAACCTGGTACAGCTTGCCAGCAGCTCCGGTCATACTGTCCAACCCATACCAGCATGGAAAACAGACGTTAAATGGGGATGATATCAACAGTTCTGTAACCTTTTGAATTGTTGTTCATTGAAGCTTGATTCAGTTTTCTCTTTTGTGTAGCTCTCTTTGACTTTCAATCTTATTGTATTATTATCTATAACTTACTTTCTCCTAATTTATCTAAATTGTTCCATTCATCTCGTTAGAGCTACTTAAATCGCAATCTTCAAGATTAAAACCCTTGGTTTTTGCATTCATATCTGAATTTTTAGTTTATAATTAATTCAGCTTCGTTTAATGTGTGCTTCAATTCAGTTAAATCTGGATTTTATTTTGCGGGGGTTTATCGAGGAAATTTTCAAAATGAGTTATTGATTAAATTCACAATGGTCAGTTATGTCACATATTGTTGTTGCTTTTATGAGATTTTATGAATGAATAGATTTGTTATTTGATCTTTTGTGTTTCTATGCTTATACATATAATGTCTGTGTGTGTGTGTCTATTATGTTATATTTCTTTATATATAAATGCATGACTACATGCTTCTTGATTAGCTGGTGCCATCTGGTTTATTGTCACTATATCGGGTTTTCAACTGTTCAGTTGGATAGATAGGTAGAATTGGATGCCGGTGGTATTGACAGCAGTGATGATTAAGTGACAAGTGCTATTATTTGTTGTTTAACCCCTGGTTAACTAAACAAAGCAGAACTAATTTTTAAAAAAACTAAAAGCCCCAAAAACATTCCAGCTGTGACACCCAGTCTTTTTTTTTTCTTTCTTCTAGATTACTGTTCTTCATTTGACTGCAATTTATAAGAGTTCAAGTGACCCTGTAGAAGTTCTTTCATTGTCTTCAGTGCTATGGTTTTGTCTTTGACCTAATAAATGCCATCAGTTTGACAAATTATGGCAATTCTTGGTCCATACAGCGACAGACATTTGAAGAATCTAATTCTTGCTAGGATTTAAGTCAATCCCCTGCCCCAGCCCTTAAATCAAGATTTGTAGGAGTGGTGCTTATTTCTGGTTTTTCTGAAGGAGAGGTAGCTCTTCCTCTGGGAAGAATGCCAACCTATTGTAAATAACTTTTCCTGCAGAATAACTGAATTCAGTCTTGCACGCTCATTAATTCTATAGTGTTGCCACTGTTTACAATAGTGAATTATATTGTGTATAATAATTTGTTAAAGCTCTGTCAGGATCTGAAACACAGCTTCTTGCCTTGTCTATCAGTGACATTTTCTTGCTTCTCTTGTTTACTATTGACTTAATTAAATAGCTAATTAATTAAAGGTATAAATAAACCTTGGTATTTTAGATATGACATTGTAAATAAAATACCCAAAAATGCTGCACATTTCCAGAGAAGGAATATTGTTGGATTAATTGAGTTTAGTATATGTCTGTATTGAAGCTGCATGGCCTAGTGGTTAGGCTCCCAATCATTAAGGCCATGGGTTCGATACCTGGAGCGAGAGACATGTCTTAGAGCCAGGCACTTCATTTTATGCTACTCCTCTCTGCTCAACTGAAAATGAGTATCAGTCAAGTACTGATGCAGCTCTCTCTCTTTCCCCTCCTCACAACACACACACACACACACACACACTCACACACTCTCTGATGTTAATTGAGAGCAACGCCGGGTACATCCGCTAGTATTCTATAATATATTGTGACATGACTGTTTATTTAGCTTTGTTTTAAATATCATTTTGTCTTTTATTTGTTTGCAGACCTGGGAAGACCCAAATTTTGTGACCCCAGATACTGACAGTAAGGGGGATTCTGACCCAATTGATGTTTGTGAAATTGGATCAAAGGTAAGTTTAAAAAATTAAATTTTGATTTCTTTTACTAAATAAAAGTGGTATGCTAGAAGAGAGAGCGAGCGAGCATCTCATTGATTTTAATAATCTTTTTGATACTAAACTGCTCGAGGACTGCTCTTGGTTGAATGATACCGACTTCCTGTTTTAAACTGATCTAAATTAGGATCACTTTAACTCATTAGTGTTCAGATTACTCTGTCAAATGTAATGCTTTTTTATTCAAATTGTTTTGAATTAATCATGCATTATCTTATAGCTTTGAGGTTTCGATGATGGGATTGTTTATTTTTTAGAATGTCAGTGTAGGGTAGGTGTGAGAGGCTGGATCTGGCCAGTTTGAAAGTAAGACATGTAGAATATTTTGGCCAGATATGGCCGGTTTAAATGCTAAAGGGTTAACCTTTTAACATTCAGATTACTCTCTCGAGCATAATGCTTATTTATTCACATTGTTTTGAAGTAATTTTGTATTATCTTGTTGCTAAGAGATTTTCATGATGTGATTGCTTATTTTAGACTAACAGCGTAGTCTAAACAGCTTATTTTAGACTAACAGTGTGAGAGGCCAGATCTGGCCAGTTTTAACATAAAACTGGTAGAATATTTAGGCTGGATATGGCTGGCTTGAATGCTAAAGGGTTAAAAAACAACTCAAGTTGCAGTAGACCTGTGTTGGTGACCAGGTTTTAAGTGGTGCAATGAAAATTGTGACACTAAATTATAAATGCTTAAGTGAAGTTGGTCATTTTGTGTTTTTGAATGGCTAATATGCACCTTCCACACTGTAACTGTTTTAGTTCCAACACATGGTCTCGGATAAAACCACTTGTCTGTGGCAAGTACATCACTGAAATATATATAATGTTATACATCATACACCCTCTTTAACCGTCAATAAGCCGGAAAAAGACCATTGAATTATTATTTTTGTTTTTTTAATGTATATTGATAATTTAGGTGTTATAGGGGTTAATGTTTACAATAATTAATCTAATCTTCAGATCCACAAACGAGGTGCTGTTATCCAAGTGAAAATCCTCGGAGTGATGTGCCTTATCGACGAAGGTATATTTTACTGTTTCTCTCCTTTCTCACATCCATATTTGTTTTTCCAATGATTGATGAGTAGTTTGAAGTTTTGTTTTTATCAGAACTAATTAAAATTATATAACAATTACTTAATTAGACATCAATCTATAGATTATAAACAAAAACAAACTGGGGCAATTATGCCATTCTGAAGAGCGTTAGTCCTGTAAAGGAGCAATTTTTTTTTTTTATGGTTGAGAAACAAAAGTTTAATTGTGAAGTCATACCATTGAGTTAGTAGTAGTAGTGGTGGTGGTTGTTTTGTTCTCTCAGCCCTGGTCAAGCAGACGTGTCATCAAAGGTAGTTCAGCTATGACTATTTTAATTTTTCAAGGCTTTGTATATCTAAGACTGCATTATCATATGTATCTCTTATTTCTGAGACATTAATGTGATTTAAAGAGATTTGGCTGCTATTTCGAACAGATTGAGTGACCCTGTAAATGCCCCCTTATTGCTCTGTTTGTTATTAAGTATTTACTAATACAGCTGCTATATAATGACTGAGCCCACACAGTAAAGTGGTTTTGTGATGCAAAGGGCAGCTAACTGTAAAATCCGTGTTACTGAAAAGAGCCAACAACCATGGCATAGACTGTAACAAACATTGTTTTGTTTTCTTTGTTGCTGTGTGTCCTGACAAAGGACCACCACAAAGTGTTGAGACACTCATATTTGTCCAACCCATACCAGTTAGGAAAGATGGATCTAAAATAATGAAGATGAATTTATAGTTTAGGTATAATGCTTAGAAATCAAAGGTTGAACTCTACTGATCAAGAAAGGCTGCTGAATGTAGAGAACACATGATATAAACCAATGTGTCAACGGCACGGGGGCCCGCCAACATGTCAACGGCACGGGGGCCCGCCAACATGTCATCGGCACGGGGGCCCGCCAGCGTGTCACCGGCACGGGGGCCCGCCAGCGTGTCACCGGCACGGGGGCCCGCCAGCGTGTCACCGGCACGGGGGCCTGCCAGCGTGTCAGTGCTAACAAATGGGTTATATTAAAATTGAAATTTATCTGTGTACATCATCATTTTATGTACATCTGTTTTTCCATGCTGGCTTGGGTTGGGTGGGTTTTCTCCTACATAACATCTGCCATTTGTTGCATTCCTTTGTCCTTTCTGAGATTCAACATCCTGAGATCAGCTTTCACTGCTTCTGCCCATGTTGTCCTTAAACTTCCTCTTCTGCTAGTTCCTTCAACATGGAATGATCTCTTGGCACTTGTTTACCCGTTTATTATCATCTATACATATGCATTACATATTTGTACTAGCACAGTTGTCTCACTTGCACTCTGCAACTGATTCTTCCTGTACTTGATTTTACTCTCATCTCATTTGTAACTCGTTCATACACACTAACATCTGCTGGATGTATAATCTTTTAATGTCTGTTTGTGGTTTTCCTTTTGCTAGATTAAGGTGTGGGTGCTAAGAGATTGAGCATTAGAAGCATCAGAAATATGATTTTTATTATTATTACTTTCATGTAGGTCTACTTGAGCTCATCTGTTGTATAGAAGTAGCTATGTAACATTTCAGTGACCTACACAGCCAACATATTGAATATATTGATTAAGCAAACAGAATTGTAATGTGATATGACAGGAACTTCTCTCTTATTGCTCAGCTTTCTCTAACAGCTGGAGAAGATTAATCTTTTTGAACGATATTGTAAATCTAAACAATAGAGTTAGTGTACTTAAAGAGTATTGTTCATTGAAATAGAGATAATAAATTGTTGCGATTGTTGTGTTCTAGGTTAGCAGCAGTGGTTGATCAGATTTGCAATCAAATGTAGTCTTGCTGAAACTATATCATTTTAAGTTTTTTTCATGACTCCTCTACCACACTAATTTGAGACCAGTTTGTTTGTTTTTATATATATATATAATGCTGAAGCAGACCTTGTCATGTAAAATGTACCCAGTCCACTCTGTAAAACGGTTGGAGTCAGGAAGGGCATTCAGTTGTTTAAACCATGCTAAAAGTAGTCGAGCTTGGTGCAGACCTGGCTTACCAGTTGCTGTCAAACTGTCCAACCCATGCCAGCATGGAAGATGGATGTTAAATGATGATGATATATATAAATAAAATATTCAAGCTTCCTTATGGTTTCCATATACCAATTCCATTCACAAGGCCCAAGATTGCTGAAGCCACTTACCCAAGGTGTCATGCAGTGAGATAGAACTTCCGAGTCTGTATGGTAATATAGTGATCTGTGTGTGTAAATAGGAAAAAGCTGTCTTATTTATTGTATAAATTACTTTTGTTTTGTGACTAATTCTACTATAGAATAAACCTACTTGGTACCATGTATGTAAACTGAGAATTAAATACACTGGAACGTCGTAACCAACTTGTTTTCTTTAAATAATTTCATCATTAAATATGCAAATTGGTGTACCTGATTCAACAAAGTGCGTAATAATGGCTATAAATGCAGTTTCAACATGGACATTTAAGAATCTGGTAATCTGTTGCTGACAAGAATTTTAATAACAATTAAAATTGTAGTCAGCTGATCCCTCTGTTTATACAATATTACTGTGGACAGAGAAAAAGACAGCAGTTTATGACTGTCCATTGTAAACTAATATTATTTTACACGCGTGGCTGTGTGGTAAGAAGTTTGCTTCCCAACCACATGGTTCTGGGTTCAATCCCACTGAGTGGCATCTTGGGCAAGTGTCTTCTACTATAGCCTCG
>JAOPUL010005855.1:50440887-50452862 GCA_027564515.1 Octopus rubescens | reverse complement strand
ATGCAAAATCCAAAGAGCAGAAGAGGAAGGATGAGTTAATTTTCTTCACCCAGGGGCCGCAATAGACAAATTCCTGAAACCTTTATGATTCCGCAATAACATCGGAATCATAACGCCTGTTTGTTCCATATTTGAAGAAAATCGGATGCAAAATGTAGAAGTTATTGACTAATATGCTATTTTTGAGCGGTTTTTCTCATCGAGGGGCCGCAGTAAATAAACATTTGAAAATTCGATAAGCTAAGAACCTTTTCGCATGAAATTACATAGGTGAAAGTCGGATGCGCGGCCTTGACGTGATGCGCAAGCACAGACACAGACACACACACACGAAATCTCTGGTTTATATATATAGAGAGATAGATAGATGTATATATGTGTGTGTTTGTGTGTGTGTGTGTATGTATATATATATATATATATATATTAATGAAAGTAATTCCAAGTTTATCTGGTTTTCACGTTTTATTTACGATCTTATAATAATGTAATATAACATAATATAATATGATGAGAATGTTAAATATTTCTTCTGATTGAACTAGTACTTTCATGCATTAATCTATGCAATCTTCGGGTTCATATATTAGTGGTAACCGTCATGCTTTACAATTTGAAATTGTAGTGAGATGGAAAAATATTTGCTTTAAATACATTCCGGGTAGGCTCCAAACTGTTAGATTTTGCAAACCGTATTTTGACCAATTAGTGTGTAGCTTCACTGAATTACTTAATTTGATTGGTGTTTGGTTTAGGCGACACGGTTTGTTGAACATGTCAAATGACCTGTATTTTGACCTTGGCCGAACGGTAATTGTTTGATTACTTTTAGGAGTGTCATTAATAACATTTTGCGGGGATTTTTACATGTCCATTATCATCATCATCATCATCATCATCATCATCATCATCATCATCATCATCATCATCATCATCATTATCATCACCTTAATTATTGTTGTTGTTGTTGGTGATGGTGGTCGTAGGAGTAGCTGTGGTAATAGAAGTTTTAACCCTAAATAAAATTATTTTTACTGACTTTATTCTCTTGACTTAGCTAGTATTTTCTTGCTATCTTCATCATGAACCCCTTTAGTATTGTTGTTGTTGTTGTTAGTGGTCGTCGTCGTAGCAGTAGAAATAGTACCTCTAAGTATTATTATTATTGTTTATTTAGCTTGGGTTGGAATTTATCAATAAGGTTCTTTTCTCTGATTTTTCTCTCGATTTCACTTGGGCTGTGTAATTTGTAGAATGGAAATATTATATATATTTTCCGACCATATGTTGCTAGATGGTTACTCAAAGGTATCTGATGGACACCTGGGTCTCTAATCTTTTTTTTAGTTGCTGAGTCTGTAGGAAAGGACAGAACTCATGAAACTTACAGGCCGCCCGAGGATGGTGAGATTGAGGCTGTTAATGCTTCGTTTACGCCCATTTCGACGTACAAGCGCCCAGTTGTTCCTGGATTAGCAAGTCGTTAAATTAGTTTGCGAGTCGATGAGTATTCTAGAGATACGTGTAACTTTAGCATAATTCTCAGGATGAATCAGTGTAACACATATCATTTCAAAACTCCTCATGTAACTCCAGGGAGAACAACATAGAAGATAAAGATACAGAAAAGCCTAGAAAATAACAGAAAGAAAAGCACCTCTCAAACCATAAGGAAATTCACATTAAAAAAAAATCGTAAATTAAGGACACAATCAGAAAGATGCACAATATTAAAAGAAAAACAAAGCAAAACAGAATTATCCACAATCAAAGACCACTTAAAACAAGGTAAAGAAAAGAGTACCTAAAACAAGAATCCGTTGCTCTAAAACCCACACTGATTCTTTGAACAGTATAACAGTTTGACTCCTAAAGGAGTTTACAAAGAACTTAGTAAAAGCAAAACAGGAATCAGTTCAGTAATAACAACAAGAGAAGTGAGTGTTTTTTAGATTGGATGTTTGAGGAGATGAAAGGTCATGATAATTCCAAATATAAGAATATGATTGTGGTGATGGTGGTGGTGGTGGTGATGTTGATGATGGTGATGATGATGATGATGATGATGATGATGATGATGATGATGATGATGATGATGATGATGGTGGTGGTGGTGTTGTATCTTGTTGTTGATCTTGCAGCTATTATCAAACAGTATTTTTTAAAAATGTAATTAAATTAGTTAATGTACTCAGCATCAAACGTCTAATTAGAAATAATTATGGGGGAAAACAGTTAACTTAGTGTCTAATATTACTTTAATCAATTTAAGGGGGTGAGCTGGCAGAATTGTTAGCACGCTGGGCGAAATGTTTAGCGGCATTTCGTCTGTCTGCATGTTCTGAGTTCAAATTCCACTGAGGCCAACTTTGCCTTTTATCCTTTCGGGGGTCAATAATATAAGTACCAGTTGAGTACCGGGGTCAATGTAACTGACGTAGCCCCTTCCCTGAAATTGCTGGCCTTGTGCCAAAATTTGAAACTATTATTTCAATCAATCTAGCAAGTAAGAGATACAACTCCAGACATATTTCCATCTTATTAGACTTCCTCTGCGAAGTAATGGCAAGAAAAGTTTTATTATTTAGATACACAATATTGTACATGAGTAGGCATGAAAAATTAGCATAATCACTGAGGTTAATTACTCATAGACACCATCTGCATGAAAAACAATGATTAAGTAAAGAAAAAAATCATTGTTGAATAGCTACCCCACAAGTGAGTTAGGAAAAGGAAAATAACCTGGTTTAATCCTCCTTTTAACCAACATGTCTCTATGAATATAGCCAGGAATGTTTTACCCTGAGTATAACAAGGTGTAGTATACTGCTGTAGTGTAATTCAGTAGTATAGTACTGCGAAGAAGTTTACTGTAATATAAAATAGGTGTAGATGTAGCAGTGAGGTTAAGAAGCTTACTTCATAACCATATGGTTCCCAGTTCAGCCACACTGCATGGCACCTTGGGCAGGTGTCTTCTACTATAGCCCTGGGATGAGCAAAACCTTGTGGGTAGATTTGATTGATAGAAACTGGAAGAAGCCTATCGCATATATATAAGTATATATGTATGTATATGTGTATGCCTGAGTTGGTGTCTCCTTGTCTTGACATTGCGTGATAGTTGTAAACGAGTGTCACTGTCATACAAGCAGTGTCTTTCTCTTACAATCTTCCATCAAAAACATGTCTGGTCATGGGGAAATATTACTTTACTTGGAAACAGGTGAGGATTGGTGACAAGAAGGGCATTTGGCCATAGAAAATCTGCCCAAATGAATTCCATCTAACCCATGGGAGCATGGAAAAGCTGTTGTTAAAACAATGATGATGATGATGATATATATATATATGCATGTGTGTGTGTATGAGTGTTCCCATGCATGTGTGCTTGTATCCATGTATTTTCACATTGATACCATTCAGCTGACAGTGATGTTGTTCATAGGCCTTGTAAACAAAAGTTTCAGAAGCTGAGTGGGTCATGTGAAATTGTGGAATAAAGTACCTTACTTGAAAACAAATAAGTGTTGGTGTCAGGAAAAGCAAGAATATTGTTCCAACAAGTCTTGTCAACATAGAAAGAGCAGATGTAAAAATAACAGTGATGGTTATCAAACCAATGGTTACTCTCTAATGTTTTAGAGTGTGCTTCTTTTTTTTTTTCAGATATGGTATATAGCACTAATGTTTGTGAGTTTGGATGAGTTTGTATGCTGTAGGTTTGAAGAGGGATCTTGTCCTTTCAACTGAATGGATTGAACATTTTTTCCCTCTCCTCCATAAGAAGGAATGAACCTAAAACGTCAATGCCTTTTCTTTTCAGGGCATGCAAACTTATCCAAATTTCCACTGTACAAGTCTTACTCTTTCAGACCTCTACCAGTTACCTTAGGCTTTTTTTCATTTTTACATATAAGTGTGTACTTTAAAACATCAACACAATCAAACTGTTATTATAACTACAATGTGAAGAATGAAATTAAATTCTGATCATACTTTTTTCCATTATTTCTATTGCTTTCATTTCAATTTCATAAGAAACTTTTCTGACAGCACTCAAGAAATCCATGACGTAAATGGTAGCAGCCAAGCTCAGGATGTTTCCCTCTCCATTTGTGATAGGATCATTCACTATATTTTCTAGAGATGATAACCCAGGCCATAACATATTGCCTAAAATTTCACAGAAAATATGAGGTGCCATTAAATCATGTAACAAAATCATGTCAGATTTTTCATAGTAAAACACAGGAGAAATTTATACAAATTTATACAACTGTTATAGATATAATTTTTCTAGTTTAAAGAAATTTAGATGTCTCATAATTTTTTGGATTATTTAGGTCTTTGAAAAGCCACCCTTCTTATCCATCAACAGCCATCTGTGAAACTGGAGTATTATAATATGTAATTGAAAATGAAGAGACTAATGGTTATCAGCTGTGCACTTATCCCACTTAAAATTGTATGTACCTGCCTTTCTAACCTTATGCCACACTGTCTTATCCACTAAGCTTCATACCAAACAGTATGTTAAGTATTTCAGTAAGAAGTTTTCCTCTGTTTCAGCTACAAAAAGTGATAAACTGAAGCTGTTCTAGCTTTATATTAACTGTATTCTTTACAGCATGTTTGATCTGAAAGGATTACTAAGTATTCGAAAATAACTCCTCTTCACAGGGAAAAAAAATAGAGATGAATCTGGTAAATACATAATTATTAGTTTCAAATTTTGGCACAAGGCCAACAATGTCATGGGACGGAGTAAGTTGATTACACCAACCCCAGTGCTCAACTGGTACTTATTTTTATCAACCCTGAAAGGATGAAAGGCAAAGTCAACTCAGGCAGTGTTTGAACTGAGAAATGCTGCTGAGCATTTTGTCCTGTGCAGCAACAATTCTGCTAGCTCACAACCTTAACCCTTTAGCGTTTAATCCGACCATATCAGACCCTAAATATTTCATCTGTTTTATGTTCAAACAGGCCAGATCCGATATCTCACACCTACCCTACAATGTCATTCTAAAAATAAACAATCACATCAGCAAAATCTCGAAACTATGAGATAATATGCAATTAATTCAAAATAGTGGGAATTACATTGCACTACATTTGACTGAGTAATTTGAATGCTAAAGGGTTAAGGGCAAACTACATAATTATTATAATTTTACTTTCCTCACAACAAAAGTGACAACACTAATTCTTCTTCACTCTCAGATGAAGAGCAAGGAACCATTAGATTTTTTTACATCTCATGGTAAATCCACTTATTCTGGAATTCTCCTAAGCATTACAATTGTATCCTAGTTTTATGTCTGAGATTGGATTTCATTAAAAATAAATAATTGAGGAGTAGCTACTCACCATATACCTTCCTACCCACTAATTTCCATTACTGAACATGCTAATGAAATGTCATTAAAGTTGTTGGTTAATAGCAAGGAACTGTTTAGTTTTGTAAAGTTTGAACCAAATAATTCATGAAATTTTAAAGAAAGAATGGCAATAACATAATTTTATACTAAAAATGAAGTGTTAATAATTACCAATATTTCAAATAAGTGTAGTTGAAACAATTAATTTTTGGGATTAAATCAAAACACAGGGATAGCATTTCTGAAAATTACAAACTGAAGAAGGAAGAAAAAGTATAAAGATACCCAAATTTATTACCAAACATGTTGATTTCTGCTTTCACACTTCCAGGGACTGTATCTTTTGGTAGTTCAGTTGAAAGTACATTAACATAATTTCCACCATGATCCTCTGAAATTGGGGGGAAAAAAAGAAAAAAATCCCATTTAATTTAACAAATTGAAATAAATCTTTTTCAAACATTAAAAAAAATATAA
This sequence comes from Octopus rubescens, assembly GCA_027564515.1. NCBI lineage: Eukaryota > Metazoa > Mollusca > Cephalopoda > Octopoda > Octopodidae > Octopus > Octopus rubescens. Next base: position 50,446,998 of record JAOPUL010005855.1, on the reverse strand, counting down.
ATATGCCTAGAAAAATATGTTCCTTCTTGTGCAGATTATAAAATTATACATATTATTTCTAGAACAACCATAGCTGTTGTAATGGATCATTTGGAATGGTGCTGATGATCCTGGGTTGAAGGAATTAAGATTGAATACTAGTCAGTCGATCCAGTAAGTAGGGGTCTCACATCAGTGAAGGGAGCTGGTGAGCAGTAAAATCGTTAAGAGGAAGGTCCTGAAACAGTGAGCATTCTATTCTGATGACTACTGAAACCTACTGGCATCTGGTATATGGAGTGTTCAGTTGACAGCACTTGCATAAGCAAGGTGTTTTCAAGTCTCTGTTGAAGGTTGTTTTGGATGGTGTTTGTAAGCAGTGGCTAAAGAATTGTTGGTAGACCTTGATTGCAATACAAGAATTGTCTGTAGCATCATAGAAACATCTGAAGTACTGGCTTAATATCTTGGAAAGTCAATGCAAATGACAAAAGACAGAACATCTTAGAGGCTATATGTGAGGAATTTCACATGAATAATTAATGTTCAAGTCAAAATATATAAGCAAGAGAAAAAGAAGAACAAGAAAATAAAAAAACAATAACTCTGAGATGCTTCTTCATGCTACTTAATTCAATCCAGCACAGAAAGAAATCATTTTCAAAGACAACTTCGTGGATTGAAATTAAGATTCTCACATACAAAACATGTTAGATATGTCACACTACAACCTTAACCCTTTAACATTCAGATAACTGTTAAATGTAATGCATATTTATTCATATCGTTTTGTATTAACCATGAATTATCTCATAGCTTTGAGGTTTCAATGATGTCTATTTTTAGAATGTCAATGTAGGGTATGTGTGCGAGGCGAGATATGACCAGTTTGAATGTAAAACCAGTAGAATATTTGTGCCAGGTATGGCCAGTCTAAATGCTAAATGGTTAAACTGGCCATATCTGGCTAAAATATTCTATCTGTTTTTTGTCCAAACTGGCCAGATTTGGCCTCTCACACCTACCCTATAATGTCATTCTAAAACTAAACAATCACATCATTGAAATCTTATAGCTACGAGATATTGCATGATTAATTCAAAACCAAGTGAATAAATAAGAATTACATTTGACAGAGTAATCTGAATACAGTTAACATCAGTAGTGTAACAACATAATAATAATAATTCTGGTAGCATCATAAAAATGAACTGAAAACAGACAATAAGTTATTGTACTAGTTAACTGGTACAATAACTTACAACTGGTTACTCTGAACTTTCGAAGATCTGTGGAATAAAGAAAACCCTTACTTGAAAAATAAGTATGGTTGGCAACAGGAAGAGTATCTGGCCACAAATACAACCCTATCCAAACCATGCTAGCATAGAAAAAAAATGAATGTTAAATGAACAAACACTCAAACAAACAAAAATTAGTTTTAGTTAATGAATTTTCAACAGCATGTGTGCTGGCTGGATGTCATTCACCCTTTTGGCCTAATTTTTGTTACCCTTTCCTTATCCTTCCAGCCAGGGTCCATCAGAAGGTTCAGTTTGTTCATTGGCCTGGACAGGGCCAGATTAAGACCCATAGAGGCCCTAAGCACTTAAAAGATTTTGGTGCCCCCATATATAGGTAATTCAAAATATAAACAATAATAAACCATTAAATAATTTTTTAATTTTCTAAATGAAACAAAACTAACAGTAAGATGGAAAATAATGTTTATTTTTGTATACTTCCACTTTTTTGATTGCAAAGTTTTTGATCAGATCCTCACTATAACACTTCAAAATTATATTTCCGATCATATAAACCACTTCAAATTTTATTTTAGCAAGTTTAATATGATTTCTTTTGTGCCATAAAACCATTTACCATTTCTGTGGTTTATGGTTCTGTGGTAAACCATTTACCCTTTTCCTTGATGCCCTAAACACATGCTTATTTGGTTAAATGGTTAATCTAGCACTGGAGCTAGAGCACAGAAAGCCAAGATGGGCCCCATGACTATTTGTTGGATTATATCAGTGTTTCTCAACCATTTTTTTTCCTCTGGACTCCTTTGATTCTTATTTTACTCAGATGTACCCTCCTAGCCATTTAATGTTTAAAAAAATCATATATTTTTATAATTAAATATTATTAGGAATTGTATAAAAGAATTGTTAAAATATTTCATGAATTTTAGATGTATAACTAATTTATTGCACATAAATTTTAACAAAATCTTATATGGACCCCCCCCCCTCCCAGGACCATATGGACCCTGGTTGAGAACCACTGGGTTAGATGATGAAAACAGTGGCAAGCTGAACCAGGTGAACTATAAGTAAACTTGCAATATTCACTTATATTCCTTTATATTTTAAATTCAAATCTTATGAAAGTCAGCTTGACTAGGGCTTATTTGACTCGCCAATTCTTTTGGGAATTAGGGAATCAAATAAGTCCCAGTTAAGTACTGGGGATCAAATTTATCAGTTACTCTTCTCCACCAAAATATGTGGCATTGTACTAAAGTTAGAAACAATTGTTTATTTTACGAGTAGATATTATATCAGTTATTTGTATAAGCATACCTGAAGGGCAGATGTATTCGGAGTGAGTAATTTCTTGTAAGAAACCTTCTGGCTGAAGAAAGGAAGAAAAAATAAGATTAAAAAATTTTATGTGAATTTATAGAAAATAAGGAATCTGAGTACATTTTCTCCCTTTTTTCCCCTAATTTAATCACATTAAAGTATACTAAATAATTTTAATCTATTAATTGTGTACTTAAAATCCCACTAGTCTCAAGTGAATGTTTTATCTCTCTTCACTCAAATTAAGTACCAGATATATAATGAAAGTAATCCTCTATACTTCACCCTCCATTACAAAAATAAAATTAAAAAAATTTTGATTTTTGGTTTTGAAGTGGGTGGCGAAAATGAAAAAAAAAAAATCAACAAATTATAAAAAAATAATATTACTTACCCTCATATTGATGAAAGCAGAGCTGGAATCAATCATTCCAACATAACGAGAATCAACAGTCTTTTTACTACATCTTCTATTATTAGGCAAAATAGATTTACCCTGCAAACAAACATTTAGACAAAAATATATCACATTATTCATATCTTTTAAATTGGGAATCACAGATACCCCCCCCCAAAAAAAAACCCCACACGTTTTCTAAGTTAGTCAAAAGGTAGGGGTAGTGTCTATAATCTTTTGTAGTTCCTCCCAGAGTGGTGAACTTGAAATGGAGGAGCAATTGTGGATCATGTCTGAATGTTTACAGCAAAGAGCACTCTGCTAAAGATACCTAAGGATTAGGTGGTGGTGTTAATCTGAGTTGTGGGTTAGAATAAGATTACAAATTATATTTTTATTTTTTAGGGGAAAAGTTCAAACTTTAGTTAGTCATATTTCAGTAAAAGCTTTTCTGTAGTTATGAGAAATTATGCCTCTCTCTAGCTAAGATATAGTCTAAACACTTTGACATACAGGGATAGATTGGATGAGATACAGTATGACAATATAGACATGTATTCTCTCTACTGCTAAGTTTATTTTTGTATGCTTGATGATGCTGGTGATGCTGCCATATTGGAGGTAGGCAAAGTGAATTTGGAAACAGGTAAGATGGACTTGGAGGTAGGTAAGGTGGACTTGGAGATAATGAAGGTGAACTTGGAAACAAGCAAAGTAGATTTGGAGGTGATTGCTATTCCACTGCATTGAAGTGGTTGATCAAGTGAATGGAGATCTCTAGAAAAAAAAAAATGGTTGTTATATTTATTTTGAGATCTATTTCCACCAACACACAAATGTAAATGTGTTTGTGCAAATTATGAAATCCAAGAAACAGTGCAGCACTCTTGACTTACAGAAACATTTTTCGCACTTAGAATTGTTAAAGCATGAAACAAAATACCGCAACCATTGTTAGCTATTAGAACACCATATCCTTAAAAAATTCTATGCTTTCTGAAATTTGCCAAAAACCTCCTAGCATTCCTATGTACCTTTTCCTCTTTATGGCTCTTTCACTGCTCAATTTTTGTCTTCTCTGGTGTACTATGTATGAACTTTTGGTTATTATTACTGTCTTCCTTTCTTTACTTGACTTGACTTATTTCTGCTTTCTATCACCTCTTTTACTTTTTCTAATGAATTGTAGTGCACCTGAGCACTGTATGCAATGAACTTATTGTTATAAATATGCATATATGCATATATGCATATATATTTATACACATTTATACATGCAAATATGTATATAGTACTTGTTAAAATACGAAATATAAGAAAACTTCATCAAAAGTCATTCAACTGTTTGTTAAACTGCTAAAAATGTATGTACACACACACACATGTATATAACATGTATTTATTTGTATCTTTTGGGACAGAAGTCTCAAAAAAAAAAAAAGAAAAATTATCTATTAGACCCTCTTCACCACTAAAAAATAAATCAAAAACAGAGCTTACCTGTACTGTAACATTAATTACACCAATGGGGAGGTCATTTAAGTAAATGTTGCTAGTAACATACTCTTCTTTACAGAGACAAGATACTGGCCCTTTGATTTCTTTTGGTGTCTCTTCTGAGTTACTTGATACCATCACTTGTAACCCTATCTATCAAAGGAATAAATAGAAGGGAACATAAACATTTAGCAAAGGAACATTGTTGGTCTTTGAGAAAGTTTTTATGGATAGCTAAAATGAGAAACATGAACAATTCAATTTTAGGACAGGTCTGAAGTATTGTTTTTATCAATCTTAATTTTTACTCGTTTAGTTTGTGCATAGAGTAGTGCTCACGGCCTTTGCAGGTTTTTCCAGGCAAGTGAGATTGATGTGGCTGATGTCCAATCTAAACATTTGTATTGTCAATGTCTGCAAGAAAATGTGGCCAAGCAAATACTTAAAGACCCAATTTATCAAGATCCTCATGGTCCTTTGGTGATAAATGAATGCAAAGGACCAAAAGGAATATTTATCTTGATGCACAATTAAAGTTCTATCTTTCAGATATCTTATTATAGCATTTTCAGGTTCCTTTGTAACACTCTGAACTTAACCCTTTTCATAACCACATTTTTAATGAAATACACTCCCCATATGTTTCAATTAAAGAAAAAAAAAAATCACAAGAATTTGGAGGGATTTAGAAAAATAAACTTTGTTGTTGTTGTTAAGCTTGCGATTAGAACATACCTTAAAATGTGAAAGGCTTAAATTTAAATATGAACACTTTAAAACCGTGTGGTTTTGTATTATAGAAGCATTTTTGTATTTTAAAATTCCATATTTTCAGGTTGTATTGGAGACCTTTTTCTAAATCAAAGAATACAGATACAGCATGTTCTTTGTTCATAAAAGCATCATCTCTTATCATGTGACAATTACGATATTGTCACATGACTCAGAGGATCTATGCTGCTTTGCTGATTCCTGAATCTACAGTGAAAATATTATTTTGTACCTAAACAAAGACCAGCCAATTAGAAGGTTCATAAAATCAGATATTAATCAGAGTATTCAAGGTTAATTGGTTTGGTATGAAGGAAGGGGCTGTGCCTATGGCTATTGTAGATCCTCTGAGATTGGTGAAACTGACACAGTTTAGCAGGTTGAACGACTATGCAGAGGCTTTCTTCATGGCTGATATGATAGATGTGTTAATATATATGTGTAGCATATCAAGTACTGTATGTATGTGCGTAGCTGTATATTCCCCACAGTATATATCTCCAGACTGTTTCCAAGTTGTTATAGAATAAGATGAACATAATACTATGTGGCATGTTAAAGCACCCAGTATACACTGTAAAGTGGTTGGCATTAGGAAGGGCATCCAGCTGTAGAAATCAAGCCAAATCAGACGGGAACCTAGTACAGCCCTCCAGCTTGCCAGCTCTGGTCAAACTGTCCAACCTATGCTAGCAGGGAAAACGGATGTTAAAGGAAGATGATAATGATGATTCCCAATTCACAGTAACAGGAATTTTTGCCTGATTCAAAACCCAAACTTGTGAATCACAGATCAGAGTTCCCATCATCATCATCATTTAACGTCTGTTTTCCATGCTGGCATGGGTTAGACGGTTTGACTGGAAACTGGCAAGCTGG
>JAOPUL010005855.1:49754818-49766617 GCA_027564515.1 Octopus rubescens | reverse complement strand
GCTTCTTTCAGTTTCCGTCTACCAAATCCACTCACAAAGCTTTGGTCGGCCCGAAGCTATAGTAGAAGACACTTGCCTAAGATGCCAAAATGGAAATAATAATTCTTTGACTTGGTAAAAATAATTAATGTTTCTCCAGGTGTGATATACTTTAAGCAGAAAATGTTTTCACCTTCACAAATGACTGAAATAACCGACTAACAGCATCTCATATGTTGTTGTATTATAGTTTACATGGAAACTCAAAAAGGGGTGAGGGGGGGGGGGACAAAAAAATTTTACTTGTCCATTGAAGAAAGTAGGTAAACTGGCTAGTATCACATATGCTGTGAAGCCACAATCACTTCCATTCACTCTAACTAAAAACGAACTCATCATTGTATGCTGTATCATATATGATGCAGACTAATGTTCATGTCATCAAATGGGTGGCAATTCCTTCAATTACAATAGGTAGCATTAAAAAAAAATAGAAAAAAGAAAAGAGAAACAAGCTGTATGATCATAGTTTCATTTGTTTTTATTCACTTTGGCCTGTAAAACACAAAAAAAAACATTTCCAATCCAGCCCACCTCCAAAACAGTTTGTTAACCTTGCTCTAGATGACAGGCCATGTGTAAGTCATTTGAAACTTACACTTGCATATATGTTTTAAATATAAAATTATATGTGCTCTAAAGGTTTGGCCTGTATGTATGTTTTAAATGTCAGATTATTTGTTTGTGTATATACGTTTTAAATGTTAGATGATGTATGTGCTCTAAAGATCAAGCTTGTATGTATATGCTCTAAATGTCTGTTTTTTGTATATGTGTTCTCAATATTAAATATGTGCATGCACAATGTCTGACTTGTGTGTATATGCTTTAAATGCCAGACTTATCTTTAAGTACTCTATATGCCAGACTTGTCTGTATGTGCTCTAAATGTCAGATGCCTGTATATGGTTCCTAGATTATTTGTATGTCCTCTCAGTGTCAGACTCGTGTGTATGCCCCCCCCCCAAACATGTCAGACTCAGGTATATGTCTTCTAAGTGATAGACATGTGTATGTGTTTCCTAAATGTCAGATGTGTGTATGCCCTTTGAATATTTGATATGTATGTATGTATGTCCTCTACATGTCAGACATGCCTGTATGTGCTCTATTTATCTAACTTGTGTGTATGTCCTCTAAATGTCAGATTTGTATGTAGTTCTTTAAATGCCAAGCTTGTGTATATGTTCCCTAAACATTGCAAGCGTTTCAGCCAAGTCTCCATTTTGAGGAGAACTTCCTTTCTACATCCCATCAATATCGAAGGCCCTGAAAAAAAGAAAAAATTAAATAATAATATAAGTGCTTACTCCCTCTTTGTGTGTGAAGAAAGTTATTTGGCAAGCAACATATCAAATTTTGGTGACTGTATATCCAGTAAGATCAAATTCAGTTTGCTTCTAATCAATGTTTTAACAGCTCAGAAAGAATCAAAGGCAAAGGTGGGATTTGAGATCAGAACAATAACATTCTAAATATTAACTACTGCAAGGCATCCATTTTGAATTTTTACTGATTCCATTCTTGCTATCCTTTATCATTCAAAGCTTCACTCCCACCATTCATGCATAAAGCTCTCAGAAGTAATCACAGAATGAAGGCTTCAGGTGAATGAATACATGAAACACTCTTTCATATATTGAATACACTTCCCTTTGTATGTATAGCCACACACCCTCCCCACACTCATACACACACCCATAACACTAACACAGCCTCAAATCAGACAGGACCTGTTTCTTTTAAGCCCTGCTGGCTTGCATATGAAAATTATGGAATGATGTTTAATGTATCCCTCTAGTCTGAAATAGAGCAGTCATGGTAAATATTTTCACAGTAGAGCGATTTTCACAACAGAAATATAACCACACACACACTGACCCCCCCCCCATCTCTCTCTCATGTGTGTGTGTGTATCTGTATCTGCTGTTTACCTCAATCAAGGCAGAGCAGGACATATTCAGGTGGAATTTAAAACCATATTTTGTGAATACTGTTTAATTACATCACTTGGTGTGCTACTGGCCATTCAACTTTATGTGTTAGTTCAATTTTTCACCTGGTTTCCACTTTTGTTTTTTTAATCCCTATTATTCATATACATCCTTATTTGAGGTTTACTATACAATTCTGAGCACTCCTTGGAGAACATAGAATAATTGTCAAAAGCATGCTTACAAAGTTCATATTATAAAAGCAAATACACTATTTCCCATCTCTAGCCGCAATTTAAAACCTCATTTGAATTATAAATTGGATTTCATTTTCTTATATATTCCAGGGAGTGATAACTTCAAAAAGAAGCCACTAAGAATAAGCACTCATAGATAAATCTGAGAGTGAAGCTATTTAATCCATAATCATTAGTCCTACAAAATATATTCTGTTTCGTCTATACGTGTGTGTGTGTGTGTGCCCGTGCATGTATATGATTATCGCAATTTTCAAATCTAAATAAATATTAAATATATAAATATATAAAATAATATTTGATAATGTGCTTTTGTAACCAAGATGTTTCAGTTGAAATACATCCATAAAGATTGCTGTACAATGAACAAAGAACTTGTCTGATAGCTAAACTCCTATTTTGAAAGTCCTATTTCACATGAGGTTCTTTGTTCTATCAGACTGTTTGACTTCTTTGTTGCATTCAATGTCCTAGCCAACCATATGTGGTTTATTCTCCAGCAGCTGTGCTAGTTCAAAGTACTATCTTTAACCCTTTTGTGAGTGTATTTCTCAATGGTTAGAGTGCTTTAAGTGTTTTCAATTGATTTTCAATACAATCAAGACATTGGTGGGGTTTTATTAAAATATCTGTATCTCTAGATATCAGTACAATATATTGTTGTTGTTGACCAAATGAAAATCTTATTATCATTCATGTTTTTGGCTTGAGGTTTCAATTTTAAGTGTACACAAATATATTTTAGGCCGTCTTGAGGGTTGAAATTAAAAGTTGGTTTAAAGTATTTTATAAATAGATGCATATCACCTCATCAGAGGAAACAAACAATCAAAAAAAGATTTTAAGATTTTGTTTGCTTTTTTTGCCCCCTATATTAATACTTTCATATGATATGTAAAAGATGTTTAGTGCAGATTTCATGTTTGTATTGGATAAGATTAACAATTTTCAAAATTTAGTTTTATTTATTTATTCTTTCTTTCCCATATTTCATTTTATGTTCAGAATTCAGATAGATGAAATAGAATGTCTGTTATTCCTGTTCTAGTTTGCTCTCCTGGTTTTGTTGTATTTAAATTAATTGGATTTTTTTTTGGGGGGGGGGGTATATTTTAGATTTGCCATATTATTGAAGTATGTTTATTCTTTCTGGGGAATATTAGATTTCAGCTGATTTTAGCACGATATTGAGTTTTGCTTTATAAATATATTTGTCTTGCTTCAATATCTATGTTCGAAATAAACGTTATCTCTAAGGTATTTGTGTTTGCATGTGTGAAAGAGAGAAAGAATGAGAGGGGGTTGGTTAGCAATTTACTTATATTCAGCATGAAAGATATTTTTGCTAGAAGTATGAAACTTAAAGGTTCAGTTTAATAATTAAATTAGAAATATAGTGATGAATAATAAATTAATACTTAAAACCTGCTAGCAGCTATTATTTTTTGTAGAACAATTCTTGCTACTCTAAATGAACCTTCATTATTTATTAATTACCAATTAAAATTTCAAGCGAGTGGAAATTTAGTTATGTTAGTATTGTGAAATATTTCATTTAGATTCTGGTGAAATACTAATTTGTCAAGGTGAGTAGGTAGAATTTTCAAGAGTTGTAGTAGTTTTGGGGAGGAAAGACAGCACAAGTCCTTCAAGTGAAGGGACATAAAAAAACAAAGGTATAATGATAATGGTGTAAGTCAAAAAAGATCGTTAGAGTAGCAATTACTTTGGTGTTCAATCAAGTTTAGAGGGGAAATTATTATAGCATTAATAGAAATGGTCAAAATTAATTACTCCAAGAACCGAAACATGTTAACGAATAAGGGTTGATGCTGTTTAGCCCACAGGTTCGCCCTAATCAAGCAAACTTATGATCAAAGATATTCTAGCTATGATTATCCTGTCTTTTATTCAACCATAGTGTATCGAGGAGTGCATTATACTCTGTGTCCTGCTTTTCTTAAGGCAGTATATGCTAGTCTGAGGGAGATATGGCTGCTGTTTCTAGCAATCTAACCGACCATGTAATTCATCATCATCATCATTTTTTCATGTCCATGTATTTCTCTGCTGGCATGGATTAGATGAAACTTATTCAGGCAGATTTTCTACAGCTGGATGCCCCTCCCGTCTTCAATCCCCATTTGTTTTTCAAATAAGGTATTTTTCATCCCACAGTTCTTACAGGTTTGGTGAGCTATATAGAACATCTGTTTACTGGAGAATGCACACAGTGTCACCTTTTTTGCTCTGATGATGTAAATGAAAACATTCACACATATGCTCTCTCTCTCACTCACTCACTCACTTTCTCCCCCCCCCTATTTCTCTCTCACACACGGCTTCAATAGTTTCCGTCTAACAGTTCCACTCACAAGGCGTTAGTCAACTTGAGGCTACAGTTGTAGACACTTTTCTAAGTTATCATGTAATGGTAACAAAACCAAAACCACAATCATACCCACACTGGATAAAAGTTTCCCCAAGTTGACAGTGCTTTTCTTTGTATATGATCTAAGATACTAGTGATTACATTCTGAGAAGCAGTTGTTTGCAACTTAAATATGAGGTGGAATATGGTTAAATACAGAGTAAAGAAGAATTTCCATGACTAAGATTCTGTTTTAGATATTATATGGGATGAATTCAAAAGAAATAGTCCTAAATTACTGATTCATAAAATCTAAGATGTGAAATGTTCTCAGACGATTAATTATGTAGATTTGTTTAATCAAAATTGATTAATTCTTCAATACTAAAAGAAACTAGAACCATTTGTTACAGGAGAGAAAAAAAGAATAGTTTTTACACCACAGAGAAGCCATTACCTACATCTAAAAATACACAAAAACTGTTAAATTTACTTTTCTTGAGATGTCAAAATGTTTGACACATCACTGTGACCTAGTCATTCACATAGTTCCATCGCACTTCAAGAAAGAAAAACTGAATTTAAACAATTTTTGTGTGGTTTTAGATGACTAAAATGGACTATCCATAATGTAATTGCTTCGGTTTTAACCCACAGTCTCAGATCAATTCACTTGCTAGACAATTACTGTCAGAAAATGATTCAGGAATAAAGATCTTATTACTTAAAATTCTGCAAAAGAATATCTGAATTTCAATAAAACAAAGTAAAGTATAGATATTCTTGAAGACTCAATCATTTTTTTCTTTCTAACACAAAAATTATGGGATCAGTAAATCAAGCCCAGTTATTAAGGGTTAAAGTTAGAAGCAACATTGTAAACATTACTTTCTTGTTTAATACACATCAGAGGTTATTGCCATTAAATTTGGAAAATAACAGTTACTATTAGATTTATGATATATAGCGTGTCATACAACATACGATTAGATAGTTATTTAATTTGTATTAGAAGTTGTCAATGAAGTCCTCAGACTAGTGCATTCATTCATTGGGAACATATTCTGTTACCCAGGTAATCTAATTTATATTAGGCCTTGGTGTAAAGTTGATAGAATAAAATTTACGGATCTGTTGCTTTTGTTTTTGATGAAAGAATCTCTTTTTCACAAACTTTATGATACCTTTGTCAGAAGTGCTATGGTGGATAGCAGTGAAACATAAACAACAAAAGTAGAAGGAGGACATGCTGTGATTGATATCACATATATGTTAAACCATGAATGCAACTCGTCAGATTTTGGTCAATGTCCGCTGAAGAGCCAAGAGGAAATGAGAGCTCATAAACTACCTGGCAAACTATAAAGATATATATATTGTGTGTGTGTGTTGCTATGGATGCTGCCATCGCATGGATCTTTATAACATATGCCAAGATAATAAGGAAGAGGATGTCAAAGTATTTCAATTTTATTTCTGTTATAAGTCAATATAATGACTTCAGATATCATTTCAAATGAAGCCATTTCTTTTCTGGTGACTATATTATGTACAAACACAGTCTAAAACTGATAAATCAATGTTTTGTTTTGAAATCTTAATGTCGTTTGTTGTTGTTGTTGCTCAATATTCTTAATTCAAATGCGTGTTTTCACTACACCACTAAGCACAGTTGTGTGTACATGGGTATGTGCAGTGTTTTGCTTTGGTTTTCTATGTTTTATTGTATTGACGGTACTCTAATGTATACAGGGCTTAGTATGAGTTTCTCTATGTTATATATGTGTAAGTTCTGAGGTTGGTTATGTACTTGTCTGCATATATTTTTACCATTCACAAGGCACCTATATTACTATAAGGATTGTTTCTGTTTTTTAATCTCAACATTCTGGTTAGAGATACATTATCATCTGCTGGAACTATTACTTTCTTTAGGAGGCACTCCTTTTCCTACTGTTCTTTGACAAAAACATCATCCTATCATTTTAATTTAGCTTTAATCTCCCTGTCTGTGTAAATCAGCACATCCCAGACTATGGTTGGTTGCTTTATCATTCTATGAAAAGTTTTTCAGGTGTATGATGTTTATGCCACTTCTTTACTATTGTTATTTATTAATGTTGGCATAATTTCTTGTTTATGAAAAGCCCCAAATCTGTCATGCTTATAAATGTATTCTCTTTTGGCTGAAGCTCAACAGCCAGATACAGGTTGGGTTTCTTCCTAACTCCATGTTGGGTTGGGTTTCTTCCCAACTGCATTTACATAATGTTTTCTTTCATTACATACTTTTGATTGTGTCTGGTGGGAAATCTTTGATCCTGTGTAGCAAGTTTTCAGTGGGAAAGCTTTGACTCTGTGTAGCAATCAAGTCTCAGCTTTTGAGTCCTGTACTTCTCAGCTAGTGCTAAGATATTTCTTTGTCTCTCTCTATCTCTCCCCCATGCTCAATTTTTTAGCATAGCATTCTGTAGCCTCATTTTTTAAGCTAAGCTTTTAGTTGTTTCAAAATTTCTTTTGTTACTCCTTTCCTTTACATAACTATGTCACTTCAGTCTCTGTTTTGTATTTGTTTTCTAATAGTCTTTACTAAATATGTTTATAGTCCTACATCGTTAAATGATGATGAATGGATATTTTATAGTAGTTTTCTAGAAGCATAAGTCCTGTATCTTTATTGGTAAATATAATTATATCAGGTTGTGGGTGGTGTATTCTAAATAAAGTCATTATTTTCTTCTTTTTCTATCTAGTTTTGCTAATTTCTTTAACTTTCAGTTGAGAGTATTATAATTGCAATTACTTTTATTACTGGGATGGCTAAGAGATACCTACCTTATTTCTTGCATTTATTTCTGTTTTAAGTACTAATCTAATGCATCTATAATATTCCCTCCTAGTAATTTCTTTCATTTGCATTTATTATACTCTATTTCATTGATTCCTAAGTATTTGTAAGCCTCCATTTAGTCTAATTCTTTTTTCACTGTTTCTTTATCTAACTGTTTCTTTATCTAACATGACATTGATATTCTTAATTGATTCTCCTTGGGGTTATCTTGGTTCATTTTTCTAATCGAAATCTTACAGCAGTTATTCTAGTAAATTTGTGTACTGTCTGTAGCAGTGTTTCAATTTGTTTATAGTCTACAGCATACAACTTGACGTCATCAATGTGCAAACAATGGTTGAATTACGTCTTCCTTATCACATTTATATCCAAGTCTGTTTTAACATGCTAGATAAAGGTGTAAGCATCAGACACAAAAAGGATGGATAGAAGGAAATTTCCTTAGAATAGTTATCTTCTGAGATGGGGTTAGTTTTAATAAACCCTTCTTTTGTCTATCTCCAGGATTATTTGCCAGTTATTCACGATATATTTAATGTTTCTGATCTGGTGTTTTCAAGATCCCACATGTGTGGGAACACTGTCAAAAGCATTTTAGCAGTTACCCAGTTACTCAGACCCTTGTTCCTCCTTATAGTCTTTGATTATGGTTTTGTTGATCTTTACAGCCAAAAGGGTCTTTCAAGCACCCCTTCTGCTTTTCTGGAAGTATGTTGCCCTTTCCTCCCAACTCCAGGTATTTGTTTTATCATCTGCAATATTATTGCAGTGCTAAGGCTTTATAAGTTGTAAGAAGACAGGTTATGAGTATAATTTTTAGACTTTGCTATTTATTCAGTCTTCGGTATAAAAAGAGTTTCCCTTCTAGTGAGCCAATCAGGTGTTGTCTCCTGCTCTTCCAACATCTTACTGTTAAACAGGCTAACCAGAAGTTTTGGATTTTATAAATTCCTGATGCCTTCCAGTTGTTTAGTTTTTGTAGCGTCTGGCCTACTTCTTCTGTTGATATGACCACCCACAGTTGTTCAGGTGCTGTGTTTGTTATTTTGAACAATCGTGTTGATTCCTTTGCTGTCCATACTCTTCCTTGGAATTCTTATACTTCTCTTGCTGTATAGGTGCTGTATTGATTTCTCTTGTATTGTTACCTACATCATGATAAAATTGTTTTGCTTTGGAGTCAAGCTATTTCCCTCAAAGAATCATTGCTTTTCATTCTGATGGATTCTTTGCCATTTAGTGAGGATCTCTTGTTTGAGGAGGGATTCTTTGATTTTAGGCACATTTTTTGATATTCTGTAATATATGTTTTTCTTTTCATTTTTTTCATTTTTGTCTTTTATTGATTTCATTAAGGATTTAGAAATCTTTTCTTCTTTTTATTTTCTATCTTTTTCTGCATTTGTTTTCCCTGTTGTTTGCTTAGGTTTTGCTATTTCTATAGGAGTGAATCTGAAGAAGTAGCTACATCCCTTTGTATGCACTCTTCCCACTGGATATATTATTTTGTTTAACCTGGTGATATTGCCTTTCGTATGTTTTCATTAAGTCTGCAATGGCCAGGTTTATGGGAAGAGTTTTTTAAATTTATTGTTGCTACTATTTCATTATTCAGTTATATCCTTAAGAAGTACATTTATTGGTCCATAGGAAAATCTATTGATTATAATTATTTAATTACTTCTACCTTTAGGTTATTATGTTCATACTTTGCATATTTTGAATTTCCTATTCTGAAATCTCAGAAGTTTTATTTAAATTATTTTGCTTTGTATATGTTAGGTCTATTTTCATACTTTAACCCTTTAGAATTCAGATTTCTTTGTCAAATGTATTGTTTATATATTCACATTGTTTTGAATTAATCATGCATTATCTTGTAGCTTTGAGATTTCAGTGATGTGGTTGTATATTTTTAGAATGACATTTTAGGGTAGGTGCGAGAGACCAGATTTGGCCAGTTTGAACATAAAAACAAGTAGAATATTTTGGTCGGATATGGCCAGTTTAAATGCTAATGGGTTAAAGTTTTAATGTTTATATTTTTTGTTGTTTGATTTTGTGTTTGCACTATGTAGTCTTGCTCTTTAAGTATTCTGTTTCAGTTTCTAATATTTGTTTGGCTTTGGTAATGTATATTTGTAAGTTAGCCAGGGATCCAGTGTTAGATTTAGTTAACCCTTTACCATTCAGGTTACATTGCCAAATGTAATGCTTATTTATTCATATTGTTTTGACTCAATCATGCATATTGTAGCTTTGTGATCTTGATGATGTGACTGTATATTTTTGAATGACATTGTAGGGTAGGAGTGAGAGGCTGGATCTGGCCAATTTGAATATAAAACAGGTAGTCCATCCTAGGCAACACTTTTATGAGGACAGCGCTATTGGATCTGCTGTATAAACCTGTATAGGGAGCAGGAGTGGGCGGGGGAAAAGTCAAGTGTTGCTATGGGCAGCACACACTTCAGCTACGCTATTGCTATTCTGTTTTATTTATGAGACTCAAGGAGTAAAGTTTGGCCCTATATTTTAGATTGTCATCATTTTCATTCAATATTGGTTTATTTGTTTCTAGCAGTCAAGTTTTAAATGCTCCATTTTCATACTTTTTTTTGTACGCATTTTCCCTTTTTATCATGGACTGAATGATAATTTTTTTTTTTTTAAATTAGTGGGGATAAATCAGTTTGGCGTTAATATGATTCACACTTAATTAGTTTGTATCCAATCATCAACCAGAATGAGCATTTACAATACATAAATTATTTATGCAAATTTAAAGTTGTGCTATTGAGCTGGTTCATGTTCTTTACCATACGGAGTACTTCAAATCTTATTGTTTTTACTTCCATACAATATATATTACTAATTTCTGTATTGAGATTTTTGTTCATTAGTATTTTTGTAATCTCCTTCTAAATGATGCTTTGGTCAGAATTGATTGAGATGTCTATTACAGTACAGATTTTTTTTTATCTTTGTCTGGTCAAGTATGTCCCAGTTTATTGTAGGGACATAGTTGCCAACTTAATTATGTCTGTGGATAAACTCTGATTTTGTAAGCACTGGATACCCAAGATTGATGTAGACAATTATTATTAAAATAATTAGTACCAGTCAAGTACTGGGGACAGTGGTATTGGCTATCCCTTCCCCTCAAAATTTCAGGCCTTGTGCCAAAATTAGAAAGAATTGTCATTGTTCTCATCATCATAGTTATCATCTAAAAACGGTGAGCTGGCAGAATCATTAGCATGCCAGGCAAAATGCTTAACATCTTCCGTCTTCATGTTCTGGGTTCAAATTCTGCCGAGGTTGACTTTGCCTGTCATCCTTTCAGGTCGATATAAGTACCAGTTGAGCACTGGGGTCAATGTAATTGACTTATCCCCTCCTCTGAAATTGCTGGCCTTGTGCTAAAATTTGAAACAATTATTACTATTGAGTGAGATAATAGCACATGTCATCAAAGTGATACTGGGGTACAAATATACGAAGCCCAATATACACATCATGACTACCTGTCTGATAAGGGTACACCAGGCACATGCATCACAACCATATGTGCGCGGCAAGATGATCTCATATCAAGATAAACAGCGCATGACCTTGCAGGTGGGGCTCAGTTAGAATTTTCTTCAGGTCAAGTAGTCCATCCTACTCAAAAGGTCCCTGAATAAGGGTTGTTTAAGAATGATGAACGAAACACCCATGTTTCCAGGGGTGAATTATTCAAACTCCAAAGAATTCCTTTCTACACATGGCTATGATGCTTCCTGACTACTCCTGCTCATGATCAGAGATGCACATATCGTCAGCCACTAAGGGATATGCACAACTGGTTACGGTCAAACAACTGACAAGCAAATCTGTTGTATTGAGCAGAATATTTGCTGTAACCCATTTTTTACACCAAGACAAAACATGTACATGTTAAAACTTCCAATCAGTTAAGATCAGAAACCATGAGAGCCACTGCCTGGTACAACATCAGGGGACTTTATTATTATTATTATTATTGATGATTTGACTAAGGTTAGCTCTTATTCCTGGTAGAATTTATGTGGGTAGCGGGTTACTACCTGTAACCGTAGGTATCTACAAGCTTTTAATAGTCTTTCAAGTGCTTTAAAACCCTCCTAATAATCTTTCCTGTCCCTAAGAGGCAAACTTTCTGTAGAAGCTTTACATGACATTCCATCCCAATCTCCTTCAATCATTTGTCTATATCTTTACTTACAGTTCCCAATGCACCAATTATTACAGATAGGCGCAGGCGTGGCTGTGTGGTAAGAAGCTTGCTTCCCAACCCCATGGTCCCGGGTTCAGTCCCACTGCGTG
>JAOPUL010005855.1:49710530-49729119 GCA_027564515.1 Octopus rubescens | reverse complement strand
CTCTGTCTTGCATATGATATTGCAGGACAGAAATTCCATGGCGTCCATGCATATATGATTACACATTCCCATTATTTTTTTCAACCCCAGAGTAATTTGGGACTTATGAAAAAAAAGCTTTATATTTCTCAAAATGTATGAACCAAGGACTAACTAAAAGTCTGAAAACAAGCATGGATGTTTAAGACAAACTTACGAAAATTCTTTTGATAAGCAAAGGATTATCTTTAGGTCAGTTAAGCTGAGCGAACGAATAATCAAATGTATTCCAGCTGAGACAATCCTATATTTTTTTCAGATATAGTCTACCTAGGACTACATTAGTTTTATGTATCTTTCCTTGTTGTTGTTTTACCCTTTGCCTGTCCTGTGTATCACTTATGATACCCAGGACATATTTCTATGACATCCATGCATCATCATCATCCTCATTTAACGTCTGTTTTCCATGCTAGCATGGGTTGGACGGTTGGACTGAAACTGGCAAGCCGGGGTGCTGCACCAGGTTCCAGTCTGATTTGGCCTGGTTTCTATGGTTGGATGCCTTTCCTAACGCCAACCACTTTACAGTGTGTGCTGGGTGCTTTTAACGTGCCACCAGCACAGGACTCTCAGCGCTAGTGCTTTTACGTGGCACCTTCACAAGTGCTTTTTACGAGGCACCACATAGGCAATTGGTAGCCAGACAGACATATAGACCAAGGACAGACGAACATAAGGACTGGGGACTGTTAGTCAGACGGGCATATAAACCGGGGACGGATGAGACATATTGTATATGATATACATTTTTAATTTTGTTTTAACTGCCAGAGTAATTTGGGACTTATGAAAGGAAAGCTTTATATTACTCAGAACATATGAAACAAAGACTAACTAAAAGTCTGAAAACAAGCATGGACGTTTAGGACAAACTTATGAAAATACTTTGGAGAGAAAAAGGGTTAATATTACAGATAGCCTCACTATAAAGATATATTTTGTATAACATAATTCACAAACGTCACTGTTTAAGTGTCTCTTCTACCAGAACTGCTTAACATTTTGCCTGTTTTGTCTGTGTATCATATTCCTTTTTTTGGTTAAACTACCAGAGTAACTTGTGACTTATGAAACGGTAATATTTATTCCCACTTAAACGTGGATGTTCTGTTAGAACAAACTATACTGCGGTAGATACCATGAGAGAAACTCTCATATTGGCTTTAGGTGCAATATGCACTTTTGCTTATATCGCTAGCGGAGAGATAAATCCCTGCCGCCTCCAGTGCTGAGACCACCAGATCATGTGATTTCAACTTAGTCTTGTCAATGATGGATGCTCAACTGCTAGAGATAGCAGCAATTCATCACCCTGCCAGTAATACATAGAATAACAGTGCCAGAAAAGTTGCTGGGGTTGCAATTAGCCAATGAGCTTATTAAAAAATATTTATATCACTAACGGGGGAAATAAATCCCTGCCACCTCCAGCATCAAGACCACCAGATCACTTATGCTTATACATATATGTT
The DNA here is from genome assembly GCA_027564515.1 of Octopus rubescens. Taxonomy (NCBI): domain Eukaryota; kingdom Metazoa; phylum Mollusca; class Cephalopoda; order Octopoda; family Octopodidae; genus Octopus; species Octopus rubescens. The sequence continues at coordinate 49,727,605 of JAOPUL010005855.1, read as the reverse complement.
TTTCTTCTGAATATAGTTCTATGTATATTTATATACAGGTCGGGCCAAAAGTCATGCACAAAATAAGTTTAATGCGCTCCAGGATTGTCAAAGACATGCTTCAATTTTTCTAAAACCGAATAAAATAAATATAATAATGGATACACATGTACTTGTACATGATGAACAAAATGGATAATGAGGATAATAATGTAATATAAATAGAATGTCAACTGTTTTGGTGCGTGACATTTGGCCCATCCTATATATAAAGCCTAATCACATTTATCTGCATCTATCGTCTGTTATGGTGATCCTATCAAGTAGAGACTTCTAAATGCAGATGTGAAGAGATTGGTGGATGTATTTGCAACTTCATGGTATATGATGAAGATGGAACTAATCCCTATCAGCTTAGAAAAGGTCTTTTAATTTGGGAATCGAGATGGTTCTTGAATGTCCATCAGCATGACCTGTATGAAGTTTGGAAAACTTTACTTTACTGCTGCATTTCTGCTATGCAAGGTCAGAGATAAATGCTTGGGTAATCTTGACAGGATTTAAACTCAGTACTGGAAACTGTTTAAAACTTCAACAACATGATTGCTCAAGTATAGAGTATAGTATGTGATTACAGAATTTACAATCTTACAAGCAAGAAGCCAGTTCCATATCCATTAAGCTGTTGAGACTCTCATCAGATTATTGTTTAGAGAATCCTAAGTTTAGTTAACATTGAACAATTGACTGCATATGGGTACCGATATGGCTGTGTGTTAAGAAGTTCACTTCTCAAAGATGTGGTTCTCAACCATGTAGCACTGTGGATTTATATACCATAGCCTCAGGTTGCATGCGAGTGGAATTTAGTACACTGAAGCTGTGCAGTAGCCTTGTATTTTCTGGCATATGAGTTGATGTGGTATATAGTGTAAACATGTAGTGTAAACATTCATACATCATCCCTATCTTTCCAAATCCCGCTGCATTTCACATGGAATTGTTGGTCCACCAAAGTCGCCTAGGTGTATAAGTCAACCTACCTTTTTTGGCTGAAAATTTTGGTCTGAAAAATTTAACTTGTATCCCAGAAAATATGGTATGTATGTGTATATTTTTTGCTAGTGTAGATTGGCAAAAGATGTGGACATCATGAAAATACCCTCTGGTATTTGTTCAACCAGAGTTATAGAGACACTCCCTTGCTACTCTTGCTGTCATAGAGGGAGTGAACCAGTGATTGTCCCATTGAAAATCATGTAACAAATAACACCAACTGTGACATACAATATTCTGGAAATGCAATATAAATAACATTCCTAATCTTATTTCTTACTGTTGTAAATAAATGTTTCCTTTCATTTTGAAAAATGAAAATTTTGGGAGAATTTAGTAAAAATACCAATGAATGTTTTTTTTTTTTGTATATTTAACATAAAGAGCTGATGTTTATGACACAATAGATTCTTATGTAAAACCATGATTGACTAATTTCAGTAAAATTATGTAAAAAAAAATATTAAACATAGAAGTTCCATTTTCAATTATTCTTATAATGAAATATTCATTTGCTGGGAGGTTTTGTTTGGGGAGAGGTTGCTTATAGTTTGTCTTATTTCTGTTTATTTATTTTATATTTTATTCTGCACAGGTTGTTACACTTCAAGAGGCAAAACTATTACTGAAAGAAGATGATGACTTGATTATTGCTGTATATGATTACTGGTTAAACAAACGATTACGAACTGTAAGTCGAAAGATAAAAATGTTCCTCTTCTGTGTTGCTTTCTTATCTTTACAAATGTCTATAAATAATATTTGAATTTGCGGCTTTTAGGCAATCTGTATAACTAACTGTGCTTTTCATGTTAACTATTCACATGGAATTGATTGGAAAATAGATTTATGAAGATACTCTTCTATTGTTAGTATTAATGGTCTCGTTTATAGGGAAAGAGTGATGAGATAGTGTGATATTCATATTTTTCTTACGGGCATTAGGAACATAAGTGAAATGGTTGCAACTCAAAGTCCAAATTGGGTTGTAGAGTCAACATATCATGAGCTTACCTCAATATTACTCATCATTGCCAACATCAGTAAAAATATTGTTAGTGAAACCTTTCAGAGTAATGTTGTCGTTCAGATTGGAAAAGTTAGCAGTGTCATTAGAAGGTGAGATAGAATGTTTTGTGGTTTTTGTTCTGGTTCTCTCTGCTCTGGGTTCAAATCCCACTAAAGTCAACTTTGATTTTCATTCTTCCAGAATTGATAACTAAAGTGCCTGTCAATAATGATGTTGGTTTTTCTTTCACTCTTTTGCTCTCATGGAATTGGTTATGTTGCACTGTGGGAAGGATCATTACAAACAGCTCACCTTATCCCTTTCTCCACAAATGGAGAAGGATTGAGCAAGGCTCCAGCAACCTCTTCTCAAAGAAAGAGCTGATATGCTACTGGAACTCTCCAGAGACAGGCCAGTGTGCATAGAAACATGGAATGGAAATAAAGAAAGAAATTGTTATTGTTTGGCCCCAGGCCATCCTTGATTCCAACCACGATCATCCTGTCTTTCTCTCAAGCATTATCTAATATGTCCCTTCCTTTTCAAGATAGGGTATAATTCGAGGAGAATTCAGGTGCTATTTCTGACAGGTTGAATGACCACATAGAGGTTCCTTCATTGGTTTATTCATTTCTTTAGTGTAATTGTTAGAGCTGATGACTAACCCAAATGTAATCACTCAACTGTGAAGTGGGAGTGCTGTGTGATATTTCAGCAATGTACTTCATCTTTGGTACAGTGCAAAACTTAACAATATAGTTTCAAACCGTATCTTGTTCAACCTGTAATCCAACACCTCATCCACCTAGGTTTTCATACCATTATATGTTACAAATAAGTTTATTGTGCTCAGTTGCGGGTAGTTTTCACAGCAATATTCTAATATTAAAATCATAGATTCAAACTGAAACAAATTATGTTAGTTATATCTATAGACCATGTGTGAAGACGTGTGGGCTCATGATTAGGGTGTTGCACTCATGTTCACAAGATTGTGATTTCAATTCTTAGACTGGGTGGTGTGTTGTATTCTTGAGCAAAACACTTCATTTCATGTTGCTCAAGTCCACTCGGCTGTAAATGAGTAACCCTGTGATGGGTTGGCGTCCCATTTTGGAGGGATGTTGTGATCTTAGTCACTTATACACCATGGAAGCCAGGTAACCAGCCCCTTGAGTCGTAGGACTCGAGATAGTAAATTCCAAGGGACTTACTTTTTCTATAGGCTATGTGCATTATCTAGCTTGCTCCAATCTCTCTATTTTGGGTGTCACTTGCCACTTTCTAGTTGAACCTTTTTATAACTAGGGAAGATTATCCTATCAATTTTTAAAAATAAGATAATAAATGGAAAGGAAGGCAGTGGCCATACATTTGTTGGTTTGTGTCTAGAAGAATTATCATCATCATTCTCATATCTGCTTTTCTATGCTGATATAGGTTGAACAGGACTTTTTGAGGTAATGTTTTATGGCCAGAGGCCCTTTCTGGCACCAACCCTTTTAGTCGCCGCTTACTGCACACAGGGTGTTCTTATGGTGTTCTTATTCTAAAAGTAGGATACACTCAATGATATCTTGACAGTAAAAAGTAATTCATGTGCAAATATCAAAATTTTCAAATACTATCCCACAGGCATTATCTAAGAAAAATAGATGTGAAACAAAAAGGAACTAAGTATAACAATATTTCAAATATGTAATTATAAATATTCTAATATTGTGTTTCATTCCTGAATTGTTTCAGAAGCAAATATCAACATTCTGAATTATAACCTTTTTAGTTTATAAAGAAAAGTAATGGATGAGCGAAATAGAAAGTAGAAACTTTACATATACACTTGTAATATATTAAGGTATTTTAATATTATATTTTATTCTAAGGCGGTGAGCTGGCAGAATCGTTAGCACACCGGGCTAAATGCTTAGCGGCATTTCGCCCGTCTTTACGTTCTGAGTTCAAATTCTGCCGAAGTCGACTTTGCCTTTCATCCTTTCGGGGTTGATAAAAGAAGTACCAGTTGAGAACTGTGGTCAATGTTATCAACTTGCCCACTTCTCCAAAATTGCTGGCCTTGTGCCAAAATTTGAAATCAATATTATATTTTATTCTTTTATTGGTTTCAGCTATTTGGCTGTGGCCATAATGGAGCACTGCCATGACATTTTTCAAATACAGTAACACAACATTTCATTTACCTTTAATTTTTGATAATTTATTGTAAATAGATTCTCTGCTTAGGTTTCTATATTTTACTGAGACATTTAAGTGCTGCCCAAGCTTTGTTATGTACTTAACATTTCATTCTGTAGATATTATGTTGCTCTTGAGGGATGTGAAAGAATTTACTGGTTTTATCCAGCTTCCAAATAATGACGGAATTATCCCTTCCAATGAAGTTGAATTCTGTTTTTCCAGTGTTAACATAAGACTCCAATGTCTTCTGATACATCCTCCAGACTGTGAAGTAGGGCAGTAGCTTCTGCTGTCATTTCTGACGTTAAAGCTAAGTCATTAGGGTAATCTGCATCTGTTATTGTTAAGATCTGGAATTTCTAGATTTTGTGAGGGTAAAATCAAATTCCTTATAATCTACTAAAGTGCAGGGAACTTAGTCAAGACCAAAAAGTATAAAATAAGAAAGGTGTGAGAGTGACTCCTTGTAAAGCAACAAATATGTTGGGAAAATCTGTGTTCTTGTCAGGTCTCTATTTAAAACTTTAGCTTGTAAAGCACTATTACATCTTATTTCTTGAGGGATTCCATAAACTGGTAAAATTTGTTTCTCTGTGAACTAAAATCAAAAGTTTTTTAGAAGTCTAGGACTAACAAAATGGCAGGAAGATTCTAACTTCTTCCATGCAGTGGTTGATGATGTTGCTTTATGGTTCTTTCACCTGATGCTAACCAAAAGGCTTGAAGTTTTGCTAGATGGTACCTACACATGCATGCTTCATACTGTTTTGAATTGGTCCTGGAAAGAACACTACAAAAGAAAGTTTATACAATAAGCTACCAAAATTATCATATGTAAATTAAATAAAGAAATTTGCTTTGCTGGAGATTGGACACCTCAACATGGTAGTAAAATGTTTAGTAATTGCTTGAATCTCAGATGTTATAACTAAATGCTTTTGATATAAACTCCCTTAAAATAATTATCCTTCAACTCCGGTAATTAAGGAAATTTTTTGTTATTATTTATATTCAATATTCTTAAAATCCCAGTGTGAATTCTAAAACATAGTTTTATCAATAAATTGAATTTTTTTCTTTCATTGATAAAATGATTCTTTTTCACGGATGAACCAAAACATATCAATTCAAATACTCTTGATTGCTTTATTATGTAATTTGAAAATTTCTATTCAAATTAATTCATAAATGATTATTTTTGTTTGGTTTTAAATTATTTCCCTTTTGGAAATTCAATTGCCTTCGGAATTAACTTCATTAATATTCAATCCTTGCTTTTACAGCAACATCCATTAATACTTCAAGTGAAAACTGAAAAAAGAGATGGATCAACAACCAATAATCCATATGTAGCTTTTAGACGAAGAACTGAAAAGATGCAAACCCGAAAAGTAAGACCTAATTTATCGTTTTGTAAATAATAGCCCTTTTTTGTTATTTTTACAAATATATTTTATTGATTATTTCTATGAGTAATTACAATATTTGTTCTCAAAATAAAGAAAAAGGTTTATTGATTGAAAGTATATGTCTGTATTTTGGTCCCCCTTCCCTATTTTAATTATTTTATATTAATTGATTAATTTTTGTTTTTCCCCTTCCAGAATCGAAAAAACGATGAAGCATCTTATGAAAAAATGTTGAAGTTAAGACGTGATCTTTACAGGGCTGTGTAAGTATAGAATTAAATGCCTGAGAAAATGTTTAACTATTTAACTTTTAAAGGTAGTGACCCAGCATGGTCACAGTTTAATGGCTGAAACTGATAGAAGAATAAAAGAATTTAGACATTAATAATTTTCTAATATTTACATCTACTACAATGGCCTTGCTGTTCATGAGGACCATTTGTTTGCAGTCCATTACGAAAGAGCATTTCCAAGGCTTCCTTTTACATGTCATGAGATGATGCATGATCTTTGTAAACAAAAGACTCCTTCATATGAGATCATTTGTTTCCAGTTCTGTGCATAACCATGCCCATACTCTTTGTTGTTTGATAGACTGGGAGATTATTACTTTGGTTGGATAGAGATATGTAGAAAACTTTGCCCCAACATACTCTCATCTGACTCATGCAAGCATGGAAAAGATGTTAAATCTATGATAATTATGAAAACTGCATTTCAATTAACTTGATTTCTAATCATTACCAGGTATCTTATTCCTAAATGTATGCATAGTCCTAGACTGGATTTGAAATACAGACCTTTATTTTTAAAGTAAGGAGAATAATGTACTTGCCACTAATGCATGTGTATTTCTCTATCTCTGAAGATGACATCAACAATTCTGACAAAATTATCTTAGTTTTCATAAGCATTTAAACCGGCCATATCCAGCCCAAATATTCTACCTGTTGTATGTTTAAACAGGCCAAATCTGGCCTCTTACACCTATAATGTTGTTCTAAAAATAAGTAATCATATCATTGAAATATTGAAGCTATGAGACAATGTATGATTAATTGAAAACAATGTGAATAAATACGCATTACACTCAACAAACTAATCTGAATGCTAAAGGGTTAAGTAAAGACTTGTTAATTTCCATTTCTTTATGAAATATAAAATACTCTTTTGATTCATTTCTTGCTTAACAAGGCAGTCTCCCAAAGGTGGAAAATTGGCAGAGTTATTAGAGTGCTGGATACTATATATTCAAAAATACTGCTGTGCTTTGAGTTCAATCCCTGCAGAAGTCAACTTTACCTTTCATTCCTTCAGGACATTGGAGTGATGGAACTACTAGAGTATCAGATGGGATGCCCTGTGGTATCTGTTCTGGTCCCGTGCATTCTGACAGCAACACCAATGACAGCACAAGTGCCAAGCTATACTAGCCCTAAGATGGTGGCCCTTTCTTTGGAAAATATTGAAGGCTGGAGAGGAGAAACCTTGCATGCATGTTGAAAACAAAAAATTGTGCTCTATCTTCTTATTGATGATTGAAATTGAGTGCTAACTTTTCAAATATATGATATTTGAATAAGGAACTTTTCTAATAGCAGCATTCCAACTAAAAACTTTTAACTGTTTCATATCAACTATTGACTTTGCAAGATATTCTTTCATATTTTGGATCCACCTTGTTGATGAGAATCCAGGTTAAAAGAATTGAAACTTTTGTAGATAAAGGATTTACTCTTTTACTGGTTTCAGTCATTGGACTGCAGTCTTGCCTGGACACCATCTTGAAGGCTTTAGTCGATGAAATCGACCTCAATGCTTATTGTTTCAGTCTCCTTTCTGCCAAACTACTAAGTCGAGGGTATGTAAACAAACCAACACCAGTTGTCAAGTGGTGAGAGATAAACACAAATGTGTGTTCACGCACATGCATGCACATACAATGCACAACAGGTTTTTGCAAAGTACCCATCATGGCCTGGCCCTATAGTAGAAAACACTTGTCTAAGATGCTATGCAATGGGACTGAACCTGAAACCATGTAGTTATGAAGTGAACTTCTTAAGCACACAGCCATGTCTGTGCCTATAGATGTAGGCATGGCTGTGTGGTTAAGAAGTTTGTTTGTAGTTGATATATATTCAAGTATTTACTCCATGAATCTAACTACTATTTTGTTTAATCTTGTGGAATATTGAACTCTTTAATTATACATAGATATATATATATATAAACATAAACATAATGCTACATCTTAGGACATCTATGCAGCAGAAACACGTGTCGGGACTGAAATTTAACGTGGATGTATTGTATATATAATACTGTTATAAACAAGTTTTTGAGGATGTACAATTCTCTATTCTTATTTATAATGTCATGTGTGTGTATGTACATACATGTTTATGAAATGTGCATTTCCTTCTGTTTTATTTGCAGGACATTACTTGAAATGATAAAAAGGAGGGAGAAAACGAAAAAAGAAATGTTACAATTAACTATTGAAATTCTTGAGAAACGGTAAGAATTTGTCAGACTTTGTGTCATAGTCTATATGAAACTGGTTTATACTTTTCCATGTTTGTAACAATGTACATAATTAACCTTGCTTTAAATTGGATGGAGAGAAAAACTTACACTTTGACCAAAATTCTCCTGCAAAAAAGCATGGGTTGTTGTTTAGAAATTTCTCCAAATGCACAATATTGAAAATGACAATTGTTTTCAAATAAAGTAACTACTTAAACCATATTAACTGGTCTGAAATTTCTAGACAAGAGTTTGTGGAATGTCAAATAGATTTAATTGCAGTGATGTGTAGGAAGTCTAATCTCACAGACTCTTATCCTTCAGACAATAGTAAAAGCCCACAAATTTTCCTTTTGGTTTATTGTTGCTGACAAATATCTTCAGTGGGTTTCTCAAATTCTAGAATTAGCGCTGGAATTTTATAATGAGATTGGTGTTTATTAACTCTTTTGATACCAGTCAACATGAGACACCTCTGGTTCTATGATACAAAAATATTTAATTTATAGTGTTAATATTTAAATTGTAACCTCCTGCCATAGTTTTATTATTATTTAGTTGAGTTAGGGTGGCGAGCTGGTAGAATCGTTAGCGCGCCGGGAAAAATGTTTAGCGACATTTCTTCCGGCTTTAACGTTCTGAGTTCAAATTCCATGCCGGGGTCGACTTTGCCTTTCATCCTTCCGGGGTCGATAAAATAAGTACCAGTTTAACACTGAGGGTCGATGAAATCGACTAACCCTTCCCCCCAAATGGCTGGCCTTGTGCCTAAATCAGAAACTATTATTTAGTTGAGTTATACTTCCAACAGCAACAGCTTAATAGTGAAACAGTTATTTGATCAAATTCCTCCAAATTCTTGAGTATTTTACAGAGGTAATTGAAGTATTTCAGCAGAAATGTGAGCACAAAAGGCTTAAGAAAAATGGCAACAATTATTTGATAGCAGTATTCAATAACTTAATGCTTTTATTATAAGTATTCACCCCCACCGAAGTTAAAATTGTGAATGTCTTCTTTTATGTTCAGAAGAGAAAATAAGACGTGTATTTTTAAGTGGGTTTATTTTACTCATTAAAACATTTTTAGTCAACAAGAACAATATTGATTATGTATAGAATATTTATAAAAAAAAAGACAAAAAAAAAATCAGTCAACATAAAAATGTAACCTGACTGAATTGGGAAACACTGCTTTAGATTAATTTGTATTGGAGTTGAATCATCTAGACTGAATGGAATTATTTAAAAGCTTCTTTATAATGTTTTAAAATGGAGACAAATGTTCTGTTTCCTTGTTTGCTAATTAGGTGAATAATAATATATATATTAACAATGATTTACATATTTATTCTTAATACGTTCCAGTAGGTTTGAACACAGATATGCTAGTCGCTGTTGTATACGTCACAGGAGAACAACTTTCCCTTTTTACAATGGCAATGTCTTCATAACACACTTGGTTCATTGGTGCAAGGGGTCCTGGGACACCAGTGTTTTAACATATTGTGTCTCGTCAGCCAAAAGTACCTGAACCTTTGAACCTAAAGAAGCTGATGGCTTTGGTTTATGATTTCAGCAAGCAAACTAAGTTGTTTCCTGACAGTTTGCTTGTTGAAATTATGAACAAAACCATCCACTCTTGTTTAGATTCAAAGGTCTGGGTACCTACTGGCTGACAAGACATATCATTTTAAAACACCAGTATCCCAGAATCCCTTGCACCAATGAGCCAAGTGTGTTATGAACACATTGTCATCGTACAAAGGAAAAGTTGTTGTACTGTGACGTACACAAAAGCAACTAGCATATTTACATTTGAATCTGCTGAAATGTATTTAAAATAAATATGCAGATCGTTGTTTAAGATATCACTGAACACAGTGCAAATAGCGATTTAAAAAAAAATTTATCCAAAATTCCTGGTTTTAAAAACCTTGGTGTCTTTCCTTTTGAAACTAATGAAGCATTTCTGTTGAAAACCTATTAACTCTTTCATTACCACATTTCTTGTGAAATACACTGCGTATGCGTTTCGATGGAGAAATTTAGTAACATAACTGTTTTTGGGTGTTTAGAACAGAACAGAACTGAACAAAAAGGTTTAAATAAGAACATTCTAAAATAAGTGGTTTTGTATCATAAAACCAAGGATAATCTTGGGACAGATTGTTATGGAATATTCTGTCAATGGTGGGATCATACATATATAAAAGCAAAAACAAAGCTAATTCTGTTCTTCACTTGACATTCTTGTCTTAAAAAAAGAGAAGAATGTAAAGTGAAGAACAGAATTGTAATTCTCACCTTTATTCATCCACAAAATACAAATGTTATCTATTTATATCACATTCAATTTTAACGTACATATTTTGAAACAAATGGTTGTTATTTTTATTTTTGAAAAAGCTGACTACTGCAAAAAGCTCCTTTCTGGTTCTGCAAGCAAATAGTAAAATTGTGAAGAGTAATTGTATGTTAGACGTAATTAAACAAACTAACATTAATGTTCAATTGATGTACTGATTTTTTAAAAAATTAGTTTTTATTTTGTGTGTGTTTTTATTTTATTTTGTGTGTGTGTGTGTGTGTGTGTGTGCACACGCACGTGTGTGCGTGTGTTTGAATGAAATGGAGTTGCAGATGGGTGATTTAATAGGGTGGTGGCCTCCCAACCAACGGGTTAAGGCTCATGTTCTGTTCTGGTAATGTTCTGTATTCATGACAAAGACACATAACTCTTGTTAGCAGTCTACAGAGTTGTTAAATCATTGTTGTTGAATATAGCTCTTTGATTGAGCAGCATGAGTATTGTATAGTAAACAAGATAGCTTGCATTTTAAATCTTCCCACGAATTTGACTTAGAGAAGCACAGGGAGACTCCACTTTTCTGACTCACCATAGACACACTATAAGACAGAAGTGTTGTCATTATGAACTGTTGTATTGTGACTGGCACATATACACATGTCGTTAATTTAAATGATTTTTATATTCATATAAATAATAATTAATTATTTACACTACGCTGTAAATTAAGAATGTAGGTATTAAATATTAAATTAATTACTAATATTATTTAGCTACATACATTTATGATTTAGGTAGATAATAAAATATACTATCTTGAACATTTGTGTCCTCGTTCCCTTATAGCTTTCTGATGGTTTTTAGATAAACTTTACCAAATAAAAGGTATTGTCAGGATTGTTTCTTGTAAAGTAGAAAGGATATGTGTCCTTCAAGAATGACAGTATTGTTATCAATGTTACATTGCTATTCAGATATCAAATGGAGGACTTCAGTGGTCAGCTTTTAACTGAGGCAGAAGCTCAGAAGTATTCCAGGCCATCTTACATTTCTCCATATGGTGTTGCTAGGCAAGGAGAATGGGCAGATGGTATCAATGGGGTAAGTTACTTCAGTATGGTACCTTGTGAAATACTTATTTCTTTCTGCGTCCTGCTCACACTTTATCTATTGGATGCTGTGCTGACTTTTTTTTTTTAATTTCATATGTATTGTTTTCACAACATTTCAACATGTTTTTTTTTTTGTTTTTGTTTTTTTTTTTCTTCATATAATTTAATTTCTAAATTTATAATTTAGTTGGAAAAAGCAAAAAAGTATATTTTTCACCAAATACTTATTGAGGGGTTTTTTTTCCCCCTATTAAGCTTACATATCGAAAAGTTTAGTTCCTTTAATATTTTTTTTAATATTGCGATAACTAAACAAAATTTAATGAAATAATATGAATAATTGCATCAATTATGAAAAGAACAATTTGTTTTTCTTTTCCCTCTTTAAGTTGGTATCTATGCACCATTATTGCTTCTCTTAGAGAAGAATACCAATAAAAATCAAGACAGTTCTAGTGATGAAAACTTTTCTCCAGTTTGTCTATCAAAGTTGTTTCTTGTTAAAATATTGTATAAATCTAAATCAAGAAGTAAAGGAACAAGGACTATGTGTATTTGTAAATGATATATTTTGATTCCTCTTCTGCTTTTATACATTACTTCATCTATTTTATTAGACTGTGATTCTATTATATAAATATTACTGCACATTATACCTTCTAAAGACATTTAAAAACTGGAACTATGGTTGGTATTTTAGATCCTTGCATCTTAGATGTGCATATCAAAAATTAACCATCTTAATTTGCACACACACACAAAAAAAAGTAAAATGACAAATAAGAAAGCTATTTGTGCTAAAAATTTTAGACTGGGAACTGCATGCATGTATAATTATATAGTTTTGCAAAGCCGCTGGTATGTAGACATCCATCATTAATAAATATGAAATTTGAATTACCATATTTTTTAAAGATTTCTGTTTCAAACTTTTGCAATAATTTACTATACTATTGTATAGAACATCTTAACCTCGAAGCAAAATATACTTACTTATACATGAAATCCAGTACAAACTATCACTTATTCGTGATTTTGGATTATTGTTTAAATCACTATTTCAAAAACCTAAACAATCTGTTGTATATAGTCAATAATTAAAATGTTCTCATCTCTTTTACTATATATTTTAATAGCAAGTTGTGTGCCTGCACTAAAAATACTATCATATTGAACATGGTTTGCCTTCATTTAGTCTTTTTTCTTGGTCTTTTCTTTAAAATATATTTCTTTCAATCTCTTTATATATTTTATTTTTTGTTAAAAATATGTCTGACCTCTTTCTTTGTCTAGGATGAAGGATTACAAAGTAATAAGAAACGTATTTATCGGAAACGAAAACACCGTCAAATTGCTCAGCAACAAGGAGCCAGTCTCAGCAGTAACCAAACTCCTCATTTCAATGATGTTGATGTCTTACAACCTGATATTTATAGTTCAGAGGAGGAAGGTCTTTCACCTGTAAGTACCTTTCTTCAAACTCACATATTTTACTTCATTTTGTTGGTATGTAATGTTTATATTTGAAATGACTTTTATTTGTTTCAAAAAGAAAAACAAAAATGAGTATGATAAATAAGGATTTTGTAATTAAGTATGGAGACTTAGGTTCAAATGCAGACTTATTGCAGATTTTTACATATTCAGTGTTATTATAAATTCAACTATTTCATCTTTTAACAATGACTTCTTATATAATCACACAGAGTCTCAGATTTATATAAGATGAATGAGGTAGGCATGAATGATGTAAGTAAAGTGAGTTACAACTGTCGATGTTTTGGCTGTTGTAACATTTTTGGAATTCCAAACCAAATTCTCTAAGAAATTCAAGGAGGTACATTGTTCTATATGATAGCCATAAGGGCTACCATATAGCTATATAATACAATTCACCTATCTTATTGAATTGTGGGTCATCCTCTGCCTAGAATACCTTTGACTGGTCACCTCCGTCATGTAGGTCTACTTTTGTAGAGTTGAGTTAATGAAGGAACTTCTATGTAGTCACTTAGCTTATGAGAAATATCAGCCAACTGTTACTTCAAGTCACTGTGATTTTGAAGTAACAGAAGAACACATTAGATAATGTAGTCTTTGTACTCTTAAAAACAACAAAATGGTCACTGCTCGAATCTCTTGTGCTCATAAGTTTGTTCAATCAGAGTGATTTGAGGCAACAAACTTATTCTTTACTAATTGGAGATTCTCAATAAGTGACTCTTCATCAGCAACAACAGTAGCCACACCAATAACAGTTAACACTACTCACCTGTGGCTGGATAATTTCTGTAAGGAAGCCTACTGTGATTACATATTTCAAATGTCAAATTGGTTATCCAGTTCATCCTGACTTGTTGTCATGTACTTATAAACATTATTCACATGTGTCTGCATATCTGAGCATGCATACACAATTGCTCCAAATGTTGGGCCTGGTTATCACTGAGGATCTCTCCTGGTGAAAGTACATCGTTAATATAACTAGGACTGCACCTCTAATGACTGGCTTTTCTCTTCAGAGTCAGAAAATAATTCAGCCCTCAACAATTATTGATACTACAAAAAAAACTCAGGTGAGGCCCTCAATGAAGTATTGTTCCTACATTTTGGCTGGTGCTACAGCTGCACTCACAGACCTCCTAAACCACATCTCGGAAAGAGCCACCTTATTGACTGGCAGAAAGTCACTCACAGATATGCTCCAGGCACCTCTGGCTCACAGGCATGCTGCTTCCCTTCTGTTGTTATTGCTATTATAATAACCTCTCATTGTTGGAGCTGGTTGGACTCATGCAATTGCCTCTCATTACTCTTATGGGTGTCCAACTCCCTCTGCCCAGTCCTGGAAAACCAGATTAAACTCTTGATATTTCAGCATATTTATTCAAAATGTGAACTAAAAAAAAAAAAGAAAAATTGTTTGCCAATTATTGCTTAGTTTAAAATTTCATTACCATTTGATCCTTTTTATTTAATTATTATACAGAGTATGTCACCGTCAGATCATGAAGATGAGACTGATCCTGATGGACAATTCGCATTTAGGAGAAAGAAGCATTGTAATTACTATGCTGTAAGTTTTTTTCCTCATTTTTATTAATCACCAACTGTCAATTCACTAATCAGGGACATGTATTCAAGCTGTGCTACTAACACACATTATTTCTGTCTATATCATATGTTCTTCATCTCTGTTGTGCATTCTATTTATTTTATTTATTGAACTAAGAAAAATGGGGCAGTGTCTATAACATTTTAGGGCCCTTTCTAAAAAGTAAAGGAACATATTAATTTAATTCAAATTCTTGCAAATTGCAAAGTAGTAGGTTGTAAACGAAACATAGACAAACATTGATTTCCAGTGGGGTGTGGTTCTGGCTTCTGGAAAAGAAGAGCTAAGAAATGTTAATACAAAATCTTGGGAGAATAAAGCCTGTAAATATAAGATACAATAAAGTATTTCTGTCATTTAAACAAATGACAGGTTGATTATTATATTATTCAGCAACTGTCTTTGTTACAATATAACTCTGTGGAATAAAACTAAGTTTTCCATGGCTTGTTAAATGGTTGCTTCGCCCATTTTTACCATTCAAAGCATATTCTACTTTTACTTTTAATGGGTGATTTCAACTACACAATGTTTCAAAGAGGTACCAACATAATTTACCATCAATATTTACAAATTTCTGGAATCAAGAACAATAATGAAAACAACTAAAGGGAAGATAATCCAAACTATTAACGTTCGATTTTTCCTTCATATATAAACATATTTACTTTTACTGCTAAATAGATTTGGGCAGAACTTTTCTAAAAAAAAAAATCTTCATTTGATTAATACAAGAAAACATTAGTGTTGATTTGATTAAAGAGAAAAGGACTTTAAAATTACTAAGAAGAAAAAAATTAAAATGTTCATATTATGAAATTATATATGATATCTACAAAACTGGTGTTTTGATGTCTAATGTTCTATATATAAACCTATAATTTGTTAAATGTTTAATCAACACTGATCTTGGACTAAACAAACAGAAATAACATTTTTTACTTAGTAGGTTCTTATATTTGCACTAGCAAGGTCCAGCTTTAGTAAATTATCATTGTGATTTTTTTTATTTTGATCTTATTCTTTGAATTAATAACTGAATACCAGAAAATAATGTTTACTAGATACAAGAAATTATTACTAAGTAGATAAATTTTATCACCAGCTCAGATGTGAGGGAAGGTATTGTAACTTCTAGTTTCTTGCAACACATCAGTATTTACTTTTACCATTCTAATGTTTTTAATGTCATATCTGATGCTCATCATCATCATCATCATCATCATCATCATCATCATCATCATCATCATCATCATTTAACGTCTGTTTTTCCATGCAGGCATGGGTTAGACTGCACAATAAGAAATACAATCAGCTAATGGAATAGTGTCTGCAGTAAATTTAGACTAAGAAAGACATCTGATATTGTTTGAAATGAGAATGCTAAACTTCAAAGATACAATGATACATAGTTCATACGTATATTATATTGTACACCTGACCAAGACACCATGGATAAATGGAACTTTAAAACAATATGATGCTACTACCACAAAAACATTTTATGTATTGAAATATTTAAAGAAATTTCCAAGATTTTATCATTCAGATTGGTAATGAAGTGGGATATTCGTTGATCACTGGATTTTGTTTTCCTTTTTTGGTTAAACTATCTCGTTACTAAATCTTTATAATATTTGTCTATCAAAAATTTGAAAAACTTATATCTCATTTTTATCAAGCTTGTAAATCATGTTGATTAAAACATTCGAGTTCAAATCACCTTTATTTATTATAGGTGTCAATAACTTAGCTTATTTTTTATTGTATGAATTATGTGATATGACAATATACAGATAATATCAATTCTCAATTTGTTAAAAATTACAACAATAAGAAAAAAACTTTAGAACCTCAAATCTGTTTGATTTTATATCAATGTCAATAATATTTCCAAATGAGAAAACCAACTTTTATCTCAATGTGTATAACTCAATCATTAAATCAATTATTTAAATATATAATAAAAATACCTTAATTAATCAATTTACATATCTCACTATTATTCTTTATGTATACAGTTGACTGTCATCAAATATTTAGCTGCAGAATTAAGCATTATGTAATTGAAAATATCTTCATATTTGTAATCCCATTCCTTATATAATTTTCAAGTATGAGGACAGTCAAATATACCTTTTATACCTCTATATGCTTTAAAAATAGTAAGGCTTTCTTATTTTTGTCACTCAGACCTAATCTGTTAATCTAATACTTTTAAATAACAATAACTATATCTCTTGTAATCCTCAAGTTTTTATATTCTCAATTAAGATCCTGTACTATAACTTAGATCTGTTTTAGCCGTTGGTGGCCCAGGTCATGACTAACTTAATAGCACCACCTGATGGGGGCATTAC
>JAOPUL010005855.1:49661254-49686434 GCA_027564515.1 Octopus rubescens | reverse complement strand
CACATAAAAAGCACCCAGTACACTCTGTAAAGTGGTTGGCATTAGGAAGGGCATCCAGCCATAGAAACCATGCCAAACAGACAAAATGGGACCTGGTGCAGCTCTCCAGCTGACCAGCTCCTGCCAAACAGCCTAACCCATGCCAGCATGGAAAATTGATGTTAAATAATGATGATGATGATGATGATGATGATGATTAAGGCAGCAAGCTGTCAGAATCGTTAGCACGCCAGGCAAAATGCTTAGCGGCGTTTCATTCGTCCTTACGTTCTGAGTTCAAATTCCACCAAGGTCAACTTTGCCTTTCATCCTTTCGGGGTCGATAAAATAAGTACCAGTTGAGCACTGGGAGTTTATATAATTGACTCCCCCCTCCTCTGAAGATTCCTGGCCTTCTGCCAAAATTAGAAAGAATTATTATTGTTATTGATAAGTACCCTAGTGATCTGGTCAATTTTCAGCAATTACATCTGGAAGTGTTTCATTTGACACCTCAACCACTGCTATTTGTAAAGGCACTTCCTTTTTTTCTGTGTTATTAATTATAATAATTATGATTTTGCTCAGGTGAAAAACGTTTAATTTTATATTCTTGTTTTAATGATAGAAAACTTTACACTTAGAAACAAGATTTTAAAAGATGAATTTATTATTTATGTGTCAAAATTTGAAACTAATATTTAGTTTCTATTTAGCCAAAACTATGCCAATTAGGGAATTGTTTTTGTCTAATGACTTGATCTGAGGCAATGTGTGAAAACCAGCAACTACACCACAAGAAACATTCTGGCCATTTAATATTGATTAATTCACTTGATTTCATAAGGTGTCTAAATATTCATTGCACATCTGCAACCTAGTCATTGATGAAGTTCTACTGCAACTTAAAACAGGAAGGAAGCTCTCTCTCTGAAGTTAAAAACAAACTTATAAGACATAGGATGAGAAACTTCCATCAAATGCTCCAACAGGAGTATCTAAAAGCTGTTGCAAACACTTTCGAAAAGAATTCAACCTGGTTGATTCTTAAGAGTTGCATTGGAACTATGTCAGTGATCAAATTGTTACAATGTGATAAGAACTTGGACATCTCATGAAATAAATTTAAAGTAAATGTAATATTGTGCATTATTAAATGACTGAAATGGGTTTTCCATGATAGAATTGCTATCTCAATTAATCTTGATTTCAAATCAATAACCAGGAGTCCAACAAAATATATTTTGTTTCACCTGAGAGTTTCATCAAGTTCGGACCATAGTGAATAAGTGGTTGATAAGCTTACTCTATGAAAGGGAGCCTTGAGTATTCATAGAAGTGACAAGTTCAAAGAAGCATTGTTAGGTTGCACCGGTGTTGGTGTGTTGTTTACATCCCCGTAACTTAGCAGTTCAGCAAAAGAGACTGATAAAATAAGTACTAGGGTCGATTCACTCGACTAAAAATTCTTCAAGGCGCTGCCCCAGCATGGCCGCAGTTTAATGACTGAAACAGATAAAAGATGTTTCAAATTACGCTGTAATCAACTTTATGGAAGTTGGTTGATGCAAAAACATTAACTGTCGTTGTACTGGTGTTGGTTATTATATTGACTTCATCTTTTAATAACATAAGTTTTGTACCTCCTAAGTAATTGTCATTGTTATCATTATCCTCATTTATATGAATAGCAGTAGGGAGGCAGAAATAGTGTTTGACCAAATACCTATTGGATAATGGTGAGAGTAATACAGGTATACAGAATTGCTAAACAACTTTCATGACATTCTGTAAAACACATCTGTTGTTAATTTTATCATAAGACCTAGACCCGGTATGGTAGTGGTGATACTCCTTCTAAAATGCTCAATTGCCTCTCCAGCTGTTATGTATTTGGATATTGTCACATCTGTAATACATTTTGAAGCAGAGGCTTACATTGCTGTCTATTTGCAAAGCTAAAGCTAAGGAATGAGCTATATAACCATTCAACCATTCACCATCCAGTCTTGGCATGCTTACAACATTGGCTGTTGCTGACTTAAGATTAAGAGCTAGATGATATATATATATATATATATATAATTTTAAACCCCACTTGTGTTTTTTTTATATACATATGCTACACTTAGAACCATCCTTCGGTTAGATTTATAGTTTATATTGGATTGGGTACCTATATATATGTATCTGTCTATGTGTATATTTATATATGTATCGATAGATAGATATGTGTGTATATATATACATACTTACAGTATACTACCAACAAATGACAACTAAGAGTTGCTTCAATGTACTGCAGGTTCAATACCAAGTACCCAGCCAATCCTGGTGCCCTACATGTTTATATACCTAGATTCTAATGAATCCGGCAACTGTTTTATATATATATATATATATTATAGGATTTAGAGTAAGATATCAATCGAATGATTCTGCTAATTTTCACATTTATTCCTGTTTTGGTTCAATGCAGCATTTGTCTTCAGATTTTGTTTAAGATGTAACAAAACAATACCCAAGCATTACTATGTTTTATTTTTTCAATTACCTCAAAGCGGGCACACTGGCAGAATCATTAGCACCTCAGACAAAATGCGCCCCCACCCCCACCCCATCTCTCTCTGGTATCCCTTTATATTCTGATTCAGTTCTGATTTCTTCTTCTTCGTCTTCTCTTAGCACAAAGAAAATTGTATTGTGTAACATGAGGATGACTCTGAAAATTTAGCAAGCCTATGATCAAATGCGTTCCAGCTGTGACCTTTGTTGCTTTTATTCAGACATAGTGCATAGAAGATTACGTTATCACATTTGTCCCTTCGTCTTTTTTTTATCTTCTTTTCTTTTGTAAGGTGTAATGTGGCTGCTGTATCTAGCAGGGTTTTTTTTTGTTTTTTGTGCCAAGTAAATTTGTCTTAATGATGTCTGGTGGATAATTTCTCAAAGTTATTGCTAGCATTAGGCTCTTGTTTCTGCCAACTGGTAGATACAGCTTCAACATTCTCTTGCCTCTGTTTCTTCATAGAGCATATCATTTTAACAGCATCTTCTTAGTTGTTCTAATATACTCATTGATTCAAATATACTGTTAAAATTTTAAGATTTTGTTTCACAGTTAAGAGAGTATTTCTTTAATTGGGAGTTTGTTTCTAGTTTTCTTGTTGCATCTTTGTGAATAGTCAACTAATTTGGTATCATAACCAGCCATGGTTAAGATATCATCATAGAATATATGGCATCAACTCACAATATCTAGCAGATATAGGATGAAAGTCTTATTTCTTATCTAGGGACCATAGCTAGAAGTGCTCCCTATTTGTTTAGTATACAAAACACACTTGTCTTTAACCATAAAAAAAATTTAAAATAGCCTTTTCTTTCATTTATTCCTGTCTGGATGTTTGATAGTATAAATATATAACAGATAAAATATAAAAATCATTCAAATATATAAAAAAAAATCATATTTAGTTTTGCAATATCATATATTCTTAACTTAAATGTAAGATACATGATGAAGAATAACTAATTCTTGAAACTTTTTTTTTCCCTAGCAATTTTTAAAGATTTGTAATTGTCAAGTTTCTATGTCTCTTCAATTGACCATACATACCATCAAAACTACTTCAAACATCTCTTTTCAATACTAAATCAATGTCTTGTTATCAGTATGTTTACTCCAACAACAACACTTCCTCTGACTCAAAACGTTTTATATCCAAAAAGCATTTATTTCTATTGAAGCAAGGTTATTTACATCTGACCCTCTCTTTTTCTCTCATTTTTTTTTTGTGTTGTTTTTGTCTTGCTTGGTAAAAATATGGCCACATACTTTGTTGCTTTCACTTACTGAAGAAAAACAAAATCTATTATATAGGTAAAAAAAAAAAAATTGTGTGCAAATGGTTTTCTTTGAAAAAAATTTAAATAAACAAAATTTAAAAAAAGAACAAAACAAATGAAAAAAATCACTAATACATACACCTCAAACTTTTTTTAAGAAAAAAAAAAACAATCTGCAAGATTTAATTATGAATTCTCCTGTTCAATACTGGTAGTAGACTTTAAAAAATAGTCTTACAGTCAACTGTTGTGAAGTAGTTGTTGTTTACTCTGATCACACCCACCGAGTTTCCTGACTATGGAGACTACAGTTGTTAGTGTGCTTGCTCTAATCAAGGCAGGTGTGTCTGGTTAATGTCATCCTTTTATTGCCAAACCAACTTTTCATCCATTTCTCTCATCTTAAAAGCTCTCTTCTCCTCTCACAATATTTTAGTGCTATATATTGAAAATATATATATATATATATATATATTTAATATATAATGTAACTAGTGGTAATTATTTTCACAAGTGACCCTGTCATGTGTAGCTGTGTGAATGTGTGTATGACTGTGCGTTTGCATGCTGATTCTTTATTAGTCTCATTATTAGAACTGAGTGCTGTTTCCAGGGGCAACAGGCAGACCTTCGCAAAAAATTGTTCATTTTTTTTTTAATAACACACCCTTCTCAAGGAAAACGATCTTTTCTTTTATTTATTACTTTTTTTTTTTGTCTTTTTGGGTTGTTTTTTTGTACGTGTTGGTTCATAAGAGTTCTTTTTAATGCCAATTAAAGTTTATTTCTTACTGAAAGAAGGAAAAAAAAATTATTATACCAAGAAAATTTAATACCATGTAGAATATTTTGACAAGGAACAATAATTAAAAATCCTGCAATATTGGAGAGGAATTAAAAAGAAACTAACAAACTCTAACATAATTCTCTGAAACTATACAATATTTATACAACCAACATTACCCTGCCCTCTTCCTTCCTTTCTCTCTCTTGCTTTTTTTTTTTTATTTTTAATACCATTTTATATGTGGAAGTTGAATAATATGCTCTACTTTTGGCAGCAGGGGTTTGCCCATTCTCACTTTTACTGTTTCATTTTGATGCGTTTCCAATAGCATGATTTTTATTTTCCTAATGACCTGAAGCATTTGTATGAGATCTTGAAGTTCTGATTGTTAGCAGCAGTAATTCATTTTTTAAATACTACATTTTTATTTATTATAATTTGTGCGTGTGTATGCGTGTTTGTGTGTATGTGTCCTTGGGTAAAACCCAAGGATACATACACGTTGTGACTGAAGTAGCACCATTTTCTCCTCCTTCCTCTGCCTTTTATCTACTCTCTACTCACATATATTCACTGTCATAACATACAACAGCTCTTTTGTTGAGTTGCCCTTAATTATCAGTTATTAAAAAAAACACAAAAAAAAAACTATGCTACGTTTGTAAAAAAAAATAATAAAAATAAAAAAGGGGAAAGAAAAAAGAATTGCCCAAACTTCCTTCAGAACGAAGGTCTTAGATTGGTCACATGTCCATCCACTCATGTTACAATTTTTTTGTTTTTTTTAATTAACTGCTGGTTGTGGTTCCCCCCCTTGAGAATGCTGAAAGTACTACTGCCTCCTCACTCTCCCTTCAATGCTCCCACCTACTCCAACTTCTCCTTTGGGTTAGCAGTAGGAGTCGGGTAACTACAATGGAAACACTCTCGAGGTTCATTGGTGAGAAATGAACTAAATGTGAGACCATTCATAGTTGTTGGATTGGAGGGGGGGAGGCTCTGATTGCAGGTAACATGCGCAATGATAGACTGTCTATCTGTGATATTCTGGTGTGACACACCAATTTCATATGAAAAATAAAATTTGTATAATGTTCTCATGTGGAAAAGTAATGTGTTGTCTTCTGTATTTTTATTATTCTGTACTGTAAATTCCTCCCACTTTAATTTTTTTAATTATTCTTCAGCTCAAAGTAACAAAGCTTTCTTCTGTGTCTAGTTGATTAAATCTTTTAGCAAAACATTCAACTGAAATGCACAATGTGACAATGCCAAGGTATATTAGATCTGCAGCATCTTTGCTTGTAATAAGATGTAGAAAAAGAAAAAAAAAAACTGGAGCAACTCTTTGATGATTTCTGAAGTATTTGTCTGCTAGCAACCTTAGGACCACTTTGCCATATTCTCTGGTAACAAATTCTTTGTCATTGCTGCTCATTGCCATTTTAAACTTCAACTTTGATTTGGGAGTGGCTTACAAGGTTTTTTTTTTTTTTAGCTAGTTTTTTTTTTTCCATTTATTTTAAAAATAATTCTCAAATTTTCCTTCATTGGCTACAATATAAATTTGTTTTCTAATTGTTATTTTTTTTTCAAGTTGTAAATGGGAATAAAAGATTGAGTGAATTATGTTTTTAGTTAAGAAGCTAGGTATAAAACGTTGCTTAGTTCAAGTATAAACAACTTTACTTTTTAGCTTGCAATGGTTTCAAGATCGGAATCAATCAGCATTAAAAAACATTTAACTAAATGAAATAGGTTTGGGGGGAGGTGGAGGTTATTTTTCTTTGGGTTATCATTTTTTGCAACTTATAAGTAACTTTTTATTGATTTGGTGAACATCTTAAGTAATAGCTGAATAGAAATTAGATCACGAAAACAAGTTTAATTTACATATATATTCCTCCTCTTAGCTTTGATCTCGAGAGGCCAGATCTTGAATAGAAAGAGCAAGCAAGTCTTAGAAACTTCCAAATAAAAGATATATCTATATATATATTATATATAATATTTAATCAGACAGAGCCTCTGATTTTGAAAGACATGTTAAAATAGATTTTTAAATAATATAGACATCTGAAATTAGTGCAGCCATTTGGTTGTAATGTTAGTAAGTTTAACATTCAGTTTTGTTGAAATGACGACAAATTTTTCAACTCAAAACAATAATACTATCATGTAGTTTTGAGGTTCTCTTAATTAATTTACCTATACCTGCAACAGATAAACTTGTTCACTAGATTGACAAACACTGAACATCATTAGGCTGCTTGAATTAGAAACTTGAAAAACCATTTTTCTTTTAAATAGATGAAACGAATTAGCTTTTGTTTGAGTGCACGTTAGAAAAATGAGAGAAATTTATGGCTTGCCTATAAGATATTTATACAAATAGTTACATCTTTAAAAGGTTTGCTGCAACTAAAATTCAACTTAGTATACTAAAGTTCATTTTGTGATGGATTTCTTGTGATGATCTGTACATAAAATACACTAAAATATAAGAACTGATGTTCTCTTACTTCATCATAGCCAATGAAATTCCACTCCCTATGTATGTTTGTATATTGCAGCAAATCAAATAAGTTCTCTAACTTTACCATAGTATTGACATTAATTTCTAGTCGTGTATTAGATTGATTATAACCAACCTAACCTCCAGCTCTGGTTGGCAGCAGTTCACTCCACCCACCGAATTTATTTTCCTTCTCAAAACCTTCCATTTCAATAACTGTTTATAATTTGTAGCCAAATGAAGGAAGATCTATTAATTGGGAAACAGTTGAGGCTTCCAAACATTTTAGCTGGGTTTTTTTTTTTTTTATATTAAAAAAAAAAAAAAAGGAGTTGCAATATTTAAAAAGAAAAAAAAAACTTGTATCTCCCACAATGGTGAATGCATGACTAAAATACTCCTTGCTCTTATAAAGAATTTGTTTCGTCTTTGAAATAAATTTATTTGTTCAAGAAGTGAAATTATATACATA
The DNA here is from genome assembly GCA_027564515.1 of Octopus rubescens. NCBI lineage: Eukaryota > Metazoa > Mollusca > Cephalopoda > Octopoda > Octopodidae > Octopus > Octopus rubescens. The sequence goes on along the minus strand of JAOPUL010005855.1, from coordinate 49,678,832 downwards.
TCAAACTCAATTGAAAGTCATTTCAGCACATTTTTCTACAGAGAACTCAACACAAAAGGATTTCAGTCAGAAAAATAACTTCAACTTAAAAAAAATAAATAAAAAAAATTAAATAAATAAAAATTTTAAAAAGAAAAAAAATTTTGAAAAATTAAGCAGATTAAGAAATCAAATCACATCTACACCAGTTATTTGGAGAAAAAAAAATAAAAGATTGAAGTGACAAAAACAACCAAGATGTACTGTTTTTATTAATATTTTTTGTAGTATTTTGAACCTTTTATTGTTACTATTTATTCTCCTGACAATTTGACTGCTGCCAGTGGTTACAAAGGCACATTCTTAAGTTCTGTCAACTGTTGAATGACTGTTCTACAGCTGTTTCTGGAGCAAAAGTACCAATATTAGACAGAGGCTGTGTCTAAAAAAATTGTTTTCATATGCTACTTCCAAAAATGTAAATTAAAAAAAAAAAATGATTGCTAAACAGAAATTCTAAGAAACAGTACATTACTGATTCTTGTAGCTGAAGATAAATTCTTGTAATAATTATGTCAAGATATGATTTTTTAAAAATTCCACAATCCCAAAAGTTAAAACTCTACTGGAAATTTATTAATTATTCAATAACTACCATATCACTGTAATCAAACTAGAAGTGAAGGAAAAAAACAAACGACATTCTTTAAATACAAACTATCAAAATATATTTTTTATGTGGCTATAGTGATCTGATTTCAAATCCAAAATCTCTCTCTTCAGATTAAAGTCTCTAAAAGATAATTGGAATTAAATTTTTTTTTTTTTTTTAATTTCATAGATAATAAGTCTACCATATGTAAATTTTCAAGAGAAAGGTAGTTATGCACACACACACACACCATACAATTCTTCAAATGCAAAACAAGATGTTCTATTTGGATTAAAACATCTTTTTTCTTAATATAAGAGTAACTCTACAAATCCACTCAGGTTTCAGCTAGAACACTAAAAAATACATAAATATGCATTTACCTATAAAATCATTTATAGATGTAGCCCTACTTGAAATTCTTGACATAGAACACTTAAACTCTTCAATTATGTTGCTGGCATGTGAAAAAAAAAACCCTGTCTAAACGAGTGCATTCAGCTAAGAACCATAATCAATTTCCTTGTATTTATATATCAATTAACCCTTAAAATTATCATTTAAATCAAGCAATCCATTTGATCTATTAATTTTTAAAATATTTTTCTAATTTTTCTTTCATTATCAGTTTCCCCATGAAATCACTCTAAACTGTTATTGCATTATTCATCTTAATGCCATGGCTACCTAATCAAATTTGAAATTTCTCAATTACCTTTGAAAACATTTTGGACCACTGACATTAAATATATTCAATGATACTGAATTTTATGAAATTTTTTTTTTCTTCTTTTTTCTATGGAACTTTTTGCATAACTAAAGTAAAAACTCACTCAGCCATGAAAATGGCAGCTCATTGGCTAAAGAACCACTAAAAGAGTATCATTTATTTAGTGCACCCAAGAAGTTATTGTACCGGTTTGTCTATAAAGACACTAGAAGAGTGAACTTTAAGAACAAAGACAACAATATATTGATTTACACTAAATTTACAAATAATCATCTACAACTGACAACTCCACAAAACATTTTTCTAGTTAAACCCAGAGTTTTATTTCAATTTTTTGTTTTCTTAACCATTTTTTTAGAATAGTCAAGTCAGAAGGGAGGGAAAAAAAAAGAAAAGAATTATACAAAATTGTGCCATAATTTAAAAAACAAAAAATATTTTCAAATAAGGAGAGAGAAAAAAGATACTTTTATAGATATATTTTTTTTTTCTTTTAATAATTTTCTTGTCTCCTAAATAGATTTTTATGGTAACAGAATTTCCACAACAAACCTTAGAAGCATGCAAGAGAAGTCAAGAAATATTACAAATTCTCATCCCAATTACAATTTGGATTTCAAAGTAAAAGAAAATAGCTGTACAAAGTGTTGTAATTCATCAGGTCTTGTTGCATTTGTCCACATCCTTCAATGAAACAATGATAGCTTTAATAAAAGTCCAGGGTTGGGAAGGCATTTGAGTAACTAAGAAATAAAGGGAGATTATTAACACAAAAGGTGTCCTTTAATCTAAAATGTTTAAAATAAAAATATAAAATAAATAAAATTCCAATAAATCATGTCACAACCATAATTTAAATAACACCCAACTGGCATAACCATTACCAAATCTTAGTACGAGCAATGATTTTTTTTTTTTTTTAATTTCGTTTGTTTTGGGGTTTTTTTTTCCTCTAATTGAACATCACAACCTTGAAATAACATACATGCAAATGTTGTACATATATGTGCATATGCAGGTGTGTACATACATAGAACTAGAACTTCAAGAACTGTCTTTTTCTTTTATTGTCTATAGAATGTCCACTGTGTTTTAGAGACTAAACATTGTTATACAGAAATAACAGGGTCAGCAGGGAGATAGAGAAGTAGAGATTGGTGGGGGTGGGGCCGAGTGAAAAAATCTACACTTCATACAAATCATTTCTGAAACAACTTTTATTTCCAAAAAAAAAAAAAGAAAAAGAAAAATAGTTTCATGAATTTTATTAATAAAAAAGATAAACAAAAAATAATAATTATAATTATAAAACCAATACTATATACTATGTTACTAACTGTAACACTTGTGCCAATGGAACTAGTTCAGACTTTCTTTCAAAAGTTCTAGAGGGCAGCCAAACAGAAAATCTCCAAGTTAGTTGAGACAGCATTTCAGAAATATATCTTTGTCACGTGTTATTCACATATTACTAATTGCTTTTCCTCAATTACACATTGGGTTGATCAATTTCAGGAGGATAAAATAATAAGATGAAATCATTTTAAAAGGAAGTCATTGTTAAGGAGACTTGTATTGCTTCAGAGTGTCTTTTCATTTTTACCCAGAACCTTCATAAAATATATTTAGACCTTGTACAGATTATGGCCAAGTATTACACATATTCAAATTATGACAAAAAAAAAAATGGACATTGTATAAATTATATTTTATAGTATGTTTGAGTAAATAAAACAAAATTAAAAATAATAATAATAATAAAATAAAAAGGAAAGCTAATATTTACAAGCAATGTTAACAGTAACATCCCCTAGTTGCAGGAAGCTGCAGTAGCCAGGGTACAATAAGGCTTCCTGTGGGCACCTGTGAACAGATGCTAGGTATCAGACTAAATGACATAGCATTCCTGTTTATACCCAGAAGAAAGAGAGCTGTTTGAGCACTGGCTGAAATCTGACAGTGGGAACTTTCCCCACATGAAATTTAATCATAGGTAGAGGGAGAAAGCGAGAATTAAAAAAATATGGCCACGCCCTTCAAGAATGCTTACAGAAATACCAGAATATATATAACTATATATTAAAAAAAAAAAAATAAGCATTTCAAAGACAAAATTGTTATTAAAAAAAAATATAAAATAAATAAGAATTTTAAATTGAGAAAAAGTTTTAATATCAAGATTAGCTGAAAATATATAATTGAATTTATTTATGTTGCAAATATTAAAGACCAGTTTAATCATTTTATATTGTGCTAAGGAGTTTCTGATCATCTGATGGTACTCAAACTTATGTTCCAATAAGCATTGATCCATCAAATAGTTTCTGTTTTTTATGCATGAATGAAGAAAATATGCAGCATACTGGACTCCTAAAAACAGTTATTGTAGTTTGAGGTCAGTTTATTAGGTTTCCTTATTAATTAGTTAATGAAAAGTTATTTTTAAATATAAAACTTAATAACAATATTCTATTTCATAGAGTAGAAGGTTAATTTATTGCAAACAAAAGGAAAAATAATATGAAGCAGGTCAGTGTCTTTGAAAGTTTTAAAGTAACTGATCAAATAATTTTTAAAACAAGGTTAAACCAATAGAAGTTAATATTAAACAGTACTCTAGTGAAAATGACTGAGTGACTGCGGTGCTTCAAGAAGGAGCTGTGCCAAAGTCAATATATAAACACTCAATGCAAAGTGTTTAATAAGACAAGCAGAAATAAATCAGAGCAAAATAACAAAAGGAGGCACAGAGGAAGTTATTCTCATTAGAAGGGGTGGGTGGTGGGACTGTTTCCAAAGCATTTTAAAGAAAAAAATCTAGAGAGGATTAAATACTCATTCAAGAAGAAACAAAAGGACGTGAAAAAAAAAAAAAAAAAATTAAATAAATAAATAACGAAGGAAATTGGTGCAACAGTAAATAACTAATAATTAGTAGAGATGTTGAACTACAAGAAAGTTTTCACAAAACATTATCAACTATATAGGTATATGTGTATCGAAATCTTAAATTTGATAGGCCTAGCCTGATTTGGGGGAAAGCTGGAGGGGTAGGGGAATCAAAGGTCTGAGACGCAGGCTTATAATAGGCAATTTTCGGAGGAGAGTTAGCTTTCAGCTTCTCATGCTGATTGTGTTTGTACATAGTTGGAAGGCAACATTCCTCGTTCACCCGTTCGTTCAACAGTGCCTTCCATCCAACCCTGATCAATTGGTTGGCAATGGATAATGATATCACCTTCCATAAATGAAACCTCATCAGTGTCAGCAGCACTATAGTCATAGATGGCCTTGGACACTAACTGCAAGACAAATAGACATATGGAGATATAAACAAATTACAAATATAAGGTATTAAAGAAAAAGAAAACAAAAACACATTTTACTTCAATTTGATACCAATATTGGCCTTTTCTATAATGATTATCACTTACTTTAAACCAACCACACGCAAACACATTTTATGTCACAGATTTTATCTACCTTTTGAATTCTAAAGCATCAAATAGCTTTAAAATTATTAATCTATTCTAATGGTCTGTAAACTTCTTACATGATTATGAAGTGAATTTCTCAACCAAAGAGCACCTCACAATCATATCTGCACACACTTAAACACACACACACACACACACAATATTTTTAAAAATACAATTTTTTATTTCATGTTCATAGTAAACCAAAATATTTTTAATTTTCTAAAAAAAAAGGTGATGTAAATAAGTGGAAGGAAACAAATGGAGATAACCAGATGGAAAATCTTTGATGGTGCTAAGATAGATTGAGAAAAATGCAGTTGTTTACTAAAAGTTCTTTTATAATTATTTATAAAATTGTATTTAAATTTAAAGTTTTTGCTTTTCAATAAAGAGAGGAAAAATCTGGGGGAATTATTGGTCAGGCTATAACAGTAGTGAATATATTCACTACCAACTTCCATTTCTCCCCTTTTTGATTTTATATATATATATATATATATAAGTTTGTTTTTTTGTCAGGATGGAAGGCAGTACCCATAGCACTATACAAAATCTCCAAGACTGGTGAGCAAGAGAGATGGAGGAGGAAGACATCCTATTCTGAATGCTTGCAACACAGTCAACTCCAGCAAAAGCATCCAAGGTACTAAGTGGTGGTGTTAAACAATTGGGCAATGAATGAAGTCTACCATCCAAGTTATGCCCTGGCAGGATTTGAACTTTGAATACGAAGAATTGCGATGCTGCTTGGTAGTGAGACATGACTTCTGAATGCAGAAGACATGCAAAGGCTGGAGAGGAACAAAGCTGGTATGCTCCGCTGGATGTGTGATAGAGCATCGGTGTACTGAGAGATAAGTTGGGCATAAGAGAAATTATATGCAGTGTGCAAGAGACGAGACTGCGCTGGCTTGGTCAGGTGATGTGGATGGATGAGGACAGTTCCATAAATAAATGCTGATCACTTAAAGTGGAAGGAAGTTGTGGTAGCGAGAGACCCAGGAAGACATGGGACGAAGTATTGAAGGCCAATCTCAAAACGCTGAACTTTATGAAAGATATGACAATGTGGTGCATTGCTGTACTTGAGAAGATCCGCCCACCACAACAGAATTGAGATTCTAAAACCAAGGTGCCATGTTAAAAGCGTTGGTGTGGGTGCTGGTGCCATGTAAAAAGCACTGGTGCTGGTGCCACGTAAAAAAACACTGGTGATGGTGTCACATGAAAATCACCCAGTACACTGTGGAGTGGTTGGTGTTAGGAACGGCATCCAGCCATAGAAACCAAGCCAAAACAGACTATGGGACCTGGTGTGGCCCCTGGCCTTACCAGTTCCTGTCAAGTCTTCCAATCCATGCCATGGAAAACGGATGTTAAATGATGATGATGATGATGATGATGATCACAAGACATCTGTTCCAACTTTTAACAGCAGCAAAAAGAACAAAGGATGTGAACTCCATAAACTGCATTGCAGAGGCAACTCAATGAAGAGTGCAGTAAATCCAAATAAGAACTGATACAGATAAAGGAGACTCTATAGCAGTGGTTCTTAACCATTTTTTTACCAATGGACCCTTTGATTCCTATTTTACTCGGGTGGACCTTCATAACCATTCCATGTTTAAAAATCCTATTATATTTTTATAATCAAATATTATTAGGAATTGTATAAAAATGATTGTTAAAATATTTTGTGTATTGTAGAAGTATAAGCAATTTATTGCAAATAAATTTTAACAACAACATCTTATATGGATCCCCAAGGGTCAAAAGGATTCTGGTTGAGAACCACTGCTCTATAGTCCTTTTCATAAACAGCTTCTCTACTGTCGGTGAGATGATTAAATGCACCCAGCCTAAACTGTAAAGTGGTTGGGGTTAGAAAAGGCATCTAGAAGTAAAAAATTATGCTTTCCACTTTAATAATAAAACAAAAACATATATATTTTACCATATAGCAAACATCCATAACAAGAGAGAAGGTGCTTTGAAACTTGTTTAACTCATATAAGCATGAGAAAACAAAACAAAATGCAAAAGTGTTGACATCAACGAGTGTCAGTATGTTTCATTTCATTAAAATAGTGTTACAAGACCTTACAAATTTAAAACTTACCCCTTTTCCAGCATACGGATTCTGTGGGTGTGCAGGAGCTAAACATTGAAAAACAAGGAGGAAAATAGTTAAAATTCAGCATACATTAAACAAAAAAGTTTAATGAGTAAAACCTCAATTCTGGAATATTTCAATGACAGCTACATAGTTATCAGAGTGTAAAAAACAGAAAAGGAGAACTAATAAAACAGTAAAGGTTAAAAAAAAAAATTTAAAAAAAAAAGGAATAAAAAAACGACATGAAACAAGTGATGCAGTTTTTGTTTTATTGCTTGTTTTTCTGAAATTGAGAAAGCTACAGTTGTGTTGTTTCCCTTTGTATGTTCTGGAAAAAGGAAGACATTTTTTTTTCTTTTCTTGATGACAACATAAATAAACGTCAAATGTAACAAAAAGGGGGAAGAGCAGATAAAATAATGACAATAACAACATCAACATTCTTCTATTGACACAAAAATACAGGACAAACACAAAAGAAAATTCTACTCCAGAGAGAGCAGGTCATGTTGGTTGGTAATAAATTAGTTGGTAAAATTAAAAAGAAAAGAAATAATTCTCGAAATAACTAGATTACACAGTAGTGTTAATTTTCCAGAGTGTTTTCTATCGGATAGATAATATGTCAGATATTTTATTAAAATTATGCCCTAGTCTTGTACGTAGTTTGAAAATAGTTTTTTGTGGAATGGAATTACAACGAGCAATAAAATGTAAGGGAGATAACTCAATTTTGTTTTTTCCCGATGGTCTTCCATAATGAACTGGTTACACTGAAAACGTGTTTTGGTACCATTTCCTTCCTTTGTTTTAATGTTGATCAGATTGTAGATTGTATTTTAAAATATTTTATTTTAGAATAATGTCCATATAATTCATTCAACAACTATTTAATGTACTGTATGTTGCTATATCGGGGATACACAACTAAAAAGAAGGAACATTCTTAAACATAGCAGTAAAAAAAAAAAAATAATTAAAAATATTGCAGAGCAAGAAAAGAAAATGTTTGATTAAAAAAAATTTTAAGTTCTATGAGCAATGGAAGAAAGCTTTAGAAAATGCCTGAAAAAAATAAAATAATAGTTACACACACACACACACACATTTGAGCAGTTAAGAAAATAAGGCACACAGCTATGGCAGTGTGGTTAAGAAGCTCACTTTGCAACCACGTGGTTTCAGGTTCAGTCCCACTGCATGCCACTTCAGGTAACTGTCCTCAACTACAGCCTCAGGTCAACCAATATATCTCTTTTACTGACCCTCTTTCCATAGGTTCTCTGGCTTCCAGACACCCTCATCTATCTCATGCCCATCTCCACCCATCTCAACTGCCATGTTATAAGGTGACAGCAGTGGATACTCCCGACTCAACACACAATATCCTTACTACTCTTGTCTTTCTTGCTAATCCCTTCGACCACCCTTTCCTTTCCCCCTTTCCATTAGTCTTCCCAATACTATTTTCTTCTGCAACTCTCCACTACCACACTTTCATGATCACAATGCACTTTGCATAGTTTTAGCTTTCGAATGATGCTACCCGACTGGTTAGGCGAGCATTCCAACATCCCCCCTGATCAGAAAGCTCATCCATCACAGGGTTACCCATTTACAGCTGAGTGGACTGGAGCAATGTGAAATGAATTGCCTTGCTCAAGAACACAACAAACAGCTGGCCTGGGAATAGAACCCACGAACGTTAGATTGTGAGTGCAACACCCTAACCACTAGGCCACACACCTTCACAACTTCTCTTAATACCGCACCTAAAGTCATCTCACTCTCTCTTCTATTCTCCCCCTTTTTTAGTCACAGAGGCTCTTTAATCTAGAGAGTTACAAGGTAACCTTACTAAAGCTAGCATCACAGGAGGTGGGGGAGTAACCAATATACTCTGTCAAGTGGTTAGTGAATCAATCAGAAACAATGTAGAGCTGAGAGACATTTTAAGGAGTTGCTGAGCGCAAGAGGGCAAACTAATCTCTATGATGCACCCAGTACACGAGCATCCAACTGCAGAAGCCATGTGGAAACTGAAGCAGCAGAGGAAGGACATGATCCCCCAACCCTTCAGATTCTATCAAACTACCCAACTCATGCCAGCATGGAAAGTGGACATGAAATTACAACACACACACAAGCACAAATGTGTGTGCTCCCTTCTAATTCCTGCTTTAGTCACCTGAGTAGATGTATATATCCTATGTTACTAAGTACTCTCAGCATTTGCTCCTCTCAAACACTCCTGGCATTGCACCCCACCACCTATTTCTCCTCCTCGGTCTATATGAGAACTCAACATTGTCCTGTGTACAAAGGACCACCCCTCTTGTACTGGTGCCACAATGGAAAGCTAACAAATGCACATTCAGGAATGACTGGTGAGTGAGACAATCTCTAGTGCTAGCAGCACAAAAAAAAACCTAAATGCACTGAGTACACACTGTAAAGCAGATGGCAAATGAGTAGAGAATGCACAAGGTTCTGAGGTCCTTTTATTCAACCTCTCCAAAGTTGAAGCCACAAGAAAATACATCCAGTACAATCTGCAAAAGGGATGGAAATAGAAAGGGTGTATCGAATTATAGAAACCAGGCCATATGGCATGCAGCAGTAGCTTCAAGTAAAAAATGGACTTGGATCATAAGGACTCATCCAATCCATGCTGGCATGGAAAGTGGCCATAAAAATGATAATAATATCCATCACTGGTCACAATGTGCTTTGAATCATTTTAGTTTTCCAATGATGCCACTCCGCTGGCTAGGTGAGCAGGCCAACATTCCCACTGATCGGGACGTTAGTCCATCACAGAGTTACCCGTTTACAGCTGAGTGGACTGGAGCAACATGAAATGAAGTGTTTTGCTCAAGAACACTATGTGCCAGCCAGTCTGGGAATCAAACCCACGATCGCATACACAAACACACACATTTTTATATACATATACACAGACATCTCAAAAGTAAATAAACACCCCCTCATTATACCGTTTTAAGCCCAAATGGGTTAAATCAATTAAAACTGCACAAGGCATGTCTACTAAATACTAGATTAATTATTTAAATGCATCAAATGATTTTATTATATTTCTAGAAATAAATCTTTCAAAGATGATGGTATCTATTTATTTTTGAGACGCCTGTGTATACACACACACATGTATACACACACACACACACACACACACACACACACACACACATTTACATAATTGGTTGAGTTGTTAAGATTTATTCAGGAATTAGTTAGTTATGTGTAAAGTACCAAGGTTAAACTGTTAGCAAGGAAGTGGTGCATATTAAAGCAAGCTGTTAAAGATTTGTTAAGTATTTGTTAATTTGACATTTGCTTCAGGACACACAAGTTTTAAAATCTTGTCTATGCTCAAAATTGTTAATGAGTTTATTTCTGACAGACTAAGAATATGTTGAATGTGTTGAATATTGAATTTCTCAAACAAAATCAAGACTTTTTTCTTCCTATGTTTATAGTTTCCAGGAGAGCAGCTATTGACACAAAAAATGAAAATCGGAGAAAGCCAAAAAAGCATAAGAAATTATATTTATAAAAAAAGGAAATGTAATAAATATTTAAAAATCCAATAAATGCCAGCAAAAAAAGAAGGGTGTAAACAGAATTAGGAGTGGTTTTAAGCCAAGAAAACAAATAAAAAAGAAATAATAGTCATGTCTAAGATTGTTTAGTGATGCATGATGCAGTACGCTGCCAGTGGTTTGATTCTCTAAAGAACAAGACTTCATAGAATAAGATTTGATGTATCCTCAAATCAAGTAGTTTCCAAAGGTATTAAAATGCTTCAGAAATATTCTCAGATTTGATGTATTTTGAAGACAAATGAAAAGATTCACTCTCTAAACTAAGAAAGCAGAATAGATTGCTGAAGCTCAAAATACATGTTTATCTATATAAAGATGTTGAGAAAAAAGCACTTGGAAATGTTCCCGTGCTCAGCAATTGGTACCTGGATGATACATCCTACCTGTCTGCTCCTGGTCTGCTACAAGGGAGCCATATTGGTTATTCATAGGGTCATAATCAGCAATTGATCCAATGCGACGAGAAGAACCATTCTCAACTGGAAGAGAAATGCAGTAATCAAGCAAAAATCAAGCCAAGCCAACCTCAAGCTGCTCAGTAGAGAGATGTTAAAGCAGCAGTTTTAGTTTTTCATTCATTAATGATTCACAGTCAAAAATCTTTAGAATGTGTGAAAAAAACAACAACAAAAAACAATATATTAAAATTTGTTGCTGTGATATAACACCAAGGATAAACCAACAAACAAGTGAGTTTTGTGGTGAAGGGGATTAAGTGCATGGGGGTAAAAACAACAAACAGAGTAAAATAAAAGTTTTTAAAAATTAGGTAATTTGATGAGTGATGAATGAGGTAAAAGAAAGACTGAATTATTTTATATCTAAGAAAAATTTATGCTATGATGCTAGAATATTTTAGCAAACTATTTCAACAGTTTGACACAACATTATATATAAAATTATATATATCATAATGTGCAAACACTCTGTTAAGGTTAAATTGAAATCTATAACTGCAATTTTATGAGAATATATTTCCAGCTTCTGGTTAAAAGACTACTTGTTATAGGTAGATAACTTCAAAATGGCAGTGAAAAATGTCTCTTTTTACATTATGTGTAGGTTTAGATTAAGACCATTAACCCTTTTGATACCAATTTGCTGAGACCACCCCTGGTTCTATCATATAAACTTCTTGTTTTAAAGTGATCTAAGTTAAGCCCTTCCATCAAAATGCCATATTAGTTTATGTTCAGAAACCAGCTTCATAATAATAAAGTTATTTTACTAAAAGGTTAGAAAAGAATCATAAATCTAAAAAAAATTAAGTTAAAATATATATTTATAAAATAATAAGTGCCTATGATTTTATTTGGGTTTCTTACTGATTTCTTTCTTTCCATATGAAAAATCCTTGATTCAATGCAGATTGCTACAAAATGTAATTTATATTCACTCTAAAAATATTAACCAATGAGAAACCAGGCAACATTCTTAACTCTGAAATGTTTCAGTTCCCTCTCCACAGTATCAGATACCATACATAAATTTCAAATAAAGAACAGTGATTTCTTTAGCTTTTCTATTACAGAATTAGATCTAAAAAAGTTGCTTTGGCATTGGCAGATGCATTGCAAGACTTAAAACTAGAGCCAATCTATTCAAGATTGGCACAAACCCAGTACAGTACTTAAATACTCATTGCACTGACCATTTCTGGTTTAAAATTGAACTTTAATTTACTGAGCTACACAACAACTTCAGAAGTTCTGTTTGTCATATTTCCAGCTTAAGTGGTCTATTATATATAAACAGTGGTTTTATAAGACACAAATGAAGGAAATCATAGCCTTCAAGTGTCTTTTATTTATTTTGTTGTGTTTTTTTTTTATCACAATTCAAACAATATATAAATGAGAACATTTTTTTCTTTCAAATTATGGTAAATTTAAATACCAAAATTTTAAATTATCATAATACAATTATGGACAGTATTAATAAAACTCCACAAAAACAAGCATCAATTTAGGAACATTTAAGAAAATTTATTATAATTTCAATATTTGATATAGTCTTAAATAATAAACTATTAAGAACTGTTCCATTATATCATCAGCCTGTTGTGATGGATAAATGAAAAGGCTTATCATTACGAGAGACATAGCTGCTGAAGTTGGATGCTCAGTGATTATGGACATCTTCAATGAAACTGGTGGTGGCCTTTCTGACTATTTTTGATCAAAGTAGCCATGAAAACCTATTGGAAGGAGTAGACCAATACATTCACTAATTGTCAATGAAGAATTGAAAAGTAACTACCACTGGTATTTTTAATGGTGTTTTAACAAATCATCACATGTAAATAGGTGTCATTACTAGCAAAGATTAACTAAAGCAGTTTAGGCTTGTATGATATGTTGCATGTAAATAAAACAACCAACATTCCTCTGACACACCAATATGCTTGCATTCAGTTTATTCAGAAGTCTAAGAACCAGGCATCGTCAAATTGGTCAAACATTGTCAAACTGGTCAAAAATCTTGTGATTTGATGAGTTAAAATTAAATTTGTTCGGTTCTGATAGCCAAGTGCATGTCTGACATCATAGAAGAAAATTTCATGCAGAGTTCATGAATTTGAGGGTTAAGCATGGTGGTGTGGTTACATCATGGTTTGGCCATGCATGACTAGAAAAGTGGGCTGGTGCTGTATATTAAATCAAGTGCATCATGAACAGTTAGCCTGTCTGAAAATATTGAGGAAGACTATGCTTCCATATACCAAGAGTCATTTAGGCTAGTTGTTGATTTTTCAGCTTGATAACCCTAAGTATAGGTGAGAAAACATCTTGGAATTGATCAAAAGCAAGAAAATCCATTCAGAGATTGTGCTGCATTGATCAGCATAATCTCTGGGATTATTTAGCCAAAAAAAAAACAAAAAAACCTAATGGTTCATTTTGTGTGAACATAAAATTTACCAATGCAATATATCTTGGATATGATTCCAATATTGAGAAATTTTGATATTGTTGCCATATGGTCCTCAATTTTTCAATCTTTAATATACGCATTCCATCTTGTTAAAAATATGCTTTAAATTTTCTTTAAATATGCTTTAAATATTCTTAAATAAATGTGGCATTATTGATACTGTCAATTATTGCATTAGGCTAATTTAAAGATTTCTTTCTATTCATATATATATACTTGAATTGCAAGTGATTAAATAAACAGAAGTAATTAACATTTAATAAATACACTCTTATCTTTAAGTGATGCTACCTATATGTCCCTCCGTAATGAATATCACAATCAAAATAAATAGCTAAGATAAATTTAGATGCATTCCATTTTCTTTTGGCAGGAGGATGGTGCCATGAATTTCTCTCCCCCTATTTTTCCCCCCTTTTTTCCTAGAAGCAATATTAATGCCTACGCATTTATTACATCTTTGAATTGGTTCACCCATTCTCTTTCCAGTGCATGTGTCATTGTGCAGCACTATTTTGGCAGACACCACTCATGTGAAGGATAAACCTAATCAAATCTCAAGCAAGATGAAGCTGTATGTAGGATAATCTCTAAAACAATGACTTTAGTCTTTAGGTTCTTGTCATTTTGTTGAGCATCATAACTTTTATGTTTCTGCAGAGACAGGAAATGTATAAATGAGTGACCTGATTGGTATGTCTGCTGCTGCTGTATGTAGACCATGCTTCAGCAGACAGCTGAAATGCTGTAAGAACAATAGCATGATCCTCTTTTATTTTAGTGAGGTGTAACCAATTCCTCAGCAATCCCATACCTTCTCACAGACTACTACCTACTTTTGGAGATCTAGTTGCTGACCTCAACAAAAATATTCACAGCTATTGAGAAAATAGAAGATAAATAAAAGATCTCTATTGTTTTCAAGCTCTATCCTTTGATTTTCTGATACTGTTTTCTAGGAACAGGTTGGAATATGACTTCAATTTTTACAGCATTCATTTTGGTGCTGGCTTTATCAGGAGCTATAAGAAATATACCCACACAAGTTAACATGCTCCATTATTTTCATCTTACTAATGCCCATCAAATTTCTAAGGTTTTGCAGTTTTTTTATTAAGTACTCTTGATACTTGCAAAACTGCAATTAGAATTTTTTTTAAACCTAAGAGACTAAATTTAGAGCAAAAGCTTCTGACAAATCATACTGTTATAAAATTAATTATAACAAAAGCAAGGAATTTTTCTGTGTAACCAAACCTAACCCTAATTTTCCAGTCGTCTGTGCCAAATAATTTGCTAGACTTAAAAGCCAATAAAGAGTACTTGTTATTTGTCTAATAGTTATCTTGCAGCATAAACATTGCAGTCTCTAGATTTGAATAGATAATAATGCAGGCAAGTGTTTTGGCAGCAACAGACAAAAGGCAAATTCCTTTGAGTTTGTCATAAGCTAGGCAATTTCCTTTTTCTTTGCATTTGTTCAAAAGAACTATATAGACATTTTGTCTTGTGAGACAATTCTCTGTGACTCTAAAGCACAGAAGAAATAAATTAGCAACATCTACAGCACATTATCTTTTATAGATCCCAATGGGAATGACACCTGACCGGGTGGGGCTTGATTGATAACCTTGACATTAAGAGGAATATCAAGTATAGCATTGCTCTAAGACAAAATTATAGCTTCTACATAGATAAATGAGCAATTTATCTTTGACTTTGCTCCTTGTCAATTAGTAGGGTTTTTTTAGACACAGTGGTCATCAAAGCATTAAATCCCATCCAGTTTATTGTGATAGCATAAATCTTCTGAGTGACAGTCTTCCTTGGCCTATTTCACACCAAGCTGGCAGACAACATTTCCTTTATTTCTATTTTTATGTGGATTTATGGTTGTTAAAACAAAAGTCATTTCCCAGCTAACTGCAGCCCTATTTCCTCTGTTGTCACCAAACCAGTCTAAGTTCTTCTATGTCACTTGTCCAAATTAATCAATAGCAATAACACAGATGTTCACTTTCAGAATATAACTGTCATAACTGTTAGAAACACTTAGCAATACCACTTACTTAATACTACATTGTTGAAGCTAACTAAATTTAGTATCAAAAAGGTTACATTAACCTACACATCTATATTGCAATATAGAATAATAATTGCCAAATAAATCAAGAGTTGGTTCTTGAATGAAGAATAAGGAGATTCATACACCAATGATGATATATTACTATATATTATGTACTTGAGCTATATACTGAACTCTTCCGCCCTCCTCCAAGCAAGTTATAAATTAAGTAAGAAGAAAAAACGAATTGGCTGAGGTGGCACCACTTCATTTTGGTATAATGGATTACTTGTATTTTTAAATGCTGAGTTGGTTATCCTAGCTCTATCAGTTAGGATTAATAGTGTTGCAGCATTTCAGGGAAACTATAAAAGTAGATCCAAGATCAATGAGAAGAGAGTGTGTCACTGCCCACCCATCTCCTCTCCCCATTAACACCTAGCATGACATGGTTATTACTGATTGTGCAGTGTGCTATGTAAGATATCATGCATAAGTTACTGCTTGATGCACAGTGATAATGTTCAATGAAGAGCAACAGAAGATAGAGATGTAGGATGACAAGTTATGAGGTTAACATTTCAAAATAAAATCTGTTAGCAGGGCCCAACATACAATTAAGAATTACTTTGATGAATGTTTATGCAAAATAAATATAAGTGTAATTGAACTAAAATATTAATAAAATAGTTTGTTAGTTCCTAGCTGATGAAACCACATCATTCTGACATTATAGTGTAGCTTGTGTAATTGGTAGACTACACACACACATTTATTTATATGTGAAGCAAACAGAAATTACATTCCCAGTTTACAGTTTCATTCAATCAGTCCTTTGGTCATTTCAATTCCTTTCAATACACTAACATGTACAGTTAACCAGAGGTTGACCGAGCAAAACTGTGATTTAGGACTAAACCCCCATTTACCTCACACATAATAAACGTATGAATACAAGGTTGTATTGAGCAGTTGTGTGTGTGTGTACACACACACACTACAATTTAAGGAAATTGCCTTTAATTGTATCATACCATTCCTTCCTCACCTATAATAAAGCCTAAAGATTTCTTTTGTTCAAATCATGTTTTATATTATGTTCCTGTCTTAACAATGAGAATTTCATAATCGATCATATTATCACTATTAGTAAGAACGAAGCCTATAATTTTTAAGTTACTTAATTCTTTCAGACTTTTCTATTACACACACACACAGTTTTACGTAATATAACAATAATAGCCATAATTAAATTGTTTAGTTTATTATTAACAATTGCGAAATTATTACTCTCTTCAATCATCTATATATATATATATTCTCTAAACAATTCTATTTTTCCACATCAACCAGCAACAATCTTGTACATTTACTCATTTACTTAGTGATTCTTTAACAAATATAGTTAAAATCTATCTTTCACTGATGAGATTACGAAACTAAAACATGGATGGAATTACTTTCCATACTTGCCAAAATTAAAATAATATTAGCCATTGACTAAAATTGTTGCTTACTCCATACACAATTATTTCTAGTTAGCTGTTTAATGTTTCCAACATTAAATATGTTAACATTAAGCAAACAATTCTGTTATTAGATAAATTAAAGGTCAAACCAAAGTCGCCTTGTCATTATCATGGATGCGTTGTCCTAATATTATTTAGTTTTTTTAATGGGTGATACTCATTCTAAAAGGTTGTAGTAACTATACAGAAGCTAACTTGCTAAAAACAGATGTTTCAAAAAGAAAAAACCAACCAAAGCCTAATAGATCGACTAACTATTATGTAAGCTACAGTAGTTCTGTAGTTATCTACATTAAATCCATCATCTACCCAATTGTAGATCAGATATCATCATCACCATCATCATCCTTTAACGTCTGTTTTTCCATGTAGGCATGGGTTAGACGGCTTTGACTGGAAACTGGCAAGCTGGGGAGCTGCACCAGACTCCAGTCTATTTTTGGCCTGGTTTCTACAGCTGGATGC